>CM076574.1:865345908-865727896 GCA_034641835.2 Pinus albicaulis
CTATAAAAGCTTGATCATCTCATTTGCAAGCTAGTCTCCAAGTTCCTAAGAGCCATCAGAGCCTTATGCTGCAAGAGCCTTGATTCATTCCCTTAAGGCCAAATCCAAGCAAGGAGATTATTGTCGAGACATCTGAAGAGAGAGGTTTGTCCTATCCCTGATAGGATTTTTCGAGACGTGTTCCGCTGGCAACCCTCCGAAGGAGAATTCAGCGTCAGAGCTATGGTTGTATTCTTCTTTGATTGATTAATGATAAGCGACTATTGGTTATGGTTCCACTCTTGTTGTTGATTATGATTTTGAGTTATGTCTTCTCTGACTGACATATAGTTGCATATACTGGATTTTACGCTTTCGTTTGTTTTGTTTCTTGCGTGTGCAGGTGTCCGATCACGAAGATCGTGAGGATTGTGATCTGCCAAAGCTAAGGAACGGGAGCGCTACTTTCTCTACAAGCGACAGCGTTGGATTCTAGGTAAGCCTTCATCGCTAGTTGGTTTATTTGCAATTAGAAACCTGCACTATAGCGTGTGACGATTGTTGCTAGACCCGGTCTGGGCTAGTAGGGATCGCCTCTGTCTGCAGAGGGGATTTACCTCCACAATATACGTCATGAAGTTATTAGTGGTGGAATAATAATAAATCAAAATACAGGCAAGAAATAACACCACTATGTCCTAGACATGCCAAGTCTTTATCCTCTTGGTTGGAAATATTACTTCATGAAAACAACATATTTGACAAAGAGAAATTTTCTAAAACAAACCAATGCCATTGTATCCAAAAACAATGACATTTCTATTGGCATGCCCTCAAAATGTGTGGAAGTATCAAACAAGTGTAGTTCATTTCCATGTAAGGTTAAATTTTGGCAATGGAATATGTTGTCCCTTAGTCTAATTAGGTTTTAACTTGCCTTTGATAACTTAGAGGGAATGGGAATCCAATATAGAACAATGAAAAAAATATTTTATTCATTCACACTTACCTAGATCCTAAACAAGCATTGAAGAATTATACAAATCCAAGAATGTCTCACATTCCACCAAGAAACAAAATTTGTAGATTTTGATTGTAACCCTTGAGGCTTTCTCAAATTTGTAAATAAGTAACATCATAAATATTTTTCCTTAGTTATAAAACCTTCTTCTGTGTGGAGCTTGAGAAAATATGTGCATAACATATGACAATATAGCATGTTGTGGAGTAAATTTACATGAAACCAATCATTTAAAATTTTATATTCTATCAAGATTGAGGCATGTGTTAAATGCCCATTATCTGCATCTTTGCGCAATGGTGTCATTAATAATTTGAAGGTTCTTGGCTTGCTAGTATGATCTAATTATTTCTCTGTGCAAGATATTTTTTCACTCCTATTTTAATTTTTTTTTATGTTTATGAACAATATATAGATATAATGGATGCTTCGAATAAAAAAAGAGGCAATTACTTTTCCATCAATAGAATTCAAGTATTGGCTTATGGTGTAAATTCAATAGTTCTATTGGTGGTACTTAGGGTCAACCTAAACAGTTATTTATCATGCATCAAAAGAAGTAAAAAGTGATAATAGGAATGACTCATGCAAAATTTTCTAATCATACATGTTGAATGTGCAAGTGTTAATGTTGTTGTGCTCAATTTCTTATTGGGGTACCTATCAGTTGACAAAGTTTTTACAAATGCTTGAAATGAAAATAAGTTGTAACAAATAACATAACACATAACATTTTAGCACTTGCTTCTTTTTCTTTGAAAATACGAACATGTCTCGGAGCAACTTATGTTAGCTATGTCCAAATGATGCATGTTTTTGTTTTCCATTTAAATTTCCAATTCAATTATCCAAGAAATTTGGCTCGTTCAGAGGAAATGAAAAATGTGTGTGTGAAATATATTTTAACCATACAAATTTCTCTTATTCTATAATGAGAATTGTTAAAAGCACAATGAAGTTGTGAAAATTGGGAAAAATAAAACTATTTACACATCAAACTAAATGCATCCATGTAACAAGTAACCCAATACAAATGCGCATATTTATAAGTGACTGGATAATGAATCTAAGGGTAATGAAACTCATCCTCATATTGGAAACCCCTTTAACACACACATACACATACAAACACATGTGGGTCAAGGACACATCTTTATCACTACGGTAGTTGTCCCATGAGTGCCACTTTCTCAAATACATCCCTAAAATACCATTGAAGGGGTGCATTTTAATATAATGAATTATCCAAGTGCATAATATTAGAGTATTAAAACTCCAATACTATAATTTAATGTAATAAATTTTACAATATATTAAACTTTAATAAAGAGTTATTAATCATAAATGTCATTAATTAAGAGGTCAAGATAAAACCGTAGAACTTAATGCAAATAAATGAACTCTATTATCATGGACTTTAAATGAGCATGTTTCCTTATGAGCCTGAGCCATGGAAGGACCTTTGGGAGTGACTGAAAAAATTTCCTAGAGCTTTATGGTTATTCCTCTAGGTGAAGGTCAATTTCTAAGCTTTCTACTAAAGCTATTAAGGCCACGAACACCAAAAATATTGGGGTGTTTACTATTCACTAACTAGTCAACACATCCCTTGCCTCACACAATGAAGGAATGCCTTGAAGTGGCAATCACGAAGTGTTGAAGATTAAAGGTAGTGAAAACAAAGATGCCTAGGTTATTGTTGGTTTGATTTTTCTCAAAGGAACTGACATACACAAAGAAAATTGAAAATATGTCAACATGGCTCATATGGAAATAGCTCTATTATTGTTTCTATTAGGAATGGAAGAACCCAACTGTTCTTTAGGGACTAACATGATAGTCCAAGCACAAAAAATAATGGCGTATATGTGTTCTTAGGGGTATGGTAAAGTAATATTCTTGGATGTACTCATAGATAGATCGGTAGTTAACACGTTTCAATCAAGATCACCTGAGGTTGCATGGCAAGTGTTCAAAAAAATATTTGAACAAAAAGTATTTGACAAAAAAATTGGTAACAATGGAAATGTTAGGGGACCTTAATTTGAGAGGGCTTTGAAATCAAAGCAAGCTTTCAAATTATTGTCAAGTCTATCATAGGGAAAACCTTAATATTTTGGGTGAACTTTCTTGATTTTATAGTAAATAAAAATAAAAAAGTAGAGCTCATGCATATGATCCTTGTGGACCAACAGTAACTTTGTTTACAGGAAACCAACTTGATGAACATTATCTATTATCTAACATATGCAAAGACACTATTCTAATTTTGGTGTTGTGCCTAGAAAAAGGAGTGATGGGAAAACATGTGTTTTCATCCTCAGAGAATATTTCTTTCAAGGACAAGGTCTCAAATAAACCCCTTCACTTCAACGGCTATAAATTGTAATAAATTTTACAATATTTAAAATTACCAAAGAGTTATTAATCACAGGTGTCATTAATTAATGGGTCAAGGAAAAACCACAAAACGTGTTGCAAATAAATTCCCTCTATTAGCATGCACTTTAAATGTGCATGTTTCCTTATGAGCCCAAGCTATAAAGGTCACAATGGTAGAGTTCTCTAAGAAATAGGTCACAAACCTTCTCTCTTTCTATGAATCACATGCATTGAAGTCTGAGTCACAACACCTATATTAGAACTATACAAGTGGATCTATTCAAACTGGAAAAATTTTACTATGAAGTGTATATATTCTCCAAAGGTTTCTTTATTATTCAATTTTCTTATCTGGATTACTGTCCAAAATATTTTTAAGAGGGTCCTCTAGGGAATATCAGATCCTTTTGTTATCCCATGGTTCCCACACTTCAACCCAACCATTATGTATGTCACCAAAATGGCAGTTTGGTTTCATGTCCTCATTTTACAATACTAGTTTGGAATTTACCAGTGTTTGTATATATTGTCAATACCTAGGGAAAAAATTAAAAAAAAATCTTTAAAAGATTAAGTTTGTTTTTTCACATATTCTTGACCCAATCACTTCTAGAAAAAATCAACTATGATTGACGAGACAAACCAAAATCATGACTAGTTTCACATACTAGACATCTACCTTATTATCATTAACATGGGCAACCTACATGAAACCTAAAAAGGACTGCTTAGCAAGGTTAAGAGGCCCAATATCCAATATATCCAAAAAAATAATTTCATGCAATTGGAGCAACACTGCACAAAAGCATGAGGGCCTTCTTTGCCACTTATTCCTAAGCTATTATATTTGTTGTGTATTATCATATTTTGAAACATGATTTTGGATTTGACTCTTAATAATGGACAAATTGAACTTTGTCCATCTTAGTTCACAACTTCATGCCATGCTCCTTGGAAATTTTGATGTATGTTGATTTGATCTTATGATATTATTGAATATGTTATTTTCAAGTTTGGAAAATCTGATCAAGCATAATTTCCAATTGAGTGAGAATTGGTTCTACCTATAGTTATAGTCATTAATGTTTAGCTCTATCCTTACTCCACATAATACAAATATTTGGGGATTTTAACTTTGATAGGAAATGGTGTCTCTAACTACCATTTTGATCATCCAACGTCCCATTTGCAATCTTAAATCCACTTAATGGTCAATTCTCTAATATATCCTCTCAAAAGACATGGTAACAATCCTAAAAATATGTTGAGTCTTCATGATTTAAATTTACAAGAAAGTCATAAAAATTTTGCATTATACAATGGAAACTCTTCAAGTCTTCACAATCTACAGCAACAACTTCCCCACCTATCACTCAAACCTTCAAGTTCTAATCTCGATTATCCTCCATCCATAGACTACTCAACAGTCACTGCTAGGAAAAGAATCTTGAAAGAACAAAAATTGGTACAAAAGAACGCGAGATTTGTGATTTTATTAAATTTTAGAATTATTAATTTTCATGTATAATCTAAACAAAAAGTAAAAAATAATTAGTTTTCTATATATTCCAAATAGTCTAATCAACAACTCAACTCAAGGCTACTCTAAAGTAAAGCCTTCCTTCTACAATGCAACCAAACTTACATCCAAATATTCCTTTCCCATGATAGTACTCAATGTTATTGTGTACTATGGTACTTCTAAAAAAATATTATAGATGTTTTTAAATACTCCTTCTGTTTCTTGACCATCTCTACCTTCCATTCCATTTATGGTAACATAATTTGCGCACTAACAAGGTTAATAAAAAAATGACTTATGAACCCAACAATTGCATTCAAATAAATTGAAATTTCGCACAAAAAATTGAAAATAGAAAATTAGACAAACTCTGTGACCAAAAATAGAAGGTAGAAAAAACCTTAAAAATTTACCAACCCCTTCAATTATTGTCAATTTCAAATAGCATTATGGAAACAGACACACTGAACACTATAGTTCAATATGAAAATACAAAATTTTGTTCCACAATTCAATATAGGATCCTAAAATGAAAATTTGATTATTTATATGATTGGCATGAATCAATATGCAATTTAAAATTTCCAATATATGATAAGTGAACTAAATTATAATTAGTGCTCATGGAATTTGAAGCTTATAAACTATAACTGCATTAAATGTCTAGAAAAACAAAATATTTTCTAGAGATGTAATTTTAAAACAAAAATACCATTCGCTTCAAAAGTCAAATTTTGATAACAATACATTTTAGAGCATTGAACACTAATTATAGGAAAATAATCTTGAAAGACCAAAAATTATCTTAGTTTGTAATATCCCTTTTTTAGGAATATCAACAATGTGCTCAAGAAAAACGTTGTATAAGGAAAAATGTGAAACAGAAATGTAGATCGGGACTTGTTTCCTCTTATTTATGTTGTATGGAACTTATATATGGAATTTCATCTTAAAAAAATCAGTTTAGATGCATTAAACAGATCTCCCAAAAAATAGACTAGCTAAAAAGCACCCAAAGAGGAAGGCTGCAGCCAAATGTAAACACTGCTTCAAGAATTGCGCAGTTTTATCAAATATTCGGTGGAGATTAGTAAGGAGGTTTATATTTCAGTAATACATTAGCAAATCAGTATTATGATGAAGCCGTTTCACTATACAGTAGAATGCAAGAGACAATACAGCAAGAATCTTCAGGAAAAAGAGCTATAATACATGTACATTTGCAGAAATGGTTCAACAATGTTATTTTTAAGGAGCTTCATTAGCTGGAAGTTACAACTCAGATCTAGGGTAGATCTGTGGACAAAACATCAGATCTATTTCAGATCTAGAAACTATATAGTTTTCTCTTCAAAATCCTCTTGGAATTTTGACAAAAGCATACATAAATAAGAGTAGATCTGAGAAACAAGTCGCAGAGCTGTAAAATGCTGCAATAAATTTATGAACACAAAATTTCATTACAATGGATAAGATCTAAATAGAACATGGATCAACAAACTAATCCATGGATCACCACGTGGAAGGCAAAGCCCAGCACTAGAGATCTCTGATCTAAACTATAAGCAAAACCTCATGAAGAACCTCTTACAAAAATAACGCAGTCTACTCATAGAAACAAAGTTGTAGCTCAAATGTCATAGCTAACCACCGTAAAATCATAGATCTAAAGTACAAAGAGAAGAGACACTCTTCCAGGAGGTTAAAGAACACACTCTATGAGAAGAGGCTCCCAAAAATACACTAGATCTCTGCAGATCTAGACTCCCACTTGTTGTAGCTTGCAGAAGCAACAAAACCCTCAATGGATCAGCACTGCTAATGAAAGTAGAGCTTGGCCTCAAGCCTGCTAGTGGTTCAATTTAGCAAACACTCCTCCACGAATCCTCAAAGGAAGAGGTGAAATCCATGCATAGGAATTCCAAATACAATCCTCCACTAAACAGCAGAGAATGGTATTTGTCTAAGCAGACAAATACTCAGAAATATGATCAATCAACAACCTTCTCTTGCTTCCCTCTTATTCCTTTTATAATATGAGAAAGCTTTTGCAAACCCTAAACCACCTTGATGAGTTAGCCCTTTTCACATGAGAGGCTTCCTTCTAGAACTGCGCTGTCCCTTTTGGAGATGCAATGAACCTAGACAATGTTGTGGATTTGGTTAAGGTTGACCCAGTCTTTAGCTCAAACCTCTTTCACACCTGCAAGTGATTATTTACATGGCCCTCATTTGTCTTTGTTCACATGGGCATTGATTTATTCAGAATTTTTAGGAGTTTTACATGTCCTCCTTTATTCATTTATTCATGCAACAGAAATTAAAACAAAATTGAATTTTCCTCTTAGCTAAGGCTAAGTGGGAACATTACAGTCCTCCCCTCCAAAATTTTTCTTGTCCTCAAGCAATTGATAGGGTAAAATTTGTAGTTCTCCTCCTTCTCCATTGATGGCACCATCAAGGATCAAGTTTTCATCATGGGCCAAGTGTTCATTAAGCCAACACATAAAAAATTGCTCCTCCAATGCTAACATAATAGGGGCATAGTCCATCCCTTCAAGAGTGTAAAAATCAACAGAAATAAACATGGGTGAAGCAATGTTACATCTAAAACATGTATCATGAAGTACAAGTCGAAGTTCCATCCCATGTGGTACATATACGTTGCCCACCCTTTTCCCATACAAACCCATAAACAATACCAATATACCATCTATGTATGGAAGCAAAATTACATATATGCAAACTGAATTTTGCACTTGAGGAGGTGGGTCACAATCCCACATAATATACCAATGCAATGCACCCCTTGTCTTTAGTAGATCTGAGCGTGGTAAGGGGTACTCCCACCACACCTTTGCAGCATGAGTCACTTCGACATGGCTGAAGTGATATTCAAGTTAGGTGCCTTTGGGAAGCACCCATCATGAAAAAGAATCCCCCTTTGTACCTCAAGGGAGTGACCAAATTTAGAATTTTTATTGGCCTCACCAATGCCATGAGATCTACATATAATATCACTCCTTCTAGGAGCCATCGCCTGCATACATATGGTAAGACAATATGTCAAATCAGAAAAATAAACATGCTCCATAGGATCAGATTCTTTCCCATTCAAGTCTCCCACACACATAGAGTTGGGCATATGCATTTCTCCTCTTTTAAGAGAAGGAAGAGATGGCTGAAATGACTCCTGCATAGAGTCCTTTGGTTGTCCCAACTCCTCATAACTATTGCACTCTTGTAAGTGCTGATGTAGTTCCTCCCAATCATAGTGCTGATGTAGTTCCTCCTTCATACCCTCCCAATCAAAACTCCTCATGATTAGGGTGTAGATCTTCGCTGACTGCATATAGCTAGAAAGGAACTTTTTGTGTTCTCTTTGTAGTATCTCTTGCTTAAGCGTGGAGGCTTGAGACAAGAATACTCTTCCAATATGATAGATGACCCCTTCATGGACCAAATAGCCTCCCCCTTTCTTCATGCCATATAATATCATCCCGGTATGAAGATCTTTGGAGTACTCCACAAGGACTTGAGATCTCCAATATGGATCCACACAGCTCAACAATGATAGCGCTGTTGATACATCTATGGTGGTGCTTGCCTTGTTGCTGATTGCTTCTTTGACACTACACATGCTAAAATTGTTTGTGGGAAGGTTGATCCTCCCCTTTCCTTCCTCCCACAGCATTGTAGCTTGCTCTCCAATCCTTGCTTGATCTATATTTGGAGCAGCACTTTGTGAGGCTTCCCCCACAAGATCAGAATCTAATGACATTCCAAGTGGCTTGCCATGAGGTAAGAATGTCTCTTGCAGCATCCTTATAAACATGAGAGAAGGAACTGTGAGACGCTTGCTTCCACTGCACAAATCCATATCTGTTGTTTGTGTGGATAAATTAGGTGAGGGATAAGTGTGCATGCCTTGAATTGTTTTTGGTTTCCCACTCTTCAAGTCCACCCACTCCATCTGCAAGGCTGTCCAATCAGTGGTAACCTTCCCCAAGGTAATCAACCACTGGACACCCAAGATGATATTGGTGTCTGGTATTTCAACTAAAAATAAGGGATCCACCAATGTGTAGGATCCCATAGTGACAGAATGTGATGGAATATATTGCATGCATTGCATGGTTCTATCTCCTGGAACTAAAATAGAGAACTCGTCAAAATTATTAGTGGGGATCCCTCTCCTTTTCACAAGGTGAGCATCAATAAAGTTGTGGGTTGCCCCAATGCTAATTAGAATAAACACTCTCTGGTTCATGACTGAACCTTGAACTCTTAGGGTCAAGTACTTGGGCACTCCTCTCAAAGAGGCAAGGGTCCCACTTGTTGGAGCAAAGGCTCCCTCTTCATCTCTGGATGGTGTTTGATCTTCTTCCTCATCTTCACCAACGTTGTGATCCCTCCTAGGTCCATCGTTCCCATATTCCTCCTCAAAATATAAGAATACTTCTATATAGTGTGCCCTTCCAACAACACATCTATGTCCCAGTACCCATGGATCTTGGCAAGTGAAACACAATCTCTTTTTCCTCAACTCCCTCAGGAGATCAATGTCGAGAGATTTCTTCAGAGAGATCTACTTGGGAGGAGTAGCTTTGCATTCTTTCCCCTTAGAAGAGTGAAGGGTTTTTCTTTGGAAAGTTGCCTTTGCTTTTGGCAAGGCATCTTGGAGATCTCTAGCTCTCTCAATGGCATCATGCAAAGTGATGGACTTAGTAGACTTAACCAACCTATGCAAAGGTTCCTCCAAGCCATCGATGAACATGTAGACTCTCCTTGCTATGGATAGATCAGGAACCATGACTGATAATCTCAAAAACTCAGAGATATAAGTCTCTCAATCTCTTGCGTGCTTTAGTTTTGCAAGGCTTATGAAGGGTGCTTCAGGATCCTTCCTGTCAAACCTATCCACCAGTATTCTAGTGAACTTAGCATAGGTAGTTACATTGATGTGACGCAATGTAGACAATCCATGGAACCACCAATTGTGTGCTTCACCTTCAAAGTGTAGCGCTGCAATCTTGATGGCTTCAACTTCAGGGACTTTGTTCAACTGGAAATAGATATCCATCTTTTCCACCCATGCCTTGGCAGAATAAGAGGATGATCCATCAAAATTGGGCAAGAAGAATCTTCCCATAGTGTGGTGTCTCCCATGAAAGAAACCACCATCTCTATACTGCTGCCATGGTCTCCTCCGATCCTTGAGATTGCAAAAGTCTTGGAAACTCATGTTATCCTTGAATCTCTGACCCTAGGAGTCATACTCTACAAAGTAACCTTAAAGGGAGGTTTTCTCTTGTTGTCCTTCATTCTCTAAAGCCAAGAAGGTAGGCATAGTAGAGCATTGTGAGGCTTGTGGAGCTTGTGGCAGGCTCACAAGTTGACCAGTCCCATAGTGAGACATGTCAGAACTCTCTCATTTTGTCCACCGTCATCTATTTGATCTCCTTGGAAAGATCTTGCATGGTATCCAAAATATTTTTGTCAAAATCCTTTGCTTCCTTATCATTCATAGTTTCAGGGGCTTTCCCCTTGTCTTGACCCTTGTCAGGGTCCTCAGTAGTGTAGTCATAATTTTTATGACTTCTATTTTGGTACCTCTTCTCCCTCTCAGTAAGAGTATCATCTTCTTTGAAATGCATCATGACTGGTGCTCCAAGGCAAGCATAGGCTGTGCCAAGAAGGGAGCTCTGATACCACTGTAATATCCCTTTTTCAGGAATATCAACAATGTGCTCAAGAAAAATGTTGTATAAGGAAAATTGTGCTACAGAAACGTAGATCAGGACTTGGTTCATCTTATTTATGTTGTATGGGACTTATATATGGAATTTCATATAAAACAAATCATTTTAGATGCATTAAAAAGATCTCCCAAAAACTAGACTAGCTAAAAAGCACCCAAAGAGGAAGGCTGCAGCCAAATGCAAACACTGCTTCAGGAATTCCGAAATTTTATCAGATATTTAGTGGAGATCAGTAAAGAGGTTTATATTTCACTAATACAGTAGAAAATCAGCATTATGATGAAGCCCTTTCACTATACAGTAGAATGCAAGAGACAATACAACAAGAATGTTGAGGAAAAAGAGCTATAACACATGTACATTTGTAGAAATGGTTCAACAGCTTTATTTTTAAGGAGCTTTAGTAGCTAGAAGCTACAACTCAGATCTAGGGCAGATCTTTGGATAAAATATCAGATCTATTTTAGATCTGGAAACTATATAGTTTTCTCCTCAAGATCCCCTTGGAATTTTGACAAAAGCATGCATAAATAAGAGTAGATCGGAGAAACAAGTTGCAGAGATGTAAAATTCTGTAGTATTCTGAAAATAATATTTCGTTACAATGGACCATATCTAAACAGAACATGGATCAGCAAACTAATCCATGGATCACCAAGTGGAAGGCAAAGCCCAGCACTAGAGATCTATGATCTAAACTACAAGCAAAACCCCATGAAGAACCTCTTACAAAAATAACGTAGTCTGCTCATAGAAACAACGTTGTAGCTCAAAAGTCATAGGTAAAAACTGTAAAATTTTAGATCTGAAGTACAAAGAAAAGAGACACTCTTCCAGGAGGTTAAAGAACACACTCCATGAGAAGAGGCTCCCAAAAATACACTATATCTCTGCAGATCTAGACTCCCACTTGCCGCAGATTGTAGAAGCAGCAAAACCCTCAATGGATCAGCGCTGCTAATGAAAGTAGAGCTTGGCCTCCAGCCTGATAGTGGTTCAATTTATCAAACACTCCTCTAAGAATGCTCAAAGGAAGAGGCGAAATCCTTGCATAGGAATTCTAAATACAATCCTCCACTAAACAACAGAGAATGGTATTTGTCTAAGCAGACAAATACTAAGAAATATGATCAATCAAGAACCTTCTCTTGCTGCCATCTTATTCCTTTTATAAGATGAGAAAGCTTTTGCAAACCCTAAACCACCTTGATGAGTTAGCCCTTTTCACATGAGAGGCTTCCTTCTAGAACTGCGCTGTCTCTTTTGGAGATGCAATGAACCTAGACAGCGCTATGGATTTGGTCAAGGTTGACCCAGTCTTTAGCTCAAACCTCTTTCACACCTACAAGTGATTATTTAAATGGGCCTGATTTGTCTTTGTTCACATGGGCATTGATTTATTTAGAATTTTTAGGAGTCTTACATGTCCTCCTTTATTCATTTATTCATGCAACAAAAATTAAAACAAAATTTAATGTTCCTCTTAGCTAAGGCTAAGTGGGAACATTACATCCTTCTACTACAAAATTTCGTTCTTGCTGGTGGCTTTAACTGTACCCTCTTTTCTGATGAAGTATGGGGAGAAAGGGTAGGGCTAATCCTCTCTCTGGTGCGATAAGGGGAATTTTAATGGGTGTTGATCTAAGTGACATTCCTCTATCTGTGAATTGATCGACTTGGTTCAATGGAAGGAGAGGGAAAGATTTTATTGGAAAAATAATTGATAGAATTGTCATTCATAATAGTGTTAGATATAATATGGAAGGAATCATAGAAAAGTCAAAATATATCACAGTATCGGACCATTGGCCGGTGTTCATGGCATCGGTCAATTCTAAAGAAGACAAGGAAGTTACCCTTTCAAGTTTAACAAAGTGTGGTTGGAAAATGATAATTTCAATGCCTTAATTAAGGAATACGTGAAAGGTCATAAAAGGAGAGAAGGTATCTCGGAAATGGATTACCTATCCAATAATTTGAGGGGACTGAAGAAGGTGGTGCGCACATGGGAGAAGGGGAAGAAAGTACATATTAAGGAAAGAATAAAAATATCAGAGCAGAAAAGACATAGATCCTGAAGGAAGTTGAGGAAGGCATACAAAAATTTGATTTCTGGGATAGACTCAATAATTTAGAAGAAGAATACAGATCTCATTTATTAAATGAAGAACAGTCCTGGAGACTAAAAATCAGAGCTACATGGCTCAAGGATGGAGACAAAAACACCAATTTTTTTCATCGTTTTGCCTCGGGAAGAAAAAGTGCCAATGCCATATGGAAAATTGAGGAAAATGGGATATCTGTTTGCACTACAAAAAACATCAAAATGGTAGTAGTAAAGTTTTTCGGGGATCTATATAAGATGGAGGTGGAACCAGGGATTGAAGGACAACTAAAATTTCTTGAGGAATATTCTAAAGTGTTTGAGGAGGAAGATCTGGCAAGGTTAAAAGAGAAGGTAAGTCTGGACAAGATTATGAAGGTACTAAAATCTTCTGCAGCAGATAAGAGCCCGAGTCCGAATGGATGGACCCCAAACTTGTTCCTACATTTTTTTGAGGAATTTTTAATGGATATAACGGGCATGGTGGAATAAGCGAGGGTATCAGGGCAGATCCATGGAGCGATAAACTCAAATTTTTTTACTTTAATACATAATAATAAGGTGAAGCTTTAGTTTAATGATTACAAACCTATATCCCTTTGTAATACATTATACAATATCATCTCCAAAGTTGTTGTTGAGCGAATGAAGGAAGAACTGTCAAGACAAATCACACCAGAACAATCAGGTTTCTTGCAAAATAGGAGTATTCATGACGCAGTGGTGACAACACAAGAAATTTTACATACCATTCATTCTAAGAAGATGGAATCAACTGTCATGAAGATTTATTTAAACAAAACATATGATAGGGTTGATTGCAGTTTTCTAAGACAGGTTCTTCACAAAATAGGTTTGGACAGGGATGTTGTTGCATGGATCATGGGATGTATAAGTAATACCTCAATGGAAATAATCATAAATGGATCTCCATAAATTTTTTTCCACCTAGAGAGAGGGCTATGACAAGGATGTGCCTCTCTCCTCTTCTCTTCATACTGATCATGGACGCATTTAGCATAAAGATAATAAAGGCCATAGAATTGGAAACTTTCAGAGGCATAAAAATAATCTCCAAGAGGGAAGTCTCTCATAGCCTCTTTTTTGATGATGTACTTAGTTTTGGTATGCTGCTAAGGAGAACCTCACAGGCGCTACAAAAAATCCTGCACAGATTATGTTCTGCAACTGGGATGATGGAAACTGAGGGGAAGTCTTGTATCTTCTATGCAGAGGGGGACATTGAAGCATTTAAAGAATTAGGTGTCATTTTTAATTTGAGTATTGCACCACTTAAGGATGGTATGGTTTATTTAGGTTTTTGGATGAAGCCCATGAAATATACTGTGGAGGATTGGAAATGGTTAATAAAAAAATACCAAGAGAAGATAAATGGATAGTCATCGAAGTAGTTATCGAGGCGAGGATGATTGATCTTTGCTCAGTCAGTATTACAACAATACACTATCTATTGGGAACACCTTTTCATTATTCCAAAAAAAATCCCGGAGGAAATTAGGAAGGTCATGGCTCGATTCATATGGAATGGAGGTAGAGAAAATAGGACTATCCATCTAGCCCACTGGGAATGCATAGCTAAACCAAAGGAAAATGGTGGATGGGGCATTCTAGACCTGGACACCTTTTGTAAATCACTTCTTATAAAATCCAAATGGAGGTATTTAAATGTAAAAGGAATTTGGAGTGAGATCATAAAAAACAAATATTTAAAGCAAAGGGGCTTGGAGGACTTTTTAATAATGGACTGGAAGGATGTATCGAGCAGTTCTAATATATGGAAAGGATTTAGAAAGACATGGACTCTGTTTGCTAGAACCCTGAAATGGAATTTTGGGAACGAAAACAAAATCCTAATTAGAATCTCGATTATATTGGGATTGAATTGCAATAACATCCTTAGCAGGGAGACAGTCGATGGCCTAAACCAAAAGGGATTTTTTTTCATGTGCCAAGAAATTAAAAAATGGGATAATGGAGTTTCGAGATGGAGGTCGACTCGGTATATGGAGCTGTATGGGCAGATGGAAGTGGAATGTAATAATTAGATAGAGTCATTAAGAATCTTGGGATTGAGGAAGGGAAATGGGGGCAATAATATTTCATGGGGAGGCAAAAGTATAGAAGGGAAGATCAAAACAAAGGAGATTTATAGTGAGCTGATAAACAAAAAATGGAACATGGACCAAATAGTTGGTTCAAGGATATGTGGAAGGTAAATGCCCAACTGAAAATGATAATTTTCATATGGCTGATGTGGAAAGATAAAAACCTTACTTGGAACAATCTAGGAAGGAGAGGATGGCATGGACTGGGGATCTGCACCCTATGCTGGGAGGAATCTGAAGAAAACCTACACCTTTTCTACAAGTGCTCATTTTCCAGGGAGATTTTAACCTTACTATGCCAAGATTTTCATTTGTAGACTATAGAGTATAGGACGACTGTGGATTTTATAAGATGGTGGTTTAGTAGAGGTAAGAATTTCAGAAATATCCCCATCATGTTTCATTGGTACTTATGCTGTGGAACAAACAGAAAGATATTTGAAGGGCTATTTTGAACACCAAAAAGAATATGTTTACGGATTACTAAATCCTGGGGAAATTTGAAAATAAAGCAGAAGCCTCCTATTGATTTATCAAGGAGATTGCATCATTTAGAAATACATTACCCTGTAGAATTTTTTTACGGAGCTTCACAAAATCAAAGATGCGGATGTGGATCATAGCTCATGATATCTCCAAATTGTCATTACAAAATATACTGGAATGGGGGGATGAGGACTAACATGAGGGCAGAGTTTCTGGCCCGATGGGGATTACTGTGGTTCGCGAGTCAGTTATACATGGAGAAGATGTGGGTCTTTGGAGACTCAAAAATCCTCATCGAGCATTTGAATAAGAGAAACTATCGAAATTGAGGACACCTATCACGTTAGCCTAAGTAGATAAATCACTTAAAAGGAACCTTTTTGTCGATTTTTTTAATCATATTTAGAGGGAAAATAATACTGAAGCTGACCGCATATCCAAAATAGGTTTGACTGGAAAATTTGGAGAAATACATTATGAGTTATTTAATACAAATGGACCTGGAGCGAGGGGCAAGGTAAATTTCATGTAAGAGATGATAGATCGACTGCTTCCTTAAAGATGGAATGGAATGATGCCGCGTAAGGGAAAGATAAAAATAGAAGGTTGGAGAAGAATTGAAAAATTAAAAAATGGGTCTCTACTTCTGTTCTCTTCAAAACTAATGATATGATCAGACAACTACAGGAAAGATTTCTGAAAAAAGCACAAGTTTTTGAATTTTTGTATATATAGGGAGATTACATGATCTTGACAGAAAATGATGTAATTCTGGAAATTCTAATTTTCCTATTTTGATTTTTGAACAATCTTAAAATTTGCTCTAATACAATATATAAACTAGCAGTATTTTTCAACTTGAAAAAAAACACTCACAGTCTAGATGGGAGATCTAAAGATCACATGTCCTGTTGACAATGATTTCAAATTACACCTGACAAAAATCGAATCAAATCGGCCAAAAATGCATAGGAACCATAACCGTATCGATGGAACCTGATAATGGCAAACAATATGGCCCTCCACAGAGTTGCCACATACAAAATTGAATGAAACGGATTGTCGCAATGTCACATCAAAGATGAAATAGAAAGCTCGAAAGGAAAAAGAATTGAAGTGTTCCATTTTTCCTTTCCAACGTCGCTACTACTAATTGCATCCCAACTCCATTGTAAAGGATTTGTTAATTTTTTATTGAGTTGTACTTGAAAATAAATAAATAAGCCTTTCTAGATGATCGAACAAGATTAGAAAAATTTTTAAAAATAAAACAAAATTGATATAGCTAAATGTTAAACAAAACATATTATATTAGTATAATAATGTAAAGTAGATTTTTAAAGACCCCAAAAATCTTCTTTGGAAATAAGTTTATTTGGCAACTCTGCCTTCTAAATTTGTTGGTTATCTTAGACAGCAAGAGGCATTTCAACTGCCTTTTGAATCTTTTACTTGGGGAGAAATCTATAGTATTATTACTAAAACTTTGGTTAGTCTTTGCACAAGTATGAAAGTTAATAAGCCTCTACAAAAATTATCTCGTTTTCCTAACAGGAAGTCAATTTGCAGTAAATATGGCTTCTCAATTGATGATCCAATTGTTAAAAGAAGAAAGGCCAAGAAACAGGCAAAGAAAATAAAGAAAGCTCATAGAGACCATTCAACCAAACATGATAAGTCAAAGATCAAGCATAGATCCAGAAAGGGATATTATAGATATATCCCTAAAACTCACTATTATCAGCCCAAGGACATGCATCTGCGTACCACAAAACAAGGGTAGTGGAACAAATTAAATTGTTGGCATTGTGGCCAACTTGGCCATACGTCAAATAAATGTCCTGTAGGAGAAGAATCTAGAAGGAATAGAGGAAATAAATCTCAGACTTTGGTGAAGCAGAAAAAAGCTGTTAAAATAGAGTCACCTGTTAAAATGATGAATCAACACAAGAAAATCCCCTTCGAGATATGCTTGATTCTTCTTCAAGTCGTGTTATAAACTCAATTGATCTAGAATATACTCGAAGTAAACCAACCTCTCTATGGCAGCTACATAGTATAAATTCTTTTGAAGTATATTCTAATATTTCTGTATTCCATCTGAAAGCTGCTACTAGAATTTCTCTTAAAGAGTCTACTAGTCAGATACAAGAAAATTCTAAGTGTGTACAATATATTCCCCTTCTAAATCCAAAATAGCTCCAAGCTGAAGCCAAGAGGATAAATACAAAATATTTGCATCTGGGATGCATAAGGATTGGAATCAATGGTCTGATTCATAGAGGGCTCAACACATTTGTCTTAGCCACTGTTAGAGATTTAACTCACAACAAATATACTGATTCCCTGATAGGCAGGATTGTTGCTCCTCTGTCTAATGGCCCTGTATATTTTGATTGGGTTGTAAATAGTCCCAAACCTCCTGGAATTCAAAGTATAACTTTTGCAAACATAAAAGAAGATAAGTAATCTCCCGTCTTATCTTTTCCTCATATATCAACGATAGAACACAAAAGGACAGATCAAGCCTGAAAAAACTCTTATTTGTAAAGAGATGTAGATGAAATTGATTCTTCTTTTTCCAGTAACTTTTCAAATTGTAATTATATTAGTTTGTTTGAGTTTTCCCATATCGTGAATTTTTCCTCCTTGGAAGTTATTTGTCCTAGCTGTAAAGATAAAGTGAACTTAAGTAGCCTTGCTGAATTTTTCCTCCATACAAATCATCATCCCAGGACTGGAGATGCCCCTCCTACTACATCTATACATCCATGTCCTAATCCTAAACGCTCAGACTTCCCATTCCCTCATGAGTCTGACCATATCATGATGATGCATCAGTTTCCCATTTTGGAAAATGAACACCCCAGGATAACTGAAATGTTCAGCAAATTAAGACCTCCAAATATGCCAAGATATGGTATCGGCTACTTAGAACAAAAAAATTATATCATTCCAAGTTCGACATTTATTTCTCTTCCTGATGATTGTGAAAAGCTGTCAATTCCATAGATGAATAAATTCTTCACTATAATGAATGGATGTAAACAACATCAAATAGAAACCCAGTGGATAAAAGAAATGTTGAATTGGGATCTATATACCCACGCCAAGGCAAATAATTTTGGCCAAAGTACCTCTAGTGAAGAAATATTAAGTTATCTCATTAAGGGAAGGCATACATGAATAGTAAACACACTTGGGTGTCCTCTTATGTATGGAAGGAAAAGAAGCAAATGAAAAATGTTTTAATGACCGATGCTGCTTCTTCTTTCACAAATCAGAATCCTTGGAATGCTTTAGATGGCAGTAATATTGAGACTACTACCACCTTTCAACCATACAAAGGGATCATCTTATGTGAAGCCCAGAATTCTACAAAAGCATTTCCTTTGGTGCTAAAAGATGATAATGCCTTGGATATAGATGGTAGAATACAAAAGGCTAGTGAATAGATCAACTGGACACATACGACCATTAATGGGCTAGAATTGAACACTGCAAAATCATATGTTGTCAAGGAACAAATTGATAACATACAAGTCTCAATAAATGATGTAAATAGTTATTTAAATGATGTATAGTTTTCTGCTTCTCTTATCAAAGGTTATGTCAGAGAATCCTTGTCAAAAATATAATCTGTAGAATGTGATGTTGATAGAGAATTTCATTCTACGTAAAGATTACTATCCGAACTAACGGACAAGTTTGAAAACCTCCATTTTGTCACCTCTGACAAACCAATTCCTGCATCCTTTATGCACAAAAATATTTTATCTATCTAGAATCCTGTCAAGGCAGTTGACAAATTCCTCCAACTATTTCCAAAGGAAGTATCCCAGCTTGAGAAAGACAAATTTTCAGAGAAAGAAGAAATTTCAGAACACATCACTATAGACTCTTTACTCAAAGAGCCTGAAGAATATAAAAGTTCAGAATGTCAAATGTTTCCCATATATGAGCCACTTGAAAGTCAGTTCACAAGATATTCTACTCCAGATCTAAGTGGCAAAGGTAAAGTTCTAGAAACTTATACTTTCCATCCTGATGCTCACAGAGAATGGAACGCGGATAATTTAAGTGTTGGTCAAATTAGGCAAATGATTGATATGATTTTTACTGAGTATAAATTCATGTGCCTAAAAGGAAAAAATTAAATAGAAGCCTATAAGACCATCATACAATGTTTCACTGGTACTTTACTCAGATGGTGGGAATTTGAGACCTCTCTAGCTCTCATTTCAAAAATGGAAAATTAACTCTTAAAAGATGAAGTTGGTGATATCATTCATAATACTGATGGTACACCCTAGAACAATATGATAGAAGCCTTGACTTCTATGATTCTTGAACATTGGTGTGGTTCTGAGACAGAATTATCAAAAAAACATGAGATGATTCTCATGAATTTAAAATGCAACAAAATGTCTCAGTTTGAAGACTTTCATAGAGATTGGCTGCAACAGATCTATGAAGTAAAAGACCCCAAAAACCTTCTTTGGAAACAATTTTATTTGGCAGCTCTCCCTTTTAAATTTTTTGATTATCTCAGATATTAGGAGGCATTTCAACTGCCTTTTGAATCTTTTACTTGGTGAGAAATCTATATTATTATTACTAAAACTTTGGTCAATCTTTGCACAAGTATGAAAGTGAATAAGTATCTACAAAAATTGTCTCTTTTTCCTGACAAGAAGTCAATTTGCAGTTAATATGGCCTCTCAATTGATGATCCAATTGTTAAAAGAAGAAAGGCCAAGAAACTAGCAAAGAAAATAAATAAATCTCATAGATACCATTCAACCATACATGATAAGTAAAAGATAAAGCATAGATCTAGAAAGGGATATTACAGATATATCCCTAAAACTCACTATTATCATCCCAAGGACATCCATCTGTGTACCACAAAACAAGAGCAATGGAACAAATTAACTTGTTGGCTTTGTGGCCAACCTGGCCATACATCAAATAAATGTCTTGTAGGAGAAGAATCCAAAAAGAACAGAGGCAAGAAATCTCAGACTTTGGTCAAGAAGAAAAAAGTTGTTAAAATAGAGTCACCTATAATGTGTTTAAAATGTGGCTCTAGAAATCATCAAACTGAACATTGCCAAAATCTTGTTATCCGAGAACAATTACACTAGCAGCAGCGTGATTGTTCATCTTCTTACTCATCTAGTTCTTATTCTTCCGATTCATCTGCTAAAGAACTTATTGCATATATGGAAATTTTTTTTTGTTCAGACTCAGAAAAATGTGATTTTCAATATTCATCTAATTCTGATTCTGACAGTGATAGTTCTTTAGAAGTGCCAGAAAAAGAAAAGGTGCTGATGGCACAAACTGCAGATGAAGATGAGTTAAAAATACTCTCCCAGATTCGTGCACTAGATGAAGGTAATATGAAAGACAAACTTCTTTAAGCCTATCTCAGTCAAGTGCACTCTTCCAACTCCAAAAAGAGTTCAAATTGCAAGCCTTTGTTTTTTTATGCCTCCTACAAACGAAATACAAATGCATTTCAAGGAGCCCAACTACAGGATAAAGTTTGCTCACTCACTTTGGGGGAGGTAAATAGAAAACTACATGCTCTCAAATCTGAAATCTCTACTTTAAAATTTCAAGTTTCCCAATGGGAAAAAGGAAAAATGCATGTTGCTAGCAACATTCCTGCTCATATTAAACCAAAGCAACATTCAAATGTAGAAATATTCGAGGGACACAAAGACCCTGCTTTAGGATTCAGAGACATGAGGATTCTGGCTATCCAATATCAACAACATCATGTCCTCTTAGACATCTGTATTAAAGGAGAAATGTTTTCCCTCAAAACATTAATAGATTCTAGTGCAGATGTAAATGTATTCACTTCCAAGGTTATTCCAGCCAAATATTGGGTTTGTTCCTTCAGACAAGTTGTAGGGATGGGTAACAAAAATCTCCATTATGAAGTTCCACAAGCTTCAGTCTGTTTTGATCATCATTGTATAAAATTGAAGTTTGCAGTTGTTGATATACCTATAGATTGCATTCTAGGGAACATATTTTTGGCTATTGTGGAACCTCATGGTTCAACCAGATTGAAAGATAATAAAGTTGGTTATTTTATTACCTTTCCTACCTCAGATGGGAGTCTTAAGAAGATTATGTTGCCATATATATCTACTCCCAGAGTCTCAACAATGATCCAAGCCATGGAATAACTTGAAAAGGATAGTAATAAGTGAGTTGAGCTTAAAAAATTGAAGACATCCATGAATATATGGGAACAACTTCAAACCCCTACTGTAAAAATAAGAATCTATGAACTCAGGAGACAAATTGAAATAGAATGTTGTTCTGAAGAGCCGAATGCTTTCTGGTATAGAAAGCAACACTATGTTGAACTATCCTACAAGCATAAGTATGAAGGAAGGCCTTGGAAAAGTAGAGTCATTCCGATGAATAAGGAATACAAAGATTTATGTGAGAATGAAATAAAAGGTTTAATGGATAGAAAATTTATCAGAGAATCTGACAATCCCAGGAACTGTTATGGTTTCTATGTTAACAAGAGATCTGAACAGATTAGAGGAATTCCTAGGTTAGCTATAAATTATAAACCTCTAAAAAAATTTCTTGACGATAATACCTATGCCATCCCACATAAGGGAGATTTGTTGGCTAGAATTGTAGGTGCAAAGGTATTCTCCAAGTTCGACATGAAATCAGGATTTTGACAGGTGGCCATTAAGGAAGAAGACAAGTTCAAAACTGCATTTAGCATGCCAGGAGGTCAGTATGAATGGAATGCCATGTCATTCAGCTTGAAACATGCCCCATACAAATTTCAGAAGGTTAAGGAATCCATTTTCAAGCCATACTTTGATTGGATTCTTGTGTATATAGATGATATCTTGATTTTTTCTAAGAATTTTCAGGGTCATTTCAAGAATGTACAGATTTTCTTCCAACTGGTCAAAAGAAATGGCCTAGTTTTGAGTAAAAAGAAAATAGATTTGTTCCAAACCTCTATTAAATTCCTTGGTCACACAATTCAAGATGGCCAAATATCTCTAAAGAATCATGCTCTGGAATTTGCTGACAAATTTCCAGATATTATTCTTGACAAAACTTAGCTGCAGAGATTTTTAGGCTGTTTAAATTATGTTAGAAATTTATATCAAGATTGTGCTAAGGATAGGGATCTTTTAAATCAACGTCTGAAAAAGAATCCAACACCATGGACTGATGCTCACTCTGTTGCTGTAAGAAGAATAAAGAGTCAGGTTAAAACTCTCCCTATTTTGTATGTTGCTGATGAAGAATCTTTCAAACTTTTTGAGTCATATGCTAGTGACTTAGGATGGGGAGGAGTATTGAAGTAGAAGAAATATGAAAAAGAGAAAATTGTATAGTTTTCCTCCGGAACGTGGAATTCAGCAGAAAAGAACTATTCCGCTATTGAGAAAGAGGTAAAAGCAGCATGGAATTCAATTGATAAATTTGGTATTCATTTAGTGAATAAAACGTTTCTTTTAAGAACAGATGATCTGCACTAAAGAAAGTTTTGAAGAAAGATATCAAGAAACCCGACAAAGCTAATTTTGTCAGATGGCAAGCTTTATTTAAAAATTTTGAGTTTGATATAGAGCATATCAAAGGAACAGAAAATTGCTTGCCAGATTTCCTTAGCAGAGAGTACATCCAGCGTGACAGCAGTAATCAAGAACATGTTATGGTGATCGTCACTGAGTGGGATCGAACACAGCATAAGAAGATCCTTAGGTCTATTCCAGACAACAAATATTGGCATGAATACTGTGACCAGTGGAATCCAACTTGGAAACTGAGGAATACTAAATTCTTGAATGCAAATTTGCAATCACATATTGATATTCTACACCTTGTACCTCAAAGGAAGGTATATCCTAAGGGTAGTGAGTGGATCCATGACATGGTGTATTCTAGAAGTATGCTTGGTGCTAACTTAGCAGAAGAAGCTCTCAGCAAAGATTTTCATGATATTACTATGATATGGACCAGGGCAAGCAATAAATGACATGTCTATCAGAAGTATTTCACTATCAACCGGACCAGAGATCCTAGGTGGACTGATACATTTTCTATGTGGCCTAGAGGTGATCCTTCTATAATTTTTCTTGAATCTATTTATAATTATGTAGGATACCAAAAGCTTTGGTGGGACATATTAAATGTAGATGGAAAAGACGAAACCCACTACACAAAAATAAAATTTGGGCCAACATGGGTGATGCAAAGGAACAAGAAAAGTGAATGGCTGCAATAATGGTCGAACGACTTTGGGGTCAACAGGACTACCATTGATTATTTATATTTTGAATCCTATTTCCAAGTGCAATGTAATTTTTATTTTGAAAACAATATTAAATGCTTCCATTCTCCATGTAAAGCTGTCAGTGAGCTAAATAATCTCTTGGACTATGAAATCTTGGAACAATACATGGCCAGACATTATGAATGGCTAGTTATGACCAAGATCAACCATGAAATAGTCCTGAACAAGCCAATGGTTGTTAGACGGATCTATACTAAATCTTGGGAGGAAGCATTATACATAATATTATGTTTCCTCGGTATTTCAGTACTAGATGATCCACAGTGAACTGTTGCTGTGGACTCCGTTTAAAAGTTTCCACATTGTTTCATGATGTCTAGTCATAGACTTGCAGTGACCAGTTTTCCCGTGGGCTTTCCGGTAAAAAGCTTCCACTTTGTAAATGGTTTTCTCGTGGGTTTTCATAATGCATCCACTTTGTATGTAGGGAGTGTGTTGGTACCATGATTTGATCTTTTCAGGAGACTCAGAGCACTTTTCCGATAACTGGTCAGGTTTGACCCACATCTACCCGACTGATTAAGTTTGTACCATATTCCTTAAGTACAGATAGGGCCGACTCTCAAATGCTTGCCCCCTCTCCATCCCTATAAAGGAGGAAGAGTAAGGCTCATTTGGGCATTCATAATTAGAGTCGTAGAGTCGGACTCTTATAGTTTGGGTTTGTGTCTTTCAGAGGTCTGAAGTTCATGTCTTCCTGCTCTGCAATTGCGGACATATGTCTAATATAATTGCATCATAAAAAGGACTTACATTTCTGAATTTTAAGTAAATCCGAGAATCCTGCATATTAGTTTGAGAGCACTGGTAAGAACCTAAAGTGGCCAGATTTTTAGGTTTCTCTATATGTGTGGTGTGTTTATGTTCAAAGACTAAGTCTGTGATTTGGGCCAGGAAGCCTTCAGTAAGCTTTCATATTTATTAAGAATTCAAGTCTGATAAATTCCATCACAGTCAATCTCAGGAAAGAGCAAATGAAGTCTGCAATATACATCTGTAATCCATTCTGAAAATACAATAAAGAAAGAGTTTTATGATTTCCTCATTTCAGTACTTAAACTCTGAGCATTAAATGTCTGTTGATGTAGCATCTATGTCATTTATTTGTGCTTGAGATTCCATGAGGTTTGCCAAAGGTTTGAGGAACGCCAGTCCACTAAAGGCAGGGAGGCCGAGAAAAGGACGCCAGAGCATGAAAAACTAAGCAAGTTCGTGTATGGGTTCGTGTATGGGTTTGTGTAAAGGCGAATAAGTGTTGCACAGAGAAGAGACTCAACAAGACCAATCAGCTGTGTTGTTGTTGCAAGCTTCTTTTGAAGCCCCTTTACTTAGGGGCTTCAAAAGAAGTTTGCAACAACAACGCAACTGACTGGTCTTGTTGAGTCTCTTCTCTGTGAAACATTGATTCGCCTTTACAAAAACCCATACACGAGCCTGCTCATTTTTTCACGTTTTGGCATCCTTTTCGCGGCCTCCCTGCCTTTAGAAAACTGGCGTTTCTCAAACCTTCATATGATTCATGATTGCTTTTATGGCTTTGGGCACCCATTCCTACAGACTTGGACAAATTCACTTAAAAATAGTGTAAAAATCCCCATACGCGACTATGCCCGTACTTTTTCACGTGTATACGCAAGTCCAGCTGCACTTTTCCGCGTATGCCATTAAAATTATGAAAAATATATATAAAAATTCCCTATTTTCGGGCTGGGTTGATGGTTACTCAGGTAGTTCAACCACCCCAGCACGTGGCCAACTGTTTCCAACTGTTGAAACTACTTGGAGGGAGTATAAAAACCCCTCATGTGTATGGCCTAAGGGAGAGAGAGAATTATTGATAATATACTCTGTTGGTATTCCCTATCCAAGTCTGATTCCCCGTGCCTCTTGCACTTTCCCAGTTCATTACAAGAAACCCTTGTTTCCTTGAGATGCTCATCTCCCTATATGTCATCTCGTATGCACCAGTTTGGAAGGAGTCTTAGCGAGGCAAGGGCGGGACGGATCCAGACAACAGTCTGCTCGAAGATCATGGAAGGATTCAGGTGATCTCTCCACTTGTTACTTTTGTACATGCTATTTATAATACAGAAGTACCATCTTGTTCCCAAAATATACGTGTTAGTGTCTGCTTACATATATGAGAAAATTGTTATTTAAGCATTCATTATGATTTATCTGATGTTTTATATGAATTTCACTAACATTTAGAGTAGATATATACTGTACAACCAGTTCTTCGTGATTTTTTCTTCTTGTCTTTCAGGTTAAGAAGGAAGGACGGTTGCTGGGGGTTTGGACCCTGCGATATCTGCTTCAACCGTAGGACCTATGGGTAACTTCCTCGATCTACTCTATTTAGTTTTTTTGAACATGCATGGTTGTGTGAGTCCTTCTTAAGTAGCATGCCCCTGCTCTGTGGAGGTTGTAACCCAACGAATCTCTAGGGTGATTTTCCCCGAAATAGTTCGTGTATGGGTTTGTGTAAAGGCGAATAAGTGTTGCACAGAGAAGAGACTCAACAAGACCAATCAGCTGTGTTGTTGTTGCAAGCTTCTTTTGAAGCCCCTTTACGTAGGGGCTTCAAAAGAAGTTTGCAACAACAACACAACTGACTGGTCTTGTTGAGTCTCTTCTCTGTGAAACATTTATTCGCCTTTACAAAAACCCATACACGAGGCTGCTCATTTTTTCACGTTTTGGCATCCTTTTCGCGGCCTCCCTGCCTTTAGAAAACTAGAGTTTCTCAAACCTTTGGCGAACCTCTTGTGAACCTCTGGCGAATCTCAAACACAAATAAATGACACAGATACTACCTAAACAGACATTTAATGCTCAAAGTTTAAGTACTCAAATGTGGAAATCATAACACTCTTTCTTTATTGAATTTTTCAGAATGGATTACAGATGTAAATTGCAGACTTCATTTGTTCTTTCCTGAGAATGACTATGATCACATTTATCAGACTTGGCTTCTTAATAAATAATAAAGCCTACTAAAGTCTTCTTGGCTCAAATCATAGACTCATTCTTTGAAAATAATCACAACACACATATAGACAACCTAAAAATCTTACCACTTTAGGTTCTTACCAGTGCTCACACACTGTTACACAGGCTTCTCAGATTTACTTAAAATTTATAAATGTAAGTCCTCTTCATGATGCAATCAAATCAGACATATGTATGCAGTTGTAGAGCAGGAAGACATGAAATTCAAACCTATGAAAGACACAAACCCAAATTCTAAGACTCAGACTCTCCAACTCTAATTTTGAATGCCCAAATGAGCCTAAATATCCTTCTTTTAATGGAATGGAGAGGGGACAAGCATTTGAGAGTTAGTCTTATCTATCCTAAAATAATATTGTATGATCTTCAATGAGTTAGGTAAATGTGGGTCAAACCTCACCAGTTGTCAGAGAAGTGCTTCGAGTCTCTTGAATAGATCAAATCATGGTACCAGCACAATCATGACATACAAAGTGGATGCTTTATGAAAACCCACGAGAAAACTATTTACAAAGTGGAATATTTTTACTGGAAAGCCCACGGGAAAACCAGTCACTGCAAGTCTGTGACTAGACATTATGAAACAATGTGGAGACTTTTAAACAGATCCCATGAGAACTATTCATTGTGGATCATCTAGTACTGAGATACCGAGGAAACGAAATATTTTGTATAATGCTTCATCCCAAGCTTTAGTATAGATCCGTCTGACATCATTGGCTTATTCAAGACTATTTGCTGTTTGATCTTGGTCATAACCAGCCATTCATAATTTCTGGCCATGTATTGTTCCAAGATCTCATAGTCCAGGAAATTATTTAGCTCACTGACAGCTTTACATGGAGAGTGGAAGAATTAAATATTGTTTTCAAAACAATTATTACACTACAATTGGAAATAGGATTCAAAATATAAAGGATCAATGGAAATCTTGTTGACCCCAAAGTCGCTCCACCATTCTTGCAACCATTCATTTTGCCTATTTCTCTCTGGGCCACATAGAAAATGTGTCAGTCCATCTAGGATTTCTGGTCCCATTAATATAGAAGTACTTGTGATAGCCATGACGTCTGTTGCTTCCCTCAGTCCATATAAAAGTAATTTCATGAAAATATTTGCTGAGGGCTTCTTCTACTAAGTTTTCACTAAGCATACTTCTACAATACACCCTGTCATGGATCCACTTACTACCCTTTGGATATACCTTTCTTTTAGGTACAACGTGTAGAATATTAGTAGGTGATTGCAAATTTTCATCTAAAACTTTAGGATTTTTCAGTTGCCAGGTTGGCTTCCATTCGTCACAGTATTCACGCCAATCTTTATTGTCTAGAGTGGACCTAATGATCTCCTTATGTTGTGTTGGATCCCACTCAGTGACGATAACCATAATATGTTCCTGGTTGCTGCTGTCAGGCTGGATCTACTCTCTACTAAGGAAATATGGCAAGCAATTTTCTGTACCTTTGATATGTTCTATATCAGACTCAAAATTTGTAAATAAAGCTTGCCATCTTGCAAACTTAGCTTCGTTGGGTTTCTTGATATCTTTCTTCAAAACTTTCTTCAGTGCAGAGGCATTAGTTCTCAGAAGAAACTTTTTATTTACTAAATGAATACCAAATTTTTCAATCTAACTTCAGGCTGCTTTTACCTCTTTCTCAATTGTGGAATAGTTCTTGTCTACTAGATTCCACGTTCCAGAGGAAAACTGAACAATTTGTTCTTTGTCATCTTTCTTTTGCTTCAATACTCCTCCCCATCCTAAGTCACTCGCATCTGATTCAACAATTTTGAAAGATTCTTCATCAGCAACATACAAAATCAGAAGAGTTTTAACCTTACTCTTTATTCTTCTTAAGGCTAAAGAGTGAGAATTAGTCCAGGGTGTTAGATTTTTCTTTAAATGTTGATTTAAAAGATTTCTATCCTTGGCACAGTCTTGATAGAAATTGCTAACATAATTCAAAGAGCCTAAAAATCTCTACAGCTGAGTTTTGTCAAGAATAATATCTGGAAATTTGTCAGCAAATTCCAGAGCATGCTTCTGTAAAGATATTTGGCCATCTCGAATTGTATGACCAAGGAATTTAATAGAGGTTTGGAACAACTCTATTTTCTTTTTACTCAATACTAGGCCATTTCTTTTGACCAATTGGAAGAAAATTTTTACATGCTTGAAATGATCTTGAATATTCTTAGAAAAAACTAAGATATCATCTATGTACACAAGAAGCCCATCAAAGTTTGGCTTGAAAATGGAGTCCATAACCTTTTTAAATTTTGATGGGGCATGTTTCAAGCCGAAGGGCATAACATTCCATTCATAATGACCTACTGGCACACTGAATGTAGTTTTGAACTTGTCTTCTTCTTTAATGGGTACCTGCCAAAATCCTGATTTCATGTCAAACTTGGAGAATATCTTTGCACTTGCAATTCTAGCCAACAAATCTCCCTTATGTGGGATGGGATAGGTATTATCATCAAGAACAAAATTTATAGGTTTATAATTTATAACCAACTTGGGAATTTCTCTAATCTGTTTAGATCTCTTGTTAACATAGAAACCATAATAGTTTGAGGGACTGTCAGATTCTCTGATTAATTTCCTATCCATCAAACCCTTTTTTTCATTTTCACATGAATCTCTATATTCCTTATTCATCGAAATAGCTCTACTTTTGCGAGGCCTTCCTTCATACTCAGGTTTATAAGGTAGTTTGACGTAGTGTTGCTTTCTATGCCAGAAAGCATTCAGCTCTTTAGAACAACATTATGTTTCAATTTGTCTCCTGAGTTCAGAGATTCTTCTTTTGAAAGTAGGGGTTTGAAGTTGTTCCCCTATCTTCATGGATGTCTTCAATTCTTTGAGCTGAACTAGCTTATTACTAGCCTTTTCAAGTTCTTGCATGGCCTGGACCATTTTTGAGACTCTGGGAGTAGATATATATATGGCAACTTAAACTTTTTAAGACTCCCATCTGACGTAGGAAAGGTAATAAAATAACCAGCTTTATTACCTTTCAGTCTGGCTGATCCATGGGGTTCCACAGCAGCCAAAAAGACATTCCCTAGAATGCAGTCTATTGGTATATCAGCTACAAAAAACTTGAATTTGATACAATGCTGATCAAAACAAATTGAAGCTTGTGGAAATTCATAATGGAGATTTTAGTAACCTAGCCATACAACTTGTCTGAAAGAACGAACCCAATATTTGGCTAGAATAACTTTGGAATTAAATACATTTACATCTGCACTAGACTCTATTAATGTTTTTAGGGACAACATTTGTCCTTTAATACAAATGTCTAAGAGAACATGATGTTGTTGATATTGGATAGCTAGAATCCTCATGTCTCGAAATCCTAAAGTAGGATATTTTTGTCCCTCAAATTTTTTTATATTTGAATGTTGTTTTGGTGCAATATGAGCAACAATGATGCTAGCAATAGGTATTTTTCCTTTTTCCAATTTGGAAACTTGAAATTTTAAAGTAGAGATTTCAGATTTGAGAGCATGTATTTCTCTACTTACCTCCACCAAAGTGAGTGAATGAACTTTATCTTGAAGTTAGGCTCTTTGAAATTCCTTTGTATTGCGTTCATAGGAGGAATAGACAAACAAAGGCTTGCTATTGGAGTTTGTTTTGGAGCTGGAAGAGTGCACTTGGATGAGAAACACTTCAAGAAGTTTGTATTTCATATTCCCTTCATCTAGTGCACGAATCTGAGAGAGTATTTTTAACTCATCTTCATTTGTATTTTGTGCCATCAACACCTTTTCTTTTTCTGGCACTTCTAAAGAAATATCACTGTCAGAATTAGAATTAGATGAATATGGAAAATCACATTTTTGAGTCTGAACAAAAACAATTTTCCATATGTGCATTAAGTTCTTCAGCAGATGAATCGAAAGAATAAGAACTAGATGAGCAAGAAGATGAATAATCAAGCTGCTACTAGTTTAGTTGTTCTCGGATAAAAATATTTTGGCAATGTTCAGTTCGATGATTTCTAGAGCCAAATTTCATACACATAATAGGTGACTCTATTTTAATAGCCTTTTTCTGCTTAACCAAAGCCTGAGATTTCTCGCCTCTGTTCTTTCTGGATTCTTCTCCTACAGGACATTTATTTGATGTATGGAAAGGTTGGCCACAAAGACAACAAGTTAATTTGTTCCACTGATATTTTATTTTGGTGCGTAGGTGGATGTCTTTAGGCTGATAATAGTGAGATTTAGGGATATATCTGTAATACTCCTTTCTGGATCTAGGTTTGATCCTTTTATTTGACTTATCATGGCTGGTTGGATGGTCTCTATAAGCTTTCTTTATTTTCTTTTCTTGTTTCTTGGCCTTTCTTCTTTTAACGTTTGGATCGTCAATTGAGAGGCCATATTTACTGCAAATTGACCTACTGTCAGGAAAAAGAGATAATTTTTACAGAGACTTATTAAATTTCATGCTTGTGTAAAGACTGACTAGAGTTTTAGTAATAATACTATAGATTTCTCCCCATGTAAAAGATTCAAAAGGCAGTTGAAATGCCTCTTACTGTCTGAGATAATCAACAATTTTAGAAGGCAGAGCTGCCAAATAAACTTGTTTCCAAAGAATATTTTTGGGGTCTTATACTTCATAGATCCATTGCAGCCAATCTCTCTAAAAGTCTTCAAACTAAGACACTTTGTTGCATTTTAAATTCATGAGAATCATCTCATGTTTGTCTGATAATTCTGTCTCAGAACCACACCAATGTTCAAGAATCATATAAGTAAAGGCTCCTATAATATTTTTTTTGGGTGTACCATCAGTGTTATGAATGATATCACCAGCTTCATCTTTTAAGAGTTCATTTTCCATTTTTTAAATGAGAGCTAGAGAAGTCTCAATTTCTCACCATCTGAGTAAAGTACTAGTGAAACATTGTATTATGGTCTTACAGGCTTCTATTTCATTTTTTCCTTTTAGGCACATGAATTTATACTCAGTAAACATCATATCAATCATTTTCCTAATTTTACCAACACTTAAATTACCCACGTTCCATTCTCTGTGAGCATCAGGATGGAAAGTATGAGTTTCTGGAACTTTACCTTTTCCACTTAGATCTAGAGTAGAATATGTTGGGAACTGAATTTCAAGTGGCTCATATATGGGAAACATTTGAGATTCTGAACTTTTAGAAGCTTCAGGCTCTTTGAATAAAGAGGCTATAGTGATGTGTTCTGAAATTTCTTCTTTCTCTGAAGATTTTTCTATCTCAAGCTAGGATATTTCCTTTGGAAATAGCTGAGGGAATCTGCCAACTAGCTTGATAGGATTCTAGATAGATAAAATCCTTTTGTGCATAAAGGATGTAGGAATTGGTTTGTCAGAGGTGACAGAAAGGATATTATCAAACTTTCCCGTTAGTTCGGACAATAATCCTTGCGTAGAATGAAATTCTCTATCAACTTTGCATTCTACAGATTCTATTTTTGACAAGGACTCTCTGACATAACCTTTGATAACAGAAGTAGAAAAATGTGTGTCACTGAAAGAATTATTTACAACATTTATTGAGACTTGTATGTTATCAATCTATTCCTTGACAACAAATGATTTTGCAGTGTTCAATTCTAGCCCTTTAATGGCCATATTTGTCCAGTTGATCTATTCACTAGCCTTTTGTATTCTACCATCTATACCCAAGGCATTATCATATTTTAGCACCAAAGGAATGGCTTTTGCAGAATTCTGGGCTTCGCCTAAGATGATCCCTTTGTAGGGTGGAAAGGTGGTAGTAGTCTCAATCTTACTGCCATCTAAAGAATTCCAAGAATGTTGATTTGTTGAAGAAGAAGCAGCATCAGTCATTAAAAAAAATTTCATTTCCTTGTTTTCCTTCCATACATAAAAGGAAACCCAAGTGTGTCTACTATTCATGTATGCCTTCCATTCATGAGATAACTTAATCTTTTCTTCACTAGAGGTACTTTGGCCAAAATTATTTGCCTTGGGATGGGTATATAGATCCTAGTTCAAAATTGCCTTTATCCACAGGGTTTCTATTTCATGTTGTTTACATCCATTCATTATAGTAAATTACCAATTTTACGCAGGGGCTTCAAAAGAAGCTTGGAACAACAGCACAACTAAGTATTCTTGTTGACTCTCTTCTCTGTGCAACACTTATTCGCCTTTACACAAACCCATACGTGAACCTAATTAGTTTTTCACGCTCTGATGTCATTTTCGTGGCCTCCATGCCTTTAACGGACTAGCATTCCTCAAACCTTTAGCGAATCTCAAGGACAAATAAATGACACAGATACTATCTCAACAGACATTTAATGCTCAGAGTTTAAGTACTCAAATGCAGAAATCATAACACTCTTTCTTTATTGAATTTTCAGAATGGATTATGGATGTATATTGCTGACTTCATTTGTTCTTTCCTGAGATTGAATATGATGGCATTTATCAAACTTGGCTTCTTAATAAATAACAAAGCTTACTGAAGGTGTCCTGGCCCAAATCATAGACTCGGTCTTTGAACATAAACACACCACACATATAGACAACCTAAAAATCCAGCCACTTTAGGTTCTTACCAGTTCTCGCACACTGATACGCAGGCCTCTCAGATTTTCTAAAATTTCAGAAATGTGAGTCCTCTTCGTGATGAAATCGAATTAGACATATGTCCACAGTTGCAGAGCAGGAAGACATGAAATTTAGACCTCTGAAAGACACAAACCCCAATTCTAATATTCAGAATCTACGACTCTAATTCCAAATGCCCAAATGAGCCTAACTCTCCTTATTTTATAGGAATGGAGAGGGGACAAGCATTTGAGAGTCGGTCTCATCTGTCTTAAAATAATATAGTACAATCTTCAATAAGTTGGGTAGATGTGGGTCAAACCTCACAAGTTGTCAGAGAAGTGCTCCGAGTCTCCCGAATAGATCAAATCATGGTACCTGCACACTCATGACATACAAAGTGGATGCTTTATGAAAACCCACGAGAAAACTATTTACAAAGTGGAAGCTTTTTACTGGAAAGTCCACGGGAAAACCAGTCACTACAATTTTGTGAGTAGACATTATGAAACAATGTGGAGACTTCTAAATGGAACCCACGAGAACCGTTCACTGTGGATCATCTAGTATTGAGATACCGGGGAAACATAATATTTTGTATAATGCTTCATCCCAAGCTTTAGTATAGATCTGTCTGACAATCATTGGCTTATTCAAGACTATTTGATGTTTGATCTTGGTCATAACCAGCCACTCATAATGTCTGGCCATGTATTGTTCCAAGATCTCATAGTTTGGGAAATTATTTAGCTCAATGACAGCTTTACATGGAGAGTGGAAGCATTCAATATTGTTTTCAAAACAATTGTTACACTGCAATTGGAAATAGGATACAAAATATAAAGGATCAATGGTAGTCCTGTTGACCCCAAAGTTGTTCCACCATTCTTGCAGCCATTCATTTTTCATGTTTCTCTGTGTGACCCATGTTGGCCTAAATTTTAATTTTGTGTAGGGGGTTTCGTATTTTCCGTATACATTTAAAATGTCCCACCAAAGCTTCTGGTATCCTGTATAATTATAAATAGTGTCAGGAAAAATGACAAAAGGATCACCTCTAGGCCACATAGAAAATGTGTTAGTCCATCTAGGATCTCTGGTCCGATTAATAGAGAAGTACTTGTGACAGACATGACGTTTGTTGCTTCCCTCGGTCCATATCAAAGTAATGTCATGAAAATATTTGCTGAGGGCTTATTATACTAAGTTAGCACTAAGCATAATTCTAGAATACAACATGTCATGGATTCACTTACTACCCTTTGGATATACCTTTCTTTCAGGTACAATGTGTAGAATATTAGTATGTGATTGCAAATTTGCATCCAAAAATTTAGTAATCCTTAGTTGCCAGGCTGGCTTACATTGGTCACAGTATTCACGCCAATATTTATTGTCTGGAATATACCTAAGGATCTCCTTATGGTGTGTTGGATCCCACTCAGTGACGATCACCATAATATGTTCCTGGTTGCTGCTATCAGGCTGGATGTACTCTTTGCTAAGGAAATCTGGCAAGCAATTTTCTGTACCTTTGATATGTTCTATATCAAACTAAAAATTTGTAAATAAAGCTTTCCATCTGGAAAACTTAGCTTCGCCGGGTTTCTTGATATCTTTCTTCAAAACTTTCTTCAGTGCAGAGGCACCGGTACTGAGAAGAAAATTTTTATTTACTAAATGAATACTAAATGTTTTAATCGAATTCCAGGTTGCTTTTACCTCTTTCTCAATTTTTGAGTAGTTCTTTTTTGCTGGATTCCACGTTCTAGAGGCAAACAAAAAAATTTGTTCTTTGTCATCTTTCTTCTGCTTCAATACTCCTCCCCATCCCAAGTCACTGGCATATGATTCAACAATTTTGAAATATTCTTCACCAACAACATACAAAATTGGAAGAGTTTTAACCTTACTCTTTATTCTTCTTACAGCTAAAGAGTGAGCATTAGTCCAGGGTGTTGGATTTTTTCAGACGTTGATTTAAAATATTTCTATCCTTGGCACAGTCTTGATAGAAATTGCTAACATAATTCAAACAACCTAAAAATCCCTGCAGCTGAGTTTTGTCAAGAATAATATCTGGAAATTTGTCAGCAAATTCCAGAGCATGCCTCTGTAGAGATATTTGGCCATCTTGAATTGTATGACCAAGGAATTTAATAGAGGTTTTGAACAACTCTATTTTCTTTTTACTCAAGACTAGGCCATCTTCTGACTAATTAGAAGAAAATTTGTACATGCTTGAAATGATCTTGAATATTCTTAGAAAAAAATAAGATATCATCTATGTACACAAGAAGCAAATCAAAGTATGGCTTGAAAATGGAGTCCATAACCTTTTAAAATTTTGATGGGGCATGTTTCAAGCCAAAGGGCATAACATTCCTTTCATAATGACCTGCTGGCACACTGAATGCAATTTTGAACTTGTCTTCTTCTTTAATGGGTACCTGCCAAAATCCTAATTTCATGTCAAACTTGGAGAATATCTCTACACCTCCAATTCTAGTCAAAAAATCTCCCTTATGTGGGATGGGATAGGTATTATCATCGAGAACACAATTTAGAGGTTTATAATTTATAACCAACCTTGGAATTCATCTAATCTGTTCAGATCTCTTATTAACATAGAAACCATAACAATTCTAGGGACTGTCAGATTCTTTGATTAATTTCCTATCCATCAAACCTTTTATTTAATTTTCACATAAATCTCTGTATTCCTTATTCATCAGAATGGCTCTAATTTTGCAAGGCCTTCCTTCATACTCAGGTTTATAAGGTAGTTTGACGCAGTGTTTCTTTCTATGCCAGAAAGCATTTGGCTCTTCAGAACAACACTCTGTTTCAATTTGTCTCCTGAGTTCAAAGATTATTCTTTTGATAGTATGGGTTTGAAGCTGTTCCCCTATCTTCATGGATGTCTTCAATTCTTTGAGCTCAAATAGCTTATTACTACCCTTTTCAAGTTCTTCCATGGCCTGGACCATTGTTAAGACTCTAGGAGTAGATATATATGGTAACTTAATCTGTTTAAGACTCCCATCTGAGGTAGGAAAAGTAATAAAATAACCAACTTTATTATATTTCATTCTGGTTGATCAATGGGGTTCCACAGTAGCCAACAAGACATTCCCTAGAATGCAGTCTATTGTTATATCAGCTACTGCAAACTTCAATTTTGTACAATGCTGATCAAAATAAATTGAAGCTTGTGGAACTTCATAATGGAGATTTGTGTTCCCCATCCCTACAACTTGTCTGAAAGAACAGACCCAGTATTTGGCTGTTATAACTTTGGAATTAAATACGTTTACATCTGCACCAGAATCTATCAATGTTTTGAGGGAAAACATTTGTCCTTTAATTCAGAAGTCTAAGAGGACATGATGTTGTTGATATTGGATAGCTAGAATCCTCATTTCTCGGAATCCTAAAATAGGATATTTCTGTCCCTCAAAAATTTCTATATTTGAATGTTGTTTTGTTGCAATATGAGCAGCAACGTTGCTAGCAACAGGTATTTTTCCTTTCTCCAATTGGGAAACTTGAAATTTTGAAGTAGAGATTTTATATTTGAGAGCCTGTATTTCTCTACTTACCTCCCCCAAAGTGAGTGAACAAACTTTATCCTGCAGTTGGGCTCTTTGAAATTATTTTGTATTTCATTCATTGGAGGAATCGACAAACAAAGGCTTTCTATTGGAGCTTTTGTTGGAGCTAGAAGAGTGCACTTGGCTGAGAAAGGCTTCAAGAACTTTGTCTTTCATATTACCTTAATCTAGTGCACGAATCTGAGAGAGTGTTTTTAACTCATCTTCATCTGTAGTTTGTGACATCAACACCTTTTCCTTTTCTGGCACTTCTAAAGAACTATCACTGTCAGAATCAGAATTAGATGAATATGGACAATCACATCTTTCTGAGTCCAAATAAAAATAATTTTCCATATGTGCATTAAGTTCTTCAGCAGATGAATCGGAAGAATAAGAACTAGATGAGCAAGAAGATGAACAATCAAGCTGCTGCTGGTGTAGTTGTTCTCGGATAAAAAGATTTTGGCAATGTTCAGTTCGATGATTTCTAGAGCCACATTTCATACACATTATAGGTGACTCTATTTTAACTGCCTTTTTTTTCTTGACCAAAGCCTCGGATTTCTTCCCTCTGTTCTTTCTGGATTCTTCTCCTACAAGACATTTATTTGATGTATGGCCAGGTTGGCCACAAAGCCAACAAGTTAGTTTGTTCCACTGCTCTTGTTTTGCGGTGTGCAAGTGGATGTCCTTGGGCTGATAATAGTGAGATTTAGGGATATATCTGTAATACCCCTTTCTGGATCTAGGCTTCATCCTTTTATTTGACTTATCATGTTTGGTTGGATGGTCTCTATGAGCTTACTTTATTTTCTTTTCCTGTTTCTTGGCCTCTCTTCTTTTAACGATTGGATCGTCAATTGAGAGGCCATATTTACTGCAAACTGACTTACTGTCAGGAAAACGAGATAATTTTTGCAAAGACTTATTAACTTTCATGCTTGTGCAAATACTAACCAGAGTTTTAGTAATAATACTATAGATTTCTCCCCAAGTAAAAGATTCAAAAGGGAGTTGAAATGCCTCTTGTTGTCTGAGATAATTAAAAAATTTATAAGGCAGAGCCGCCAAATAAACTTCTTTCCTAAGAATATTTTTGGGATCTTTTACTTCATAGATCCATTGCAGCCAATCTCTGTGAAAGTCTTCAAACTGAGACATTTTGTTGCATTTCAAATTCATGAGAATCATCTCATGTTTGTCTGACAATTCTATCTTAGAACCACACCAATGTTCAAAAACCATAGAAGTCAAGGCTCATATCATATTGTTCTGGGTGTACCATCAGTGTTATGAATGATATCACCAGCTTCGTCTTTTGAGAGTTCATTTTCCATTTTTGAAATGAGAGCTGGAGAAGTCTCAATTTCCCACCATCTGGGTAAAGTACCAGTGAAACACTGTATGATGGTCTTATAGGCTTCTATTTCATTTATTCCTTTTAGGCACATGAATCTATACTCAGTAAGCATCATATAAATCATCTGCCTAATTTGATCAACACTTAAATTATTTTCATTCCATTCTTTGTGAGAATCAGGATGGAAAGTATGAGTTGCTAGAACTTTACATTTGCCACTTAGATCTGGTGTAGAGTATCTTGTGAACTGACTTTCAAGTGTCTCATATATGGGAAAAATTTGAGATTCTGAACTTTTTGAAGCTTTAGGCTCTTTGAATAGAGAGGCTACAATGATGAGTTCATAAATTTCTTCTTTCTCTGATGATTTTTATTTCTCTTGTTGGGATATTTCCTTTGGAAATAGCTGGGGGAATATGTGAACTGACTTGACAGGATTCTGGATAGATAAAATCCTTTTGTGCATAAAAAATGCAGGAATAGGTTTGTCAGAGGTGACAGAATGGAGCTTTTCAAACTTGCCAGTTAGTTCAGATAGTAATCCTTGTGTAGAATGAAATTATCTATCAAATTTTCCTTCAACAGATTCTATTTTTGACAAGGATTCTCTGACATAACCTTTGATAACAGAAGCAGAAAATTGTACATCATTTAAAGAATTATTTACATCATTCATTGAGACTTGTATGTTATCAATCTGTTCTTTGACAACAGAAGATTTTGCAGTGTTCAATTCTGGCCCTTTATTGGCCGTATTTGTCCAGTTGATCTGTTCACTAGCCTTTTGTATTCTACCATCTATATCGAAGGCATTATCATATTTTAGTTCCAAAGGAATGGCTTTTGCAGAATTTTGGGCTTCTCCCAAGATGATTCTTTTATAGGGTGGAAAGGTGGTAGTAGTCTCAATATTACTGCCATATAAATAATTCCAATAATGTTGACTTGTGGAAGAGGAAGTAGCATCAGTCATTAGAATATTTTTCATTACATTATTTTCCTTTCATACATAAAAGGACACCCAAGTTTGTCTATTATTCATGTATTCCTTCCATTCTAGAGATAAGTTAATCTTTTCTTCACTAGAGGTACTTCAGCTAAAATCATTTGCCTTGGGATGGGTATATAGATCCTAGTTCAACATTGATTTTATCCTCTAGGTTTCTATTTGATGTTGTTTACATCCATTCATTATAGTGAAGAATTTATGCATCTCTAGAATTGACAGCTTTTTACAATAATCAAGAAGAGAAATAAATCTCGAACTTGGAATGATATTATATGTCTGTTCTAAGTAGTCGATACCATATCTTGGCATATTTGGAGGTCTTAATTTGTTGAACATTTCAGTTAGCTTGGGGTCTTCATTCTCCAAATTGGGCAACTGATGCATCATCATGATATGGTCAGACTCATGAGGGAATGGGATGTCTGAGCATTTAGGATTAGGACATGGATGTATAGATGTATAAGGAGGGGCATCTCCAGACCTGGGATGATGATTTGTATGGAGTACAAATTCAGCAAGGTTACTTAAGTTCAATTTAGCTTTACAGCTAGGACAAATAACTTCCAAGGAGGAAAAATTCAAGATCTGGGCAAACTCAAAAAAACTAATATGATCACAATTTGAATAATTACTGGAACAAGAAGAATCAATTTCATCTGGATATCTATACAAAGAAGAGCTTTTGTAGGCTTGATCTATCTTTCCACGATCTATCGTTGATCTACGAGGAGAAGATAAGACGGTAGATGACTTATCTTCTTTGATGTTCTAGGAGGTTTGGGAGAATCTAAGACATCCATGAATATAGGGGAATAACTACAAACCCCTACTTTCAAAAGAAGAATCTCTAAACTCAGGAGACAAATTGAAATAGAATGTTCTTCTGAAGAACTGAATGCTTTCTTTCATAAAATCAACACTGCGTCGAACTACCGTATAACCTGAGTATGAAGGAAGGCCTTGCAAAAGTAGAGGCATTCTAATGGATAAGGAATACAGAGATTTCTGTGAAAATGAAATAAAAGGTTTGATGGATAGGAAATTAATTAGAGAATATGACAGTCCCTGGAACTGTTATGGTTTCTATGTTAACAAGAGATCTGAACAGATTAGAGGAATTACCGGGTTGGTTATAAGTTATATACCTCTAAATTTTGTTCTTGATGATAATACCTATCCCATCCCACATAAGGGAGATTTTTTGGCTAGAATTGCAGGTGCAAAGATATTCTCCAAGTTTGACATGAAATCAGGATTTTGGCAGGTAGCCATTAAAGAAGAAGACAAATTCAAAACTGCATTTAGTGTGCCAACAGGTCATTATGAATGGAATGTTATGCCCTTCGGCTTGAAAAATGCCCCATCAAAATTTCAAAAGGTTATGGACTCCATTTTCAAGCCATAATTTTATTGGCTTCTTGTGTACACAAATGATATCTTAGTTTTTTCTAAGAATATTCATGGTTATTTCAACCATGTACAAATTTTCTTCTAATTGGTCAAAAGAAACGGCCTAGTCTTGAGTAAAAAGAAAATAGAGTTTTTCCAAACCTCTATTAAATTCCTTGGTCATAAAATTCAAGATGGCCAAATATCTCTAGAGAAGGATACTCTAGAATTTGTTGGCAAATTTCTAGATATTATTCTTGACAAAACTCAGCTGCAGAGATTTTTAGGTTGTTTGAATTATGTTAGCAATTTCTATCAAGACTGTGCCAGGGATAGAAATATTTTAAATAAACATCTTAAATAAAATCCAACACCCTGGACTGATGCTCACTCTTTAGCCATAAGAAGAATAAAGAGTAAGGTTAAAAATATTCCGATTTTGTATATTGCTAATGAAGAATCTTTCAAAAATTTTGAATCATATGCTAGTGACTTAGGATGGGGAGGAGTATTGAAGCAGAAGAAAGATGAAAAAGAAAAAGTTGTTCTGTTTTCCTCTGGAACATGGAATCCAGCTGAAAAGAACTATTTCACAATTGAGAAAGAGGTAAAAGCAGCCTAGAATTCAATTGAAAATTTTACTATTCATTTAGTCAATAAAAAGTTTCTTCTAAGAACCGATGCCTCTACACTGAAGAAAGTTTTGAAGAAATATATCAGGAAACCTGACGAAGCTAAGTTTGCCAGATGGTAAGCTTTATTTACAAATTTTGAGTTTGATATAGAACATATCAAAGGTACAGAAAATTGCTTGCCAGATTTCCTTAGCAGAGAGTACATCCAGCCTTATAGTAGCAACTAGGAACATATTATGGTGATCGTCACTGAGTGGGATCCAACAAAGAATAAGGATATCCTTAAGTCTATTCTAGACAATAAAGATTGGCCTGAATACTGTGAAAAATGGAAGCCAACATAGCAATTGAGGAATACTAAAGTTTTGGATGCAAATTTGCAATCACATACTAATATTCTACACCTTGTACCTGAAAGAAAGGTATATCCATAGGATAGTAAGTGGATCCATGACAAGGTGTATTCTAGAAGTATGATTAGTGCTAACTTAGAAGAAGAAGCCCTCAGCAAAGATTTTCATGACATTACTTTGATATGGACTAAGGGAAGCAATAGACGTCATGTCTATCACAAGTACTTCTCTATTAATCAGACCAGAGATCCTAGATGGACTGACACATTTCTTATGTGGCCCAAAGGTGATACTTCTGCAATTTTTCCTGACACTATTTATAATTATACAGGATACCAGAAGCTTTGGTGGGACATTTTAAATGTAGACGGAAAATATGAAACCAACTACACAAAATTAAAATTTGGGCCAACATGGATCATGCAGAGAAACAGAAAAAATAAATGGCTGCAAGAATGGTGGAACGACTTTGGGGTCAACAGGACTACCATTGATCCTTTATATTTTGAATCATATTTCCAATTGCAGTGTAATAATTGTTTTGAAAAGAATATTGAATGCTTCCACTCTCCATTTAAAGCTATCAGTGAGCTAAATAATTTCCCAGACTATGAGATCTTGGAACAATACATGGCCAGAAATTATGAATGGTTGGTTATGACCAAGATCAAACATCAAATAGTCTTGAATAAGCCAATGATTTTTAGACAGATCTATACTAAAGCTTGGGACGAAGCATTATAAAAAATATTTCATTTCCCTGGTGTCTCAATACTAGATGATCCACAATGAACAGTCCTCGTGGGATTCATTTAGAAGTCTCCAAATTGTTTCATAATGTCTAGTCACAAACTTGCAGTGACCGCTTTTCCCGTGGGCTTTCCAGTAAAAAGCTTCCACTTTCTGAATATTTTTCTCATGGGTTTTCATAAAGCATCTGCTTTGTATGTCATGAGTGTGTTGGTACCATGATTTGATATATTCGAGCGACTCGAAGCAGTTCTCTAACAACTGGTGAGGTTTTACCCACATCTACCTGATTGATTGAAGGTCGTACTATATTCTTTTAGGACAGATAAGACCGACTCTCAAATTCTTGTCCCCTCTCCATTCCTATAAAATAAGGAGAGTTAGGCTCATTTGGGCATTCAGAATTAGAGGTGTAGAGTCCGAGTCTTAGAATTTGGGTTTGTGTCTTTCAGAGGTCTGAAGTTCATGTCTCCCTACTCTGCAACTGCGGACATATGTCTGATCTGATTGAATCACAAAGAAGACTTACATTTCTAAATTTTAAGTAACTCCGAGAAGCCTGTGTATCAGTGTGCGAGCACTGGTAAGAACCTAAAGTGGCCAGATTTTTAGGTTGTCTATATTTGTGGTGTGTTTATGTTAAAAGACTGAGTCTGTGATTTAGGCCAGGAAGCCTTCAATAAGCTTTCTTATTTATTAAGAATCCAAGTCTGATAAATGCCATCACAGTCAATCTTAGGAAACAACAGATGAAGTCTGTAATATACATCTGTAATCCGTTCTGAAAAATTCAATAAAGAAAGAGTGTTATGATTTCCACATTTGAGTACTTAAACTCTTAGCATTAAATTTCTATTGAGGTAGTATTTGTGTCATTTATTTGTGCTTGAGATTCACCAGAGGTTCGCCAAAGGTTGAGGAACACCAGTCCGCTAAAGGCAGGGAGGATGTGAAAAGGATGCCAGAGCGTGAAAAATTGAGTAGGTTCGTGTATGGGTTTGGGTAAAGGTGAATAAGTGTTGCACAGAGAAGAGACTCAACAAGAACAATCAATTGTGTTGTTGTTGCAAGCTTATTTTAAAGCCCCTGTGTAAAATTGGTATCAGAGCCAAGTTATTGGTTTTTAAAGGTTAGTACTCAAAACTACTCTTTATTGAAAAAATGGAATCTACATGAAGATCAGTTTCTTTCAGTGAATTAGATAATGAATCAGCACAAGAAAATCCCCTTCGAGATATGTTTTCTTCTTCTTCAAGTCATGTTATAAACTCAATTGATCTAGAATATACTGAAAGTCAACCGACCCCTAGATGGCAGTTTCCTTGTATAAATTCTTCTGAAATATTTTCTGATCTTTCCATTTTTCATCTGAAAGCTGCTACTAGAATTTATATTAAAGAGTCTATTATTCAGATACAAGAAAATTTCGAGTGTGTACAATCTATTCCCCTTCTAAATCCAAAATAGCTCCAAGCAGAAGCCAAGAGGCTAAATTCAAAATATTTGCACCTGGGATGCATAAGAATTGGAATCAATGCTCTGACTCACAGAAGGCTCAACACTTTTGTCTTAACCACTATCAGAGATTTAACTCACAATAAATATATTGATTCCTTGATAGGAGGGATTTTTTCTCCTCTCTCTAATGGCCCTGTATATTTTGATTGTTATCCCAACTTCTCAGTTTATGCCTTTAATGAAGCAATAAATGACATCCTCCAATTGTAAATCCAAACATCTGGATTTGACATGTCCAGGAAAAGACATAATATTTCCATTCAGACCCGAGGGTGTTTTAGGCATACCAATACCCTCTATCCACTAGTCCTTCACACACCCAGTAAAGGCTCAAAGTCAAGTGTGGTTGTTCTTACAGATTCCAAAAACCAGAAGATAGAACACCAAGTGATAATATGGGAAGACTTAAGTTTCCATGAATCATGGGTTTTAAATAATCCCAAACCTCCTAGAATGCAAAGTATAACTTCTGCAAATATTAAAGAAGGTAAGTCATCTTCTGTCCTATCTTTTCCTCGTAGATCAACGATAGACCGCAAAAGAATAAATCAAGCCTGCAAAAGCTCTTCTTTGTATAGAGATCCAGAAGAAGTTGATTCCTCTTGTTCCAGTAATTCTTCAAATTGTAATCATATTAGTTTGTTTGATTTTGCCCAGATTGTGAATTTTTCTTCCTTGGAATTTATTTGTCCTAGCTGTAAAACTAAAGTAAATTTAAGTAGCCTTGCTGAATTTGTCCTCCATTAAAATCACCATCCTAGGAATGGAGATGCCCCTCATTCTACATCTGTACATCCATGTCCTAATCCTAGATTCTCAAACATCCCATTCCCTCATGATTCTGACCATATCATGATGATCCATTAGGTGCCTAGTTTGGAAAATGAAGACCCCAGGCTAACTGAAATGTTCAGCAAAGTAAGACCTCCAAATATGCCTAGATATGGTATTGGCTACTTAGAGAAAACAGATAATCTCATTCCAAGTTCGAGATTTATTTCTCTTCCTAATGATTGTAAGAAGTTGTCAATTCCAGAGACGCACAAATTATTCACTATAATGAATGGGTGTAAACAACACCAAATAGAAACCCAGTGGATGAAAGAAATGTTGAACTGGGATCCATATACCCATCTCGAGGAAAATGATTTTAGCTTAAGTACCTCTAGTGAAGAAAACATTAATTTATCTCAAGAATGGAAGAAATACATGAATAATACACACACTTTGGTGTCCTTTTATATATGGAAGGAAAAGAATGAAATGAAAAATATTCTAATGACTGATGCTGCTTCCTCTTCCACAAGTCATCATTCTTGGAATGCTTTAGATGGCAGTAAGATTGAGACTACTACCACCTTTCCACCCTAAAAAGGAATCATCTTGGGAGAAGCGTAGAATTCTGCAAAAGCCATTCCTTTGGTACTAAAAGATGATAATCCCTTGGGTATATATGGTAGAATAAAAAAGGCCAGTGAACAAATCAAATGGACAAATACAACCATTAAAGGGCTAGAATTGAACACTGCAAAATCATCTGTTGTCGAAGAACAGATTGATAACATACAAGTCTCAATGAATGATGTAAATAAATATTTAAATGATGTATAGTTTTTTGCTTCTGTTATCAAAGTTTAAGTCAGAGAATCCTTGTCAAAAATAGAATCTATTGAAAGAAAAGTTGATAGAGAATTTCATTCTACACAAGGATTACTATCCGAACTAACTGGAAAGTTTGAAAAGCTCCATTCTATCACCTCTGAAAAACCTATTCCTGCATATTTTATGCACAAAAGGATTCTATCTATGCACAATCCTATCAAGCCAGTTGACATATTCCCCCAGCTATTTCCAAAGGAAATATCCCAGCCTGAGAAAGACAAATCATGAGAGAAAGAAGAAATTTTTGAACGTATCACTATAGCTTCTCTATTCAAAGAGCCCGAAGCTTCTAAAAGTTCAGAATCTCAAATGTTTCCCATATATGAGCCACTTGAAAGTCAACTCACAAGATACTCTTCTCCAAATCTAAGTGGCAAAGGTAAAGTTCTAGAAACTCATACTTTCCATCCTGATGCTCACAGAGAATGGAATGCGGATAATTTAAGTGTTGGTCAAATTAGGCAGATGATTGATATGATGTTTACTGAGTATAAATTCATGTGCCTAAAAGGAAAAAATGAAATAGAAGCCTGTAAGACCATCATACAATGTTTCACTGGTATTTTACTCAGATGGTGGGAAATTGAGACTTCTCCAGCTCTCATTTCAAAAATGAAAAATGAACTCTTAAAATATGAAGCTGGTGATATCATTCATAACACTGATGGTACACCCCAGAACAATATGATAGGAACCTTGACTTCTATAATTCTTGAACATTGGTGTGGTTCTGAGACAGAATTATCAGACAAACATGAGATGATTATCATGAATTTGAAATGCAACAAAATGTCTCAGTTTGAAGACTTTCACAGATATTGGCTGCAATGGATCTATGAAGTAAAAGACCCCAAAAATATTCTTTGGAAACAATTTTATTTGGCAGCTCTGCCTTCTAAATTTGTTGATTATCTCAGACAGCAAGAGGCATTTCAACTTCCTTTTGAATTTTTTACTTGGGGAGAAATCTTTATTATTATTACTAAAAATCTGGTCAGTCTTTGCACAAGCATGAAAGTTGATAAGTCTCTGCAAAAATTATCTCGTTTTCCTGACAATAAGTCAATTTTTAGTAAATATGGCCTCTCAATTGACAATCCAATCGTTGAAAGAAGAAAGGCCAAGAAACATGCAAAGAAAATAAACAAAGCTCATTGAGACCATCCAACCAGACATGATAAGCCAAATAAAAGGATCAAGCCTAGATCCAAAAAGGTGTATTACAGATATATCCTTAAATCTCACTATTATCAGCCCAAGGACATCCACCTATGCACCACAAAACAAGTGCAGTGGAACAAATTAACTTGTTGGCTTTATGGCCAACCTGGCCATACATCAAATAAATGTCCTGTAGGAGAAAAATCCAGAAAGGATAGAGGAAAGAAATCACAGGTTTTGGTCAAACAGAAAAAGGCTGTTAAAATAGAGTCACCTATAATGTGTATGAAATGTGGCTTTAGAAATCATCGAACTGAACATTGCCAAAATCTTGTTATTCGAGAACAACTACACTAGTAGCTTGATTGTTCATCTTCTTGCTCATCTAGTTCTTATTCTTCCGATTCATCTGCGGAAGAACTTAATGCACATAAGGAAAAAAAAATTTGTTCAGACTCAGTAAAATGTGATTGTCCATATTCATGTAATTCTGATTCTGACAGTGATAGTTCTTTAGAAGTGCCAGAAAAAGAAAAGGTGTTGATGGCACAAACTGCAGATGAAGATGAGTTAAAAATACTCTCCCAGATTCGTGCACTACATTAAGGTAATATGAAAGACAAACTTCTTGAAGCCTTTCTCAGCCAAGTTCACTCTTCTAGCTCCAACAAAAGCTCCAATAGCAAGCCTTTGTTTGTCGATGCCTCCTATGAACGAAATACAAAAGCATTTCAAAGAGCCCAACTACCGAATAAAGTTCGTTCACTCACTTTGGGGGAGGTAATTAGAGAAATAAATGCTCTCAAATGTGAAATCTCTACTTTAAAATTTCAATTTTCCCAATTGGAAAAAGGAAAAATACTCATTGCTAGCAACGTTGCTGCTCATATTGCACCAAAACAACATTCAAATATGGAAATTTTTGAGGGGAAAAAATATCCTACTTTAGGATTCTGAGACATGAGCATTCTGGCTATCCAATATTAACAACATAATGTCCTCTTAGACATCTGTATTAAAGGACAAATGTTTTCCCTCAAAACATTAATAGAATCTGGTGCAGAAGTAAATGTATTTAATTCCAAAGTTATTAAATCATAATAACTACATTTATGACATATAACATTTTATTAAAATTAAAAAACGATAAAAATTAATTAAATTATAATTTTATGTTATTTTATTATTATAATGAGAATGCGAGTTATTTCAAGTTTTATTAACATAATGAGTTGAGGATGGGCCTTGTGAGAGAGGGTGCAATGCCTTGGTGACTTTGACTTTTTGGATGTTGGTGGGTTCAGGCTACTAGAGACTTTGATGGCTTGGATGTCACTGGATAGGGGCTACTGGAGACTTTGATGGCTTGGATGCTAGTGGATCCGGGCTACTCTAGAATTTGATGGCTTGGATGCCCATGGATTACAACTCCTAGAGCCATAAGGCAAGCCTAGAGGATCATAGACAACTTGACAAACTAACAAAAAATGATAAAAGGAATTAACGCACACACACACACACATATATAACCAGATTTTTTACTACGAAAATTGAATTTTTTTTATTATGCAGACCTTAATTTGTAAATAGGCTTTGTTACAATATCATGCCTTATCAATACCATATTCAAAAAAATCAATTTTCTTTAATATAAAATTAGTTGATATAACATTATTTTAATTAATTAATTTCATTAAAACACGAAAAAGAGCATAAATGCTAAGAAAAAAAAGAAAATATTTTGTGAAAACTAAATTTCTACCATCTACTTAATAACTATTAATAATTAAAATAAAATTTTAAAAATTCTAATCCAATCACATGTTTTTTTTTTTAATTAATAGATAATTTTAAATTTAAAAAACAATTGCCTAAATGCAATGATGCCGGAAAGGAGAGAATTCATAGCCCCTCAATATGGCTATAAATTGGAAAAATGGAGAAGTATGCACGAGGGAAAAATGGAGAAGTATCCACAGGGCTATATAGTGCTGACGAGGTCCAGACTTTTTGAAGAGAACTTTCAGCAAGATGCGCTTCTTGGAAGGGCCCTCTTATCTTCCACTTTAGTTTGACACGATTAACTTGAAAGCAAGTCTATTTTCCTAGGCATGGATGTAAGGGGATGAAGAATATTTTGAGAAAAGGCAAGGAATGTTAAGTGTGACATTCCAAGAACAGGCCTATGGGATTGGAGAATTATGTTAATGCAGAAAATTAAGTGTGTATAAATGTGGATTGTCTTTTTGGTAATGACTTGTTGATGACCTTCTTTGGAAAATGATAAGTGTTTTGTTGAAATATAGCTATTTTATACCTGCAAGTAATGTTAGTGTTAGAGATAAACATATAAATAATTATAGTTTGTAAGAAAAAGTGAAGATTTAAGAAAAACTTAATGAGAGTTTTGTATAATTGAAATGAAATTTTTATTACTCTAAATTCTAAATTGAATAATTAAATTAATTTAAGAGTTATTTCACTATCCCTTTTCATTTTTTATAGATGAAGTTAAAATATGAGAGAAGTTTATCTATATAGCGGAATTGCATGTCTAAATATAAGTAATGATTAATATAGATTATATTTTTTTGGTTGGAAATTGGAAGAAAGTACTTTCATTATACTAAAGTGTTTCTATAAAGAGTGCAAGCTTATAAGTGCCCATTGGTTGTGCAACAACACTCGAGGTTGTGTGGTGAAGGCCAATATAGGGGCATATCTAAGAAGGAACCGTAACCGTAAGTGAACTAAGCATGCTGAAGTTTTCATAAATGTTAACATGCAAGGAAACAGAGTTATCTATAATCTAGAACAACAAGAAGTATTCAACTTACTAAAACAAATGAATAGTAATCATCATTTACATCAAACAAATATTCATAAAAAATAATAATAATAAAACTAAAAAAACATATAAGATACACGATAGAACTTACATAATACTCCATAATATTACTAATATTTATCGATTAAAATAACACCTCCACTATTTGTATAAACAACTAAAAAAAAAGAAAAACATTAAAAAAAAATTTAACTAAGAAATATTACTCCAACAATGACTATTTGTATATATTATTCCGTGGCTATTTGTATCTACTATTCCCTCTAATATTGTAATACTTTACTGATTCAACAAATCTAACTCCAAAATAAGAGTAAGCGTTCTTTCTATTTTTGACCTGATGTCCTTTCCATTCTGGTCACTTTTACCTTCGCCTAATGCTGTTGGGGACGGGTTTGTCCCCTGCAATCTCCAAAATGCTACCGAAATCCATTCATCCAAAACTAATAGCTTAATTGTATCCGTGCACCCAGAACTAATACTTGAAAATCTACTAAGGAAATTACAATTGGTTCTCATGCATGACCTCCATTCTTATCTGACACTAGTTCCAAAACCGACCTCCATTCTTATCTGACACTAGTTCCAAAACCGTCATCTGCTGCCTATCTTCCTCCTCCAATTACCGAAAGATTTAATTTTATATAGAGTTTGTAATTTCCCTGGCCACAATACTCACTTTCAATGAAACCAATAATAATTAAACGTTAAAATACCAATGCATCTTCTCTTTCCCTGGCTCAGATTTACACTTCCGTGAAAATTACGAAACTCACGAAAAAGCTTTGTGCATTCCTAACACTTTCTTTCATGAAGGAAAATGGCAGTTAGTTTTCCTTCATTAATATCATCTGCTGAAGTTAGACCCACTTATACTCGTAAGATAAAATATACGATGTATATTTACTTTGAATCCGATGTAAATATTAACATGAAATTACACAATGCCCATTTACATAGAATCAAAGCTAAAATTTGTGAGATTTTCATTTCGATATCTTTAATAATGAGAGTTCTTAACATAAATGCACGTATGGCATGTCCTTCACTTTCTTCCCCCAGTAAAAAGTATGGCAACTAGAAATAAGGATTCTAGAATTTTAATATTTCGAATATAAAAAATTGTGTAAATGATTCAGATCTATTAAACTTGTGGTCATGTCATGGTTATGAATTTAGCTGCATAGATCGTTATAAAATCCCTTGTTGCATATTGTTAGATCATTGAATTTGGTTTGATGTGCACAATCAAATCCATTGCTGGATCACTGGATCACTGTCTCTCGATGCTTCACTTGCTTACTAGATCACAGTCTCGCTGGATTGCTGTCTCCCTGAATGACTATCTTGCTGGATCCCTGTTCACTGGATCATTCACTCGATCGTTAGATAGTTTGTAGGATTAGAGGTTGCCAATGTTGCTCACAATGCCATTGGGAGGTTGAGCTGAGCATTTCCTTTCAATGCCGCCTATCCTCTAAAATTTGAGCTGAGCATTTTCTTTCAATGCCGCCTATCTTCTAAAATTTGATCCTTGCACGGTATGATTTTAGAGTAGGTGTCACTATGAATATCGCTAAGATGAAATGTATCAACTATCCATCTAGATAAGGATGTTTGAATTACATCATATTTCAGGTCCATAAATAGAAAAAATATTTCAGATTTTCAATTATTGTGTTTAGAGTCTTCTTTTATAAACTAGTATGATGTGTAAAGGCATCTCTCTTCATCAAAGCTACAACTTAATTCTCATGTACCTAAAAATAAAATATTTAAAACTAAGAAAAGTTTAATAACTATATAAAACATTTAAAAAATGTGGGTTTATAAAAACTTTTTAAATAATTGTATAAATAAATAATTAAAAATCCCTCTACATGTAAATTTTTTGGGGATGTAGAATTTGAGAAAATGTTTATATCTAGAGAGATTTGATCTCTCTCTACCCACTATAGATAAAGAGTTACATGGATCTAAGTGCGGAAGATAATGGAGAAACTTAATTAGACATAGTCAGTTCACCAGAACCTTAGATTATGAATTTATTCGTATTCTTTGGGTATTGGTTCTAACTCAAATATTTGCATGCAAACTATATATTGATTGATTTATAATGAGAATGTAGACTGACTTGTGGATGCAATCCCTCCTATTGTAGTCTCTCATAGTAGAGCTAAGCAGTACAACTTTCATTAATTTAATTTGCCATATTTATCATGGTATGAGAGCTTCAGGGTTGAATCAAAGAAAGAGTGTTTTGATCCCTATGACTATCCAGGTAGCAGAAGAGAAGCCCCTGATGACTAGAGGGTGGCCTAAGTGAGGTTGTTTTTCTTCTTTATTTTTTTTTTTAATCTGATGGAAAAAGCGATCAACGCATTTGTCTTTTGCACAGATGTGTCAATCAACGCAGACCCGTGGAAAAGAATGATGCTGATCTTTGAAATCAACGTGGAAAATCTTGGAGAAACAATGTTGATTTGTGTTTTACTTACAGGGATTCTGCCCAGTGCGACCAATGCAAGATTTGGATGTTTTTGGGGCACTGATTGAGCCAATGTGCTCATGAAATAAGAGTCAGTGTGCTCATGTTAAAATATCCTCAGTGCTCATGATGGATGAGATAGAGAGCTCATGTTGAGAAGCGTCATTGAGATCAAAGTGGTTGAGGAGCATCGTTAAACCAAAGAGCTCGTGTTGGAGGAGCCAAACAACTCGTGATGTGGAGTGTCGTGGAGCTAGAGAGCTCGTGTCGTGGAGCGTTGTGGAGCCAGAGTGCTCGTGATGTGTGTTGCCGATTGAAGCCAGAGAGCTTCTACTTGTTGAGCCGAAGAGCTTCTACTTGTTGAGCTAGAGAGCGTGTTCTTGCAGATCCATTAAGATCGTGTCAGAGGAGCCAAAGATCCGTGGCAACAGATGCAGTAGAAGATCACTAGTAGAGTGGAAGGATCATTGTAAGCGTGATCCGTGACAAATGAGCCTTCAAGCTCACAACATAAGAGGTTGTGGCAGAGGATCCCATGAGCCCGTGGTGGAGTGTGAAAAGAAACCTACCAGAGTGGTTGAAGATCATGTAGATATGTTTCTTAACACTATTTTTTTTGTGGATCAGGGGTAGATCTGTTTGTAGATCCGGTTTTCTATCAATTGCTGGAGGTCATTTCTTTAAAGTGTCAGGATGAATAATCTGATGGAAGTATACTTGAACGAGAGAAACAAGCTCGAAGGTTCCAATTATTCTAATGGGAAATTCATGTGACAGACTATTCTAGAAGGGCATAGTGCATGGGGGATCGTGAATGGCGATGAAGTGAAACCTACAATTGTAGTAGGTGCAACAACTGAGATAGCACAAGAATGGGAGAAGACGGATAACAAGGCAAAACTATGTTGAATATTGTAGTCAGAGATTGCATCATCCCTCACATCAGAGATTGCAAGTCAGCAAACGAAATCTGGAAAACTCTCAAAGATCTGTACGAAATGAGAAATACAAATTGCCTATTGTTCCTGAAAAGCAAGATTCTCTCCATCAAAATGGAGGAGAATGAGAGAGTAGTTGCGTTCATCTCACACATCAAGGACCATAAAGACAAACTTGGTGAAATTGGAGAGGCTGTAAGTAATACTGATGTGGTAACAATTACTATGAATGGTATGAATGAAGACTACAAGAAGTTTATAACAAGCTTGAATGTGAGAGAGAAAGCCCCCAAATTCGAAGAATTGACAGGGATTCTCATGCAAGAGGTGGAGAGGTGGATGACACTCAAATCCTAGAATTTGGATCTAGCTCTAATGGAAAAAAAGAAGCCCTTCAAAGGGAAAGAAAATGGAGGAAAAAGATGTGGAGGTACAACCTAGAAAAGGATGAATCCATGTCAAGGTATGTCACCAAATAGGAAGGATTCACCATTAAAAATTTTCTATTGTGGAAAAATTGGCCTTATGGCAAAACACTTTCAAAAGAATAGATTTGATGAAGGTCAACAGAGATACAAAAGACATGCAGGTCACTTTGTAGATGATGACCATAACCAGGACCTTAGACTGTTTATGGCTGACTCTGATGAGAAGGACAAAGCAGATACATGGTATGTGGATTCAGGAGTGTCCACCCACATGACAGGTAATAGACAATGGATTGAAGACATCAAAGAAACCAACACTGGAGCAAAAATCTACCTTGGTGATGACAAAGGTTACTCAATAAAAGGACATGGTAATGTTCTTGTAATTCTATCTGATGGAAATATTAGGCACATTTAGAACGTGATTTATGTACCTAGAATTAATAAGAATCTGATTTTTGTTTCAATGATGAGATATCATAACCTTAAGGTAGAATTTTATAAATCATATTGTGTTGTTAAAGATTTTTTGGATAATATGAGGAACATTGCAAAAGGGATTCATGTGGGTAGTCTTAGAAGTGTGCCATATCAAGCTTTAACATCATCAGGTATGACAACAGAGGATTTATGGCATCAGAGATTTGGCCATAATAATTTCGATGACCTGTTGTTACTTCAGAAGAGAGGTATGGTCACATGTCTTCATGATTGAAAGGATATACATGTTGATTGTGAAGCATGTCCTCTTAGGAAGATGCATAGAGATGAGTTTCCTGTTAATGTTAATAGAAAACATAGTGATATACTAGAGTTAATCCACACTGATTTATGTGGGAAAATGTAATCAAGATCATTGGGAGGTGCTTATTATTTCCTATTATTTGTTGATGATTGTACTAGATTTACGTGGGTATATTTTCTTAGCAAAAAGAGTCATACTTATGAATATTTCGAGCAGTTCAGAAGCATGATTTGTAAGATTTAACGCAGTGGAAAACTAAAATCACACACACATCAAATAAACAATGAAGACAAGAATTAAAAAATTCACGCAACCAATCTGGGCTACATCCACCAAATAGAGGTACCGACAATCTTATTCATCAACAGGAGATTACAACATCATATTTGCACATCTGCACTTCCTCTTCCACACACCTCACATCTCATATGTTTTGCCTCTACAGAATTACAATTTATAGATGAGAGAAGAAACTAAATAATTAATTCTATCACAAGAAAATAGGATAGAATATCTCCTCATCAGAATTTGATGTAATTAGTTTAGGAACAAATCCTATTGTTGGCATATTCATGAGATTTTTAGCCAAATTGATATCCAAAAAATCTCAACAATCTCCACCTTGACAACAATTAGCCTGATACCTCGTTCCTGTTTTATTTTCATTTTCTCTACAATCCAAGAGAAGCTAGACACCATCGTAGCTTCTCTAATAAAACTGGTTTCATGAACATGTCTGCAGAGTTTTTCTTTGTATGCACTTTTTCGAGAGAGACTCCCCATTCAATGATAATCTATCTTACAAAATGGTACTTTATAGGTATATGATTTGATTTACTATGATACGTCGGATTTTTAGCCAAGTGAATTTCACTCTGACTATCACAAAATAACTTAATGTTGTCTTGCAACCTACCAAACTCACCAAACAAACCCTTTAACCAAACCGCTTCTTTGCAAGCATGTGAAGCAGCTATGTATTCTGCTTATGTAGTGGATAAAGCAACAATGTTTTGTAGCTTTTACATCCAGATAATATCTCCACCTGCAAGAGTAAAGACATATCCTAAAGTTGACCTTATCTTATCCAAATCACCTGCAAAATCGGAATCAACATATCCGCAAACAAATTCACTACTTCTGTCATAAGTGATACAATAATCACTTGTGCCTCTCAAATACCGAAGTACCCATTTCACTGCTACCCAGTGTTCTTTCCCTAGATTTTCCATATACCTACTGACAACCCCAACTACATGTGAAATATCTGGTCGTGTACAAACCATCACATAAATCAAAGTTCCTATTGCATTAGCATAAGGTATTCGAGACATATATTCCTTTTCTTCATCTGTATTAGGACATAAACTTGAAGAAAGCTTAAAATGGGAAGCTAAAGGGACTGAAACTTGTTTCTCATTGTTCATACCAAACCTTAAGAGTATTTTCTCAATATAATTCTCTTTTGATAACCACAGCTTACCATTACTCCTGTCTCTGAAAATCTCCATGCCCAAAATCTATCTTGCTTCTCCTAGATCTTTCATATCAAACGTCCTAACCATCTGAGCCTTTAACCTGTTGATCTCAATTATGATTTTTCTTGCTAAAAGCATATCGCCGGCATATAACGCAAAGATAATGAATATGCCATTACTTAATTTCTTAATGTAAACACAATGATAATATTCACTTCTTATATAATTTTGGCTCATCATGAAATAATTAAATCTCCTGTATCATTGTCTCGGCGACTACTTCAGACCATACAATGATTTCTTGAGCCTGCAGACAAATTCCTTGTTGCGATTTTGAACAAACCCTTCAAGTTGTTCCATATAAATCTCTTCATCTAGATCTCCATGTAAGAATGCGGTCTTAACATCTAGCTGTTGTAATTCTAAATCAAGTAAAGCAACTAATGCTAAGACAAATCAAATTGAAACAATTTTAACAACTGGTGAAAATATCTCATGAAAGTCAATTCCTACTTTCTGAGAAAAACCTTTCTCGACCAACCTCGCTTTATACCTGTTTTCTTTATCATCAACACCCCTTTTCAACTTGTAAACCCATTTACATCTTACATTATTTTTGTCATTGGGAAGTTCTACCAGATCCCATGTGGCATTCTGGTCTAATGCCTTCATCTCATCCTTCATAGCTTCTTTCCACTTATCACTGTTATAACCTTCTACATCTTCCTGGTAGCATAAAGGTTCATCATCATTAGCGGTTAAAGCAACTGAAGTAAAAAAATCATCATACCTTTTAGGAGGATGTCTGATTCTCGTGGACCTCCTTAAAGATGTTTCTGGTTCTTCCACAATTTTCTGATTATTATCTGTAGGAACTTCTTCATGATCTTCATCTAAAACTTGTTCATCTTGACTGTCATCAGTATTTGAACTGGTTTCAAACTGAATATGTTGAAACCTAGGTACATTTTCCTGTTTCAATTTATTGTCTACATCTGGATTATCAAGTGAAGATTCATTGAATTTAACATCTGTGTTAATGATGATCTTGTGAGTTTTAGGATCCCACAACCTGTATCACTTAATCCCATCACCATATCCAACAAATATATATCTTTCTGATTTAGGATCTAATTTAGAACGCTGATGTTTCATAATTGGAGCATATGCATCAAAACCAAAAACTTTCAGTTTAGAATAATCACAAGGATGACCTTTCCATACCTATTGAGGAATTTTACATCCTATTGCAATTGATGGTGATCGATTTATCAAATATCAAGCCGTAGATACTGCTTCTGTCCATAATTCCTTTTGCAAATTGGTGTTACTCAGCATACTTCTTGCTCTTTCTAAGAGAGTCCTATTCATGCATTCAACAACTCCATTTTGTTGAGGAGTATAAGCAGTAGTTCTATGTATTTCGATCCCAACTTCCTTGCAATAGATATCAAATGCCTTTGAAGTAAACTCACCACCATTCTCAGTTCTTAAACATTTAATGGTTCTTCCAGTGATATTTTCAACTAATGCTCTAAACTGCTTGAAAACTGTGAATACATCAGAGTTTATTTTTAACAAGTAGACCCATACTTTTCTAGATAAATCGACTATAAAAGATACAAAATATGATGATCCTCCATATGAGGTTGTAGGAGATGGAACCCAAACATTAGAATGGATGTAATCAAGGATTCCTTCACTGGTATGTTTTCCAGTTTTAAATTTTTGCTTGCTTTGTTTCCCATATATACAATTTTTGTAGAAATATAACTTAAAATACTTTAAACTAGGAAGTAACATATGATCAGATAAAAATTTTAATCGTCTTTCACTCATATGGCCCAACCGTTGATGCCATAGTGGAATAGAATCACTGTCATTTTCAGATACAGTAGAAGCATGATCTGACTCTGTTCTTCCTTCTAACTGAAAAAGATTTACAACCTTCTTTGCTTTCATTACTAATAGGATTCCTTTGTAAATTTTCATTACTCCACCTTGAATAAAAGTCGTATACCCATTTTTGTCTAACACTCCTAGAGAAATAAGATTTTTTCTGAGTTCAGGCACATGTCTTACATCAGTTAATATTTTATTTGTTCCGTCAAACATTTTAATTTGGATGCCTCCAATTCCCACAACATTACATGAGACATCATTGCCCATGTAAACTACTCCATAATTAATTGACTTATAAGTTTTAAACCACTCTTTATGAATGCACATGTGATTGGACGCACTAGAATCTAACAGCCAATGTTGATCATGATTTAAAAAATTAAGTGATAGAACTTCATCACTTATCCCTGAACCAGATGCCGAACCTGAACCCCTATTTATCGTGTTTGCCTCTTTATTTTCTGTTGAAGAGTCTCCTTTGGATGTTTCCTATCTCTTCCAATATTCCTTCTTCAAATGTCCCAATTTTCCGCAAAACTAGCATTTTAACTTACTCCTCTTCCCTTTCTACCGAGAGTTGTTTTTCTGACTGAAGCATTTTTCTTTAGATCGACCTATAACCACCATTGCTTCTGATGTAGAGGTTTCTAAATTTGAACTTTTTCTAGTTTCTTCAGAAAACAAAGCTCCAACAACATCATCAAATTCAAGGGTTTCTAATGAAATAAGACTTATAGAAGTAACAAAATGATCCCATGACTCAGGCAGAGAACATAATAAAGTTACAGCTTTATCTTCTGAATCAAATTTTACTTCTATGCTATCTAAATAAACCAAAATAGTATTAAAGGTATTCAAATGATCATTTATTGTCGTACCTTCCTTCATGCGCAAGCTGTACAACTGTCTTTTCAGAAAAATCCTGTTGGTTAAGGATTTCGTCATGTATAGTTTTTCTAGCTTTGTCCATAAACTAGCAGTTGTTTTCTCTGACACGATGTTAAATAAAACATCATCCACCAAACACAATCATATATCAGTCAGTGCTCTGTCATCAATGTCACTCCATTCGTCATCTCTCATGGCGAGAGGTTGTTTGGATTTTCCCAAAAGTGCCTTTGCCACACCTTGTTGTACGAGTAAATCATGCATCTTGACTTTCCAGATTTCGAAGTTATTTTTCCCATTAAACTTCTCGATCTCAAATTAGGCACTTTGAGTTTTTGACATATTGAGTAGTTTGTGTCAAGAATTTCCACTTTCAAATATTAATAAACAAAGATTTTATTTTAATCAAAATTAATAATTTTGATAAAAATGCCCTTTTTCAAAACATGCCATTATTTTCGCCTACAAACTGAAGCTCTTTTGGAAAATCGATAGCACTTGTAAACAAACATTCCACCATCGAAATCCTAGGCCCTAGGCCCTAGGCCCTACCCAATTCCATATATCAAACTTTAAATAAATTGATATAATGCGACCATATATCAAACTTTAAATAAATCGATATATTGCCACCATATATCAAACTTTAAATAAATCGATATAATGCCACCATATATCAAAATTTAACTAAATCGATATATTTAATAAAGTTTACTACTTGATTTATGGAATTTCAATACAAAAGGCATTCTAATCACTTTACTGTTTTGTGGGCAATCGACCACCCCAGCTCACATAAATAATTCCTCCAGCATTCACATTAACAAAACATTAACACAACCTTCAACTGGCCCTCACAGAAATGAACACGGCTTTCTCCAGCTCATGGCACAGTCCCGATTCAGCTCGCCAGCTCTCAGCACTCCGCAGCTCACGGCTCGGCTCCCACTTGAACCGCAGAACCAATCCACTGGTTAACGCAGAGCAAGGGCAGTGAGTTCACGTGAATTTAAACTCACATCTCACGCGTTTTGGTTTCTGCAATTCATGCACAGAACAACATCCAACTTACGGCGCTCTTAAACCTCCAGCTCACGGCTCCTCTAGCTCACTTTCTCACCATGCTAACAAACCTCTTACGAGCTGTAGCTCTTCCAAATCACAATTAATCCACCGCAACCACGCTACTCGATCCTCCAGCTCACGTGCTGTTCAACCATCAGGTCACGCAGGCTCAAGAAAGTTTGAGAAATTTCTCATTCGTATTGTAAATTATGCCCGGCCAGGCAGATCAAAAAGATATTGCAAAACACAGATAAAAAACAATTGCAAATCTGTCTCCACAGTGGGCCGCTAATCAGCCTTCGCACCGCAAGGGATATCACCTTGACGGGAACCATGAAACCAGCACACTGCATGAAATTACACCTTAAAAAAAAATGTTGTCAGCATGAATCACTGCAACTGGCAGCTCAACCGCTCCAATACCAATTGTAAGAGTTAACGCAGTGGAAAAATAAAATCACGCACACAACAATTAAAAAATGAAGACAAGAATTAACATGGTTCACCCAACCAATCTGGGCTACATCCACCAAACAGAGGGACCAACAATATTATTCATCAACAGGAGACTACAATAGCAGATTTGCACATCTGCAATTCCTCTTCCACACACCTCACATCTCATATGTTTTGCCTCTACAGGCTTACAATTTATGGATGAGAGAAGAAAATGAATAATTAATTCTATCATAACAAAATATGATAGAATATCTTCTCATCAGGATTTGATGCAATCAGTTTAGAACAAATCCTATTGTTGGCATATTCATGCGATTTTTAGCCAAATTTATATCCAAAAAATCTCAACATGATTGAGAAGAAGACATGTAAATTGATCAAGATTATTTTCATGATCAAGGGGGAGATTAGGGGAAGGTTGATTAAGCAAATATTTGAAATACCATGGAATACTGTAGCAGTTTACAATACCCCACACTCCCCAGTAGAACGGAGTTGCAGAAAGGAGAAACAAAACCCTTGTGGAGTGTGCTCGAAGCATGCTAAAAGGTAAGAATCTTTCTAATGGATTTTGGGGTTAAGTAATAAACAATGCATTGTATTTGAAAAATAGGAGTCCTATAGAGATTCTGGAATTTAAAACTCCTTTTGAAGTTTTATTAGGATTTAAACCTACAGTTAAGAATTTAATAATTTTTAGATCCAAAGCCTTTTCCCATGTACCAAAGGAGGTGTTTATTATTTCCTATTATTTTTTTATAACTGTACTAGATTTATGTGGGTATATTTTCTCTGCAAAAATAGTAATACTTTTGAATACTTCAAGTAGTTCAAAAGCATGATTGAGAAGTACACATGTAAATTCATCAAGAATCTTTTCTCAGATCAAGGGTGAGAGTACGGGAAGGATGATTTTAGCAAATATCGCAAAGACCATGGAATACTACAAAATTTTACAATACCCGATACTCATCAGTATAACGAGGTGGTAGAAAGGAGAAACAAAACCCCTGTGGAGTGTGCTCGAAGCATGCTAAAAGGTAAGAATATTTCTAATGGATTTTGGGTTGGAGCCATAAACACTGTGGTTTATTTGAAAAACAAGAATCCTACAAAGAGTTTGGAATTTAAAACTCCTTTTAAAGCTTTATTAAGATTTTAAAATGTAGTTAAGCATTTAATAATTTTATGATCCAAAGACTTTTCCCATGTACCGAAGGAGGATAGAAAGAAACTAGATTCAAAGGCCATCAAATGCACGTTTTTTTGGGTATTGTATAGAATTTAAAGCTTACAAATTATTTGATCCCTCTACTCATAAATTTTTTGTGAGTAGAGATGTAGTGTTTCATGAACAGGTCCATGATGGAAACAATGAAAACATCAATGATGAATGGGACATTCCTCTGTTGGTGGAAGAAGGGAATGGTGAAACGAGAGAAAGCCATAGATGCAATTGTCAAACCCAGTCCATCAAAGGTTAAGGAGAATAGGTTTGATGCCACTCCAACACCCAGTAGATCGGGTAGGCAAACATAACCAGCAACAAAATATAAGGAGAATGCTTTTATAGCTAGCATGTTAAATGTTGACCCTCTATTTATAAAGAAGCGATTAAATATAATGAATGAAGGGAACCTATGGAAGAGGAACATGAATCAATTCTTAAAAACAAAACTTGGGAGTTAGTTGAATTACCAGAGGGAAAACAAACCATAGGTTGCAAATGGCTATACAAGCCCAAGTTTAAAGCAGATGGTAGCATAGATAAATACAAAGCTAGGTTGGTTGCAAAGATGTAAACACGAAAAGAAGTTATAAACTATGAGGAAAACTTCGTCGTTGTAGCTAAACTTAATACACACATAATGTTAATTTCCTTGGCTACTAAACATCACTTGATGATGCACCAACTACATGTTAAATCTTCTTTCTTAAATGGGGAATTGAAAGAGGAATTTTATTTAGAGAAACCTAAGGGGTTTGTCAAACAGGGAAAAGAACATTTAGTCTGTAGATTAAAGAAGGATTTATATGGAATAAAACAGGCTCCGAGGTCATGGTACGATAAAATTGATTCATTATTCTTATAGCACAACTATAATAGAAGTAAAAATGACCACAATATCTATACTGTGTTTGATGAAAAGGGGAGAATTGTTTTGATTTCTTTATATGTAGACGATCTCATCATTATAGGAAATGCAGATAAACTCATTGAATAAATCAAACAACATATGTCACAAATGTTTGAGATGAAAGACCTTGGTTAGATTCACTACTATTTGGGTCTAAAGATCTAGAGAGATTCAAGACAGATTTTTCTAGCATAGAGTAAGTATGTTAGGAGTCTTCTAAATTTTTTTAAGATGAATCAGTGTAAGGCTGCAATATTTCTGCTACAACATATGATCCGGATTTATGCAGGAACGCAAAAGAATAAACATATAACCATAAATACAGAGATGCAGCGGAAATAGCACTTCATTTCATTAATATCAAAGAACTGAAATTTGCTTACAGACAGAATGGAAATAAGACTAGCTAGGGCACTGGTAGCTATCTCTGAGAAGAGATGTGGCGGCTACAGGCCTCTGAACTGAGTTACAATGAGGCTCGAGGGCCTATTTATTATTGAGAAACAATGGAGAATCCTAAACATCCAAAAACCTAACCCTAGGAGATGAAGCGCCAAAACTATGGGCCCCATTTGGGTAAATTGGTGTTTCAACTTCCGAGGGACGTAACTTTGGCATACTATCTCCATTTGATGCACATGATACATCATTAGAAAGCTCTATCCGAGGAATACAAATTTCTCCATGAATATCATTCTGGAATAGAATGATATTTTCTAGAGGCACAATGCCCAAAAAACGTCGTTTAGGGCCTCAAAACGGCTCCGAAAGTTCAGGACCCGAAAAACTGCTAAAAATAGTAAATTATGCCAAAACTGAAAAACTGAAAGAGACAATGGTGGGGGCCCAAGTGGAATAGGTGGGTGGCCACCAATATCCACCTGGATCATTCCTCCCCCCTTAGGAAGCAATGGTCCCCATTGCGTTAAGTTCCTCCATGAGATGAGGAAATTTCTGCTGAACTTGGTCCCTGGTGAACCACTTTCCTTGGTGCAGGAGTTGGCCAACTTTGACAACCCGATACAGTTGGATCTGCTGTTGACGAGTGTTCTTGATTTGCATGTCCATGATACAATCTGTGGTGGCCCATTCCATGCAGTCTGGGTTTAACTCTGTTGGTGTGAGTTGTTCTGCAATGTCCGAGGTGTCCAGTAGAGGTGGAAAGTAAGGACGAAGGCGATCCACATTGAAGACTGGGTGCAGACCAAGGAATGGTGGAATACTAAGCTCAAAGGCATTGTTACCTACAGCCTTGGTGATGGTGTACGGCCCGTATCGGAGCGGGCGAAGCTTGCGGTGAGGTCCAGTGAGGCGCTCCTTCTGCAAATGTAGCCATACTTTTTCGCCCACCTGGAAGTGGTGTGGCACCCGGTGTTGATCATGGCGCTGTTTGTACTTCGCATTGGCTCTGTCCAATATATCATGAACTTGTTGGCGGATGTGTTGAATGCGCTCGATGAAGCTACTTGCTTTGTCAACTTCAGACTGGACATGAGCTGAATCGGCCTGAGCAGCTGCAAATGGCATGGCTACGTCAATGGGACATAGTGGCTGGAATCCCAAGCCCACCTGAAAGGGGCTATGGCCAATTGAACTGTGGAGAGCCCTGTTATAACTATTTTGTACATAGGGGAGGCTCTCGTCCCATGTGTGTGGATGCTTTGAATTTTACATGCGCAGAATGTGTACAATCATTCTGTTGACGACCTCTGTCTGGCCATCTGTTTGGGGATGGAAAGTTGTGGACTTAGTGAGCTTTGTGTCCAACATTGACTAGAGGCTGGACCAAAATGTGCTAAGGAACCTGCTATCTCGATATGATATGATAGAATGTGGGATCCCAAAGTGCACCCACACTCGTTCAAAGAAGAGTTTAGCAGTGGCTTCTGCTGTGATATTCTTCTTACAAGCCGCCATAATGGCCATCTTCAAGAATCTGTCAACGACCACGAAAAAAAATTCATTTCCATTCATAGTAGAAGGCAGGCCCGACATGTAATCCATGGAGATGGATTCCCAAGGTCGACTAGGGGTAGGTAGTGGAGTATATAGGCCTTGCTTCTTGATGGTCGATTTGGCAATGGCACAAGCAGTGCAGGATCTGATGTGCTTCTTGACATCCTTTTGAAGGTTCGGCCAATAGAAATAATTTTGTAGTATTGCTACTATTTTCTCGACCCCGAAATGCCCAGTGACTCGACTGTAGTGTGCTTCCCATATTATCTTGGCACGCTCGCTTGAAGGAACACAAAGGTGTCCCAGGTGACATAAAAGTGCATCTTGGAGGTGAAAATTTGGAACTTGCGTACCCCCCAAGAGTGCCTTGTAAGTGTGGCCGAATTCCGGGTCACTCTCATAGAGAAGCGGCCAATCAGAAGTCTCGTGCCCACAAGAGTTGAGCACGGTGGTGAGCGCCACGATCGGTGGTCGGCTGAGGCAGTCTGCAACATTATTGGTGCTACCTTTCTTGTACTTGATGTTCAAATGAAACTGTTGCAGATATGTGGACCACTTCTGATGGCGATCATTCTGCAACTTCCCTTGTGTCTGTATGAACTGCAAGGGCCGGTGGTCTGTGTGGATGATTGTTTCCTTCCCCAAAATGTAATGCTTCCATTGTCGACAGGCTTGCACAATGGAATACATTTCTTTTTCATAGGTGGGATACTTGCAAACTATCTCAGACAATGTCTCACTGTGATATGCCATTGGATGTCCCTGTTGAGTATGAACTGCCCCAATAGCATAGTCAGAGGGATCTGTCTCGATCTCAAATGGATGTTGCAAGTCTGGTAATGTGAGAACTGGGGCAGAACAGAGGCGATTTTTCAATTCTATGAATGCCTTCTGTTGAGGTTCCGACCAAAAGAATTTTTCTCTCGCTCCTCCCTTGGTGACTTGACTCAAGGGCCAAGTGATATGAGAGAATCCCAACACGAATCTACAGTAGAAATTAGCAAGACTGAGAAAGCTACGAAGCTCTGTTATAGTGGTTGGGGCTGGCCAATCCTGAATGACTTGGATCTTGGCTAGATCCACATGCACCCCCCTTTCATCAATAAAGTATCCCATATACTGAACCTGGGTCATGCCAAACGTGCACTTCTCCAAATTGGCACACAAATTGTGTTGACGCAATGTTTGGAGGACCTGTCGGATGTGGTGAAGGTGCTCTTCCCAAGTCCTGCTAAAGATCAAAATGTCATCCAAGTACACCACTACAAATGAGTTGGTGAATGGCCGCAATATCTCGTCCATCAACCTCATGAAGGTTGCGGGAGCATTCGTCAACCCGAAAGGCATGACTAGCCATTCAAAAAGGCCTTCCTTGGCTTTGAAGGGAGTCTTCCACACATCAGAGGGTTCAATTGGTACCCGGTGATACCTAGACTTTAGGTCAATCTTGCTGAAATATTTTGCACCTTTGAGTTGGTCTAGAAGGTCTTCAATCCATGGGATTGGGTACCTATTCCAAACAGTGATCTTGTTCAGTGCCCGATAGTCAATATAGAGTCGCCATGTCCCATCCTTCTTCTGTACCAACACGATCGGGCTCCTACAGGGCGATGAACTTGGTCAGATGTGACCTTCTTCGATGTGACCTTCTGCAACAGCTCCTTTCTGCAACAGCTCCTGAATCTGCCTCTTGATTTCATCATTCTCCAGAACAGAGTGTCGATAGATCGGTCCATTGGGTAGCGGCGCACTTGGGGTCAGATCAATCGGGTGCTTGACCTGACAGTGCAGAGGAACCCCTGTGGGTGAGGTGAAGATGTCCCCGTACTCCTCCACAACCTTATCCATTTGTTGTTGTCGTGTAGAGGAGCCCTGTCTGGAGGTTGTGGCCACGATCTTCTTCTTGCCCTGGGGGCGGATCATTAGGAAAACGAATTTCCTGGTTTGGGAAATGAGCTTACTGCATTGTTTTGCACTAACCAAAGAGATAGCCGCAGGAGGTGGTACCTCTGGTATCTTGTACAACTTATTTCCCAAAGTAACAATGACAGCATGAGGTCGAGACTCATACACAGCATGGTGCTTCCACAAGTATGGTTGTCCTAATAATACATCAGAAACATCAATAGGAGCAACATCACATAATACCTCATCCGTGAAGGGCTTGATGCTATAGGGAAGGCGACACTGCTGGCTGACGCGGAGATCTCGTCCTTGGTGAAGCCACCCGATGGTGTATGGATGTGGGTGAGCCGTGGTCGGCAAGCCCAACCGCTTCACGGCGTCTGCTGAAATGAGGTTCTTTTGGCTCCCATTGTCGACAATGAACTGTACAGGGGAGCCCTTTACCCACATCTGGGAGTGGAAGAGACGTTCCTCCTGCTCTGGATCTTCCGGTTCCTCCTTCTGGACCTTTGTAGTGGCAACAGTGGCGTTGGGCTCCGCATCAATAATCTGTTTTCCTTTTTCATTCCCCTTTTCAGGTTCTGATTCGGAGTCAGAGCATGCATCTGACTCAGAAGCCCTCATCTCGGCCACTAGCGACTGCTTGGCCCGACACTCACTCGTGTTGTGAGTGGAGCTCTTATGGAACTCACACCACTTTCCCGTGTCCTTCTTTGGCTTTGCGGTGCTGTTCTTTTCTTGTGGCTTCGATGAGTTGTCTTTAGCCGCCATGCCTTGGCTCGTTCCTTTGTTCTGCGGTTTGGAAGCACCTTCTTCTCGTTTTATTTTCGCATCCAAAGTCTCGCTTCTTCTATATGAATTTATGCTCAATCTTGCAGCATACCCGCATGCCGTACCAAGCGAGGAGATGTCGAGGAACTCCATTTCCCCCCGAATGTATCTGTGCACAGCATGTGGGCCAGGATACTTTAGCACCAAATGTTTCTCCTCGAAGCCTTGATACCCAATCTCAGCAGTGGTATGGAAATCGCATTCGTCGACTCTCATGGACATATTGATCCCTTTGTTGTCGCAACGTGGTCCATTGTATGTAATTGTCCTCATATCTCCCCATAGGATAGTATTGTTCCTTGATGGAATCTCGAAAAGAATTCCAATTGGGTACAATTGAGAACAAAGAGGGTTCTGTCTCGTCCTTTTTCTCACAGTGGGTTTCCCACCAGTCCTTGACATGGGGGGCAGCTTTGAGGAGTGCAAAAATAATCTTCTCCCTATTGGAAAAGTCATGAACCGAGAAATATCCTTCTAATAGATTCAACCATCTATCTACGGCATCTGCATCTATTTGACCCTCAAATATGGGAATGTCAAAATTTACTTGTACCTTAAAAGGAGTCGCACCTCCAGAGTGGCTGTTGGATGCAGATGCGCCGCTGGTGGGCAGCCATTGAAGGATCTGAACAAAGTTATCATCATCGTGTTCCTTTGTTTTTCGAGGGCCTCCTAGAGCAATATTTTGATAGGATCTCCTGCTCCCTCATCCTTATTTTCGTCCCCCATGGGCATCCGTCGAGGTTTGCGAGGCTGATCTTGCAAAGGTTCCACCAGATCAAGCCCTAGCTCCTTATACCCCGACCTCGTTGGGGACATGCAAAGAAGGATCGAGAAAAATCAGACCGCTCTGATACCGCTGATCCAGATTTATGCAGAAATGCAACAGAATAAACATATAACCATAAATACAGAGATGCAACAGAAATAACACTTCATTTCATTAATATCAAAGAACTGAAATTTTCTTACAGACAGAATGGAAATAAGACTAGCTAGGGCGCTGGTAGCTATCTCTGAGAAGAGATGTGGGGGCTGCAGGCCTCTAAACTTAGTTATAATGAGGCTCAAGGGCCTATTTATTATTGAGAAACAATGGAGAATCCTAAACATCCAAAAACCTAACCCTAGGAGATGAAGCGCCAAAACTATGGGCCCCGTTTGGGTAAATTGGTGTTTCAACTTCCCAGGGACGTAACTTTGGCATACTATCTCCATTTGACGCACATGATACATGATTAGAAATCTCTATCCGAGGACTACAACTTTTGCCACAAATATCATTTCGGAACAAAATGATATTTTCTGGGGGCATGATGCCCAAAAAACGTCGTTTAGGGCCTCAAAACGGCTCCAGAAGTTCAAGACCCGAAAAACTACTAAAAATAGTAAATTATGCCGAAACTGAAAAAATGAAAGAGACAATGGTGGGGGCCCAAGTGGAATAGGCGGGTGGCCACCAATATCCACCTGGATCAACAGAACACCAATCCGGGGATAATTTTAAGGATGGAAAACTATCTTGAAGTTTAAAACGTTGGCGAATTTCACTAGTCCCTAATATGTGAACTATAAATTTTATTAATATGTTTGTAAAATTATACAAATTTATAATGATTTTATATATAGTCTCTATATAATTTTTCTGTTTTTAAGGTAAAATAATTTTATATTATGAAATTTGGGCGAATCATTTTTACAAAAAAATGGAAATTGGTGATCTTTTTTTTGGAAAAATCATGGAAAATTAGCCCACGTTCAATATTTGCCCGTAAAATTTTCCATGCACCAAACTTCAATGTGATGATGGTTCAAAGGAGGCAGATGAAAAATTGTACAGGAAGTTTTTAGGGAATTTAATCTACTTGACCATTACTAGACCAGATTTGGCTTATGCAATCAATGCATTGAGCCCATTTATGTCCAAGCCACTTGAGAGCAATTGGATTGCAGCAAAAGGCATCTTAAGGTATCTACAAGGAACCTTAGACTATGGAATTTTGTATATTGATTCTTCTGATGTTATATTGACGGTTTTTTTTTAATTTGATTGGGATGGAAACGTAGATGACAGAAGATCCATAACTGGTTATGCATTTAGTATTGGATCTAAGGTAATTGCATGGAGCAGTAAAAATCAGAACACGGTTTCCTTGTCTTCAGCGGAAGCACAATACCAAGCAATCTATGCAGCGAATTGTGAGGTAGTTTGGTTGAGGTGACTTCTCCAAGATGCAAGAGAAGAACAAAAAGGTGTAGCAATTATCAAATATGATAACCAGAGCTCCATAAAACTTGCAAACAATCCGGTGTTTCATAAAAACACTAAGCACATTGATACATAGTTACATTTCACGAGGGAGAAAGTTCAGTCAAAAGAGATTCATATTGAATATTGTAATACTTATGATAACGCTACCGATATTTTTACTAAGCCTCTTTGTAGAATTAAATTTTAAATGTTTAGCGAAATGTTAGGAATATTTTTGAACCCTTTCTCCATTAAGGGGGAGTGTTGAAGATAACGGAGAAACTTAATTAGAGAGATTCAGTTCACGAGAACCTTAAATTAGGGGTTTGTTCCTATTTCTTAGGTATTGGTTCTAACTTCCCTCTATGGATGTAAACTATATATTGATTGATTTGTAATGAGTATGTAGAGCGACTTGCAGACACAATCCCTCTTGGTGTAGTCCCTCAGAGTAGAGCTAATTAGTACAACTTTCATTAATTTAATATGCCATTTTTATCACTAAGAAAGTTAAACTCAATTGAAAAGTTGAGATACTGGAAGAAAAACCCTAGCAGAGCTCTTCAGCGGGCTGACCTCCATGAGCTAGGGTTCGCTACTTCTGGCTTCGAATGCCCTTGGTAGTCCTCCTCCTCTAGTCAGAGCTAAGGTACACTGATCTTCAGACAACAACAGGTTCTCCAGTGATCGACCATAGTGGGGGGGTTGCTGCCCCCCAATAGGTCAGTCACCAACAGGGACGACAGCAGGGGCTAAACATGCCATTCAGCACAACCTTGGACTATCTGAAGAAAATGCAGGGGCGACACCCAAAGCGTAGAAGGAAAGAAACTCGACTACAACAAATGCGACTACAAAATCTACCACTTGTATCCTAAAAGAAACCAGGAAAAGAGTGATTGAACTCTCAGCGCACCGCATAAATGGAAGAATCCAATTCATGAAAGATCATACATTAATAGGAAACTTCATGGGCTTCTAGCCCACAAAAAAGGCACTGCGGAGATGGATAGCATCGAACTAGAAACCAAAAGGACACATAGATCTGCAACTGTACGCAAAGGGATTCTTTAACATCCTCTTTACCTGCTCTAAAGATAAGGATAGAATCATGGATGGTGGGTTGTATTTCTTCAACTCTGCAGGCTTATACCTCTGACCTTGGACGGAATGCTTCAACCCAGACAAATAGGATCTTACCTGGGCACCAGTCTAGATCCAGCTCTACTCGCTCCCGCATGACTACTAGGACGAACTCACCTTGCGAGACATAGGCAATGCCCTAGGGGAGTTTGTCAATATTTCAAAAGAAACTAAAATCAACTGGTATGCAGCCTACGCCTGCATCTTTTTCTACATGAATCTAGCCAAACTACTCCTAGGGGAGGTAAGTCTCTTGAATAAAGAATTTGAATGGAATCAAATTGTTGACTATGAACACATTCCCTCCAGATGTAGGAAATGTCATCAACATGGTCATATATTTAGAGATTGCCTAAAGAATAAGAAGGAAACAATGGAAAAGGGCGATGAATAGGAAAATGAGGGATTCACAAAGGTAGCGAGTATAAAAAGACACAAAAAACGAGCTACCCTATAGCAAAACAAAAAATCACCAATTACCAGCAACATATTTGTAGCCCTTAATCAGCTCAGCGAAAATTAAACAGCTCTAGGAAAGGAGGTTGGAAGCACCTCCATTGTGTAGACACAATCAGGAATGGCACAACAAAACAAGCTTTCATCGTATACCTTCTTAAAACCTCCCAATGGCAACACAAAGATGGAATACGACCAGCTTAAAGGCAAAGAACCAATAATGGAAATGATACCAAAGGCGATGGAAGAAGACCCAAAAAGCATATATCTAGAAGGACTAGATCTCGCAGGGATAGAAGAAGCATTCACCAAAAAGGACTATACCTCAATCCCAGAGTAACAAATTGAAAAAATGGAGGAAATGCTAGCTAGGGCACAAAAACTACCCTCTCTAGGAATACATGGAGGAACAATAATCAACACCCAATACTTTGCAAAAGAATCCTGAAAAAGAGGAAGGAAAACCTCCCTGTAATGAAAAATTGAAGTACGGAAAGAAATGGTGGAATGTGGACAGTTCCCCAAGTTAACGATATTTTATGCTCTCACCTCCCAATATATCCCATGAAGCTCATCTCATGGAACATATGAGGGCTCAATAGCCCCACGAAGCACAGGATCTTAAAAAAAATTATTATGGAGGAACACCCTGCAATTTTCTATATGCAAGAAACCAAATGTACCAGTTCCACCCTGGAAACCCTCTTAAAAAAGATATGGAAAGGCAGCAACACTAAAGCAGTTGATGCAAACGGGGAGTCTGGAGGACTTTCCATCATCTGAAACCCTCAGATCATTAATCTAGAGAACCTGTAAGCTAACAAAAACTTCATCTAGGGCAACTTCCACCTGGTAGGTACTGATATCCATGGACTGCTCACCAATGTCTACGCACCCCAAAATGCACAGCAAAAACTGATGCTCCTACGAAATCTTGAGGAACTCAACATTCAACGAGCCCATTCACTCTGGCTTCTGGGAGGATATTTCAACATGATTACAAACCTCTAGGAAAGGAAAGGTGGGATACAACATCTCGAATCTGACAGCAATGGATTCAAATAATTCATCCAAAGCAAAAATCTCATATATCTCCAAACCTCCAACGAGATCTTTTCTTGGAACAACAAAAGAGGAGGTACTCAATAGATAGCCTCTTAGCTGGACCGATTTCTCATCACCGATGATTTCATCTTCCTAGGAGGGAATCTAGACACTACCATAATCCCAGAAGTAGGATCTAATCACTGGCTGATACAACTCCATTAGCTCCACCTAGGTAAGCACGCTCCCAAACCATTCCATTTTTAACACTATTGGTTCAGACACCCCTAGTTTAAGGATCTTGTATCCCAATGGTGGTATTCTATAGTCCCCCCTCTAGGCACCAAAATGCTTCAATTTCAAACAAAGCTGAAACTTCTCAAAAGACATCTGAAATTATGGAATAAAACCACATTTGGTAATATATTCATAGAGTAGAAACACCTCGAGGAAAAAATGAAAATTCTGCAACATAATATCATCCAATATGGATGCACAGATGAGACATCACATCAGGAGCAATGCCCAAATGCTCATTTGGAGGAGAGAAGGAACTAGGAAGAGGCCTTGTGGAGGCAGAAATCTAGAATTAACTGGCTCAAAGAAGGGGAAAGAAACACTCAATTCTTCCATCTGTCCACCATACTACACCAAATGCACAATAGAATCATTTTCATCAATAATCAAGCTGGGGAAAGGCTGGAAATGCAAGAAGCCATCGCGGAGGAGATGCGCAACCACTTCAGGGATATCCTCCACAAAACCAACAATCATAGGCATGAAGCCATCAAGAAAATTACTCAACACATCCCCAAGATGATAACAGAGGATCACAACAGGATGCTGCTAGTTGCGACCACTACTGCTGAGGTGGAACATGCAGTCTTCTAATTGAAAGCTAGGAAAGCTCCAGGGCTAGATGGATTCACCACGAACTTCTTTCACTTCTTCTAGGATATCGTCCAAAACAAAGTTTGGGAAGTGGTGGAGGAATCTAGGTCCACTCACTGGCTGTCATCAGCTCTAAATGCTACCTTCATCACTATGATCCCCAAATATGACAGAGTTTCCTCGCCTAGTAAGTTCAGACCTATAGCCCTTTGCAATGTTATTTACAAAATCATCTCCAAGGTCATCACCAACAGATTGAAGAAGCTCTACCTCTCATCATCTCCCCAGAGAAAACAGGGTATGTGGAAGGTAGGCAGATCCTGGATGGAATCATCTTAACCCATGAGGTCATACAGTCCATCAAAAATACAAAAAAACTAGGTATGCTTCACAAAATTGATCTTTCCAAAGCTTTTGACAAACTAAGTTGGGATTACATAAAAAATATCCTTTCAGCTTTTGGCTTCAATCACACCTAGATCAGATGGATCATGAGTCTCATCACCTCCCCATTTCACTCCATCCTGGTTAACGACATCCCCTTTTCCACCTTTAATCCCTCAAGAGGCATAAGACAAGGGGACCCCCTTTCGCCCTTCATCTTCATTATCATGGCTGAAGGCTTGGGCCGCCTGATCAAAAATTCCATTCAGACAAGAGAACTGCTAGGATTACCTCTCCACAAACTGCCCCCAGCCTCTCATCAGCAATTTGTGGAAGATAAATTTATAATGGGCTATCCCTTTTTCCAAGAAGCCTATACCCTCAAATCCATCCTCAATTCCTTCTCTGAAGCTTCTGGAATAGAGATCAACCAGGACAAATCTCATATTTTTTTTCTTCCACACCCCCACTCTGACCCAACACAACATTCCTCACATCCTCGGCTTTACCATTTCTTCCCTACCCTAAAAATACTTGGGAGCTCTGCTCAGTGACTCATCCATCAAAAACTCCTCCTAGAGAGCTCTTCTTGACAAAATGGAAACTCTTCTCTCTAGCTGGACTCACTGCACTATTAACATTGCAAGCCATTTGGTCCTCATCAATTCCATCTTGCAATCTCTTCCCATTTACCTTTTCTCAGTACTTGCAACCCCAAAATGGGTCCTCAAAGCCATGCACACCTTACAATGGAGATTCCTTTGGGGAGGCACTAAAGGCAAAAACAAATGGGCCTTAGTCAACTGGAAAGATGTGTGCACCCCAAAGCATCAATGAGGTTTAGGTCTCTGGGACCCTGAACACAACAACAACATAATGGGAGTGAGCATATGGTGGAAATGGGCTTCCAATCCCAATAACCCCTGGGCCAACTTGTGGACAACCAAGTTTGCATAGCACTAGTAAAAGGAGGATATCATTAGATAAAACTTAGATTTTCTAGGCTTCCAAATATGGAAAGCAGACAGTCTTCAAAAGAGCATTACCCAAAACCACAGCTTCTGGGAACTTCGAGAAGGTAACCAAGCCAGATTCTAGGACACTTGGAAAAAAATTCCAGACCTCTCCTCCATATTCTTCAGACCTTTATGGAAGGCAGAGCTCCAAAATAGGAAACATCAAAAGACTCATGACTTCTGGACAGAAGACACCTCTCAGGGATATAGGCAATGAATACACATTAGCAGATGGAAAAACAACTCGAATAATGAAAGACACACTAACATCTGATAGGAGCTCTGCACAAAAAGGAAAATCCAAATCAAAACTGGGCCAAACATATTCCACTTGTGACACATTCAAAGTGGCACCTACTCAACTAGGGAAGCATACCATATCCTCCGTCAGCAAGATCCCAGACCTATCTATATGATTTGGAAAAATATCTGGAAGGAAAATTTATGGCCCAAAATAGCCTCGTTCCTATGGTTGCTCTGTAAACACTGCATACTCACATGGGAGAATGTTATGAAACATGGGTTTGAGGGGCCCTCCAAATGTCCTCTATGTCAGGGAAACTCGGAAACCATCGACCACCTGCTAGACCTATGTCCGCAGGCCAGCTCCCTATGGGACATAATGACTATCCTCTACCGAAGGTCCAACCGTGCAAGGAGAAACATCATTCAAACCATCAACAATTGGTAGGATAATCCTTTGCACAAAAATCTCTTGAATAGTTATGGTAAATCACCCCGAGCATCCTCATTTGGAACATCTAGAAGGAGTTAAACAGTCGCATTTTCAAGGATAAAGCTTCTGCACTTGAACATATTTGGGATAGGATTCACAACAATCTCACAAAAACTTTGGCCTTAGATGTGTGGAGTAAGGAGGACTTACCCACCGAAGCAGCTGAAGGTCACATTTTGGAACAACTGGAAAATAAGTCTTAACACTCCCATGGAAATCACTCCTAGAAGCATCAGGGAGGTTTAGGTCTCTGGGAACCTGAACACAACAATAGCATAATGGGAGCGAGCATCTGGTGGAAATGGGTTTCCAATCCCAATACCCCCTGGGCCAACCTGTGGACGACCATGTATGCACAACACTGGTCAAAGGAGGACCTCATTAGATAAAACTTGGATTTTCCAGGCTCCCAAATATGAAAAGTAGGCAGTCCTCAAAAGAGCATTATCCAAAACCACAGCTTCTGGGAGCTTTAAGAAAGTAACCAAGCCAGATTCTGGGAGGAATCCTGGCAACAAATGCCAAGCCTCTCCTCCATCTTCTCCAGACCTTTATGGAAGGCAGAGCTCCAAAATAGGAAACATAAAAAGACTCATGACTTTTGGATGGAAGACACCTGTCAGGGATATAGGCAATGGATACATACCAGTAGATGGAAAAACAACTGGAATAATGAAAGACACACTGAAATCTAGGAGGAGCTATGCACAAAAAGGAAAATCCAAATCAAAACTCGGTCGGACATACTCCACTGGGGACACATGCCAAGTGGCACCTACTCAACTAGGGAAGCATACCATCTCCTCCATCAGCAATATCCTATACCTGTCAATATGATCTAAAAAATGATCTGGAAGGTAAATTTATGGCCCAAAATAGCCTCTTTCCTGTGGTTGCTCATTAAATGCCCCATACTCACATGGGAGAATCTTTTGAAACGCGGGTTTGAGGGGCCCTACAGATGTCCTCTCTGTCAAGGCAACTCGAAAACCATCGACCACCTGCTAGACCTATGTCTGCAGGCCAAATCCCTATGGGATAGAATGGATGTCCTCTACCGATGGTCCAACCGTGCAAGGGGCAATATCATTCAAACCATCAGTAATTGGCAGGATAATCCTTTCCACAACAATTTGTTGAATATATTATGGCAAATCACCCTGGGAATCCTCATTTGGAACATTTAGAAGGAGCGAAAAAGTCGCATTTTCGAGGACAAAGCTTCTACACCTGAACAGCTTTGGGATAGGATTCACAATAATCTCACAGAAAATTTGGCCTTACATGCATGGAGTAAGGAGGACCTACCCACCAAAGCAGCTAAAGGTCACATTTGGAACAACTGGAAAATAATTCTTAACACTCCAATTGAAATCACTCCCTAAAGCATAGGAATATCTCCAGCCCTGGACATTTGGTCGCCCCCCACCCCCCAGGTGGCTTCTTGAAATGCAATTTTCATGGGGCCTCCAAAGGTAACCCCGTCATAGCAGGCTTTTGAGGACTCATCAGAAACACCAAGGGAGATCCTCTCAGAATCTACTATGGCAATATTGGATTGGATAACAAGAAATCAACTGAACTAGAAGGAATGATAAAGGGTATTCAAATCACCATAGAGTTCCACTACTTCCCTCTGGAAGTGGAACGGGACTCACAAATAATAACCATGGCAACCAATCGTATCCTTCACAGTACTGCTTCTTCGAAAGTCTCCAATAGCTAGAGACTTGATCACAAGCTCAAGGCACTGGAACTCCTGATGCACAATCACAGAGCCATCACCTTCGGTAATGTGCGCAGAAAAGCCAATGCAGTCAAAGACCTACTTGCTAACAAAGGGGTGGAAATCCATTGCACTTTTCATGACACCACTCTTGCGTAGAATGAAGACGAGAAAATGAAACATAATTGTTTCATCCTCATTTAAAATTATCAGCTTCTCCCGGATGCGGGTGACACGCTTGAAACAAGTGGACAACAAATCCCAACTCACACGGACTGCAGAGATACTCTAGGCAATCCCCCACCGTCTTTGGATCCAATTGTAGTTACCGCTTCGTACGATCCTTGCAGAAACATCAATCACGTAGAATGGACGGGCTTGGTGTCACCTGACCCAGACCATCACCTCACCCTTACCTCCATTAATGACCATGCTGCATAATCAGTATTGCAACCTCGCTTACCCATCTACATCTGACCATCAGCTTGAGCCTCACACGCAGATCACTCATAGCCTCTATGACATGCCTCATCCGTATTCCAATATATCCTCCCACTCTCAGCCCCTTCCATCCATCATCTGCTCTCTGCTACATTTTTCTCCCCTGAGTTGGAAGCTCGCTGAAACCAATCAGTTGTGCAGTCCAAGTCTTGGAGTGAAGCTGCGCAAATCCCCTTTGCCTGGTGCATTGCATCTTGTGCACTTGCCCCCGGCCTCTGCAGTTTTCCCGGCCTTTGTGCTCCCCCTGTCACCCTTCCCAAGTGTGCAATGGTTCCGAGGTTGCACCAACACACTATCCATGGAGGTCAACAAGGGGCTCTCCCGGACCGCTACCATTGCAGCGAGGACAATCGGCTCGAATGGCTTGAGGGCTCCTCGAAAAATTACCCTGCTAGCCATCCTTCTAGTCCAAAGCAGCGCGCAGACTCCTCTAGGAGCCCGACGATAAGAGGAAGATCTGGTGCGAGGAGGTCCACATTCACCTCCAGGGCTCCCTATCTGTAGAACATCCCTACACCTCCAAGCAGCCCTCCACAGGAAGATGAAGACTCAGACATTTGGATCATGAATTCCGACGACGTTTGGACGAAGGTTCTGGAAGGAGTAGATCCGGACTCTCCCATCCTCTGCGCACCTTCAAATCTCCCCATTTGCATTGTTGTTGAAGTGGAAGCCGCCAAGGAAACAACCATCGCATAGGCCCCTGCCTGTGCCATCCTCGAGGAAGCTCCCCAATGCAGTGATGATCAGGACTCGTAATGTTTGTGTTGTTCAATTCTTTTTTGTTTTTTGTCATGCATGCCCACGAGGCCACACTTTCATGTCCTCCTCTCACGCTCCTAAATGTATCAGCACTACTGTGCACACAGTTTTTTTTGCTCACAAATTTTGTCTGGGCCAGCCCCCTCCCCTGTGGCGGCTTAGAATCAATGTAACAAAAAATAGGGATTGGTTAAGCGCAGCTTACCAACCCTACTTGCAAACTATGTATTTATATTTTTCCAAATTAATAGATTAGGGCAACTTACAATTTTTTTTTGAAAAGTTGAGATGACTATTAAAGCCAATCTTATGTGGCAATCCCAATTTCTTATAACAACGATATTTAAGAAAATAAACAATACTAAGTTTCAAGGAATATTTTTAGAAAACATTAATGGACTAATTATCACTCCACATACATAATTTACTTTCGCAGCTATTAACTCTTTACTTTGCCTTTCCGCACATGTAGATTGATCTTCAACAGATTTGAAAAAGTGCGCACAAATTTGTTTTGCTTCAAGCATTAATATCAGAATTTTCAGAGTTGCTTTGAAGTGCATCAATGTAACAACCACACAATAAAACTTATTATCCTAAATTTTTACCCTTGGTAACTCATAACCATATTATACATAGTAACTCCCTGTACCTTTTTCATCTAGAAAAGTGTTATTTTCCAGCCCAACTATTTCTTTTATTTTGAGCGGGGATTTCAAAAAAAAAATTATATATATATAACTTCACATGTATATTTATTTACGATGCCAACGTGGCCTGTACCTTGTTCGCCTTCTCAAATTTAAAGTTATTAGATAATTGATTTTTGGTTGAGCACATTTTTGTGGAGCTAAACATCAGAATGGTGGCCGAAACATTAGAGTTACATTATATTATTATGCGCCAACTTTGGTTGCAGGAAATCGGTGAATGGTATCGAAGAAAGTTCTTGAATCCTATTGTTGCAATTTCCTAAGTTAATTGGAATGCGACACTACTACCCGAACGGTAATTTTAGAGAATTTTTTTTAGATAAAAGAAAAATTTTGTTTTAAAAAATCACTTTTTATTTTAGTTATTTTATATTAAAATTTATTATCAATTATTTTTTTTAATTGTATATTTAAAGAAATAAATATTTTAAGGCAAAAAGAGTTTGAGATAAAAATATATTGAAACAAAACATTATATTTAAGACCATGGTCATTTAAGACGGTGACAATTAATATGAACCAATTTAAAACAATTTACAAATAAGACAAACCATATCAATTTAAGACAATATTATTTAACACCTGCAAAATTGATTTGATAGTATGCCCTCAGTCTGACAGCGTGTGGGTTATCACTGTCTTGCGCCTATACCTAATCTGCTATTTCACTTACCATTCATGTTATCTTATATAGAGACAACTATTACACCTATATCAAGGTTCCTGTTTCACTTACAATCCACGTTATCTTATATAAAGATAGTGATTTATTAGGCTCTTTGTTTTGTGGGGGTAGGTGACTCTGGCCAACATTTCTTCTCAATATTTTCTAGTGATCAATTCTTCTTTTATCCCTTCAATCTTCACTGATACAGTTAGATACAACTTGTATGTGGTTGCATTCAAGAAGTTTGCCAATAGATTCCATAAGTGGATACAGGATAATTATATTTTTTATTTTTAGAAATAGATATTCAAACCAAGCGAAATTTAATCATATTAATTTCTCTTCTTTTTTTTTTCCTGAATCTGTCTACTTCTATATTAGTACAAAAAGATTACAAGGAGGCAGAGGCCTCAGAATAGCTAGCCCAGTGACGAGGCATTCTTACATTACATTGCTGATCATTAACATGAAAATACAGCAACTGTTTACTATAAGAGAAAACCTTGATGACCAGGACCTTGTCCTCCTGTCTGAACAGCTGAAGCTGGAAAGCAAAAATATTTCTGGAGTATAGGACTCTCCACGACATGTAAGACCGAAACACACAATTGCCATAGCAAAAATTACAAGCATTCTTTTTGAAGCGCTGAAGCGCTGACCTGAGCCTATTGTTATGGATAGCAGTATTTGAAAATCAATCAATGCGGCGAAGGAGAAATACAACATAGTTCCTGCAAAAACTGAGTAAAAGAAGGAGGATGAACACCTTCTGAGTACCTGTAATCCAAAACTGACGAGCTAAAACCATTAAGCATCATTGGTGGGCGAGGGCGCTTCTTCCACCATAGGACAGGCATACGGGTTGAAATCATCATCTTTAGGAGGCGGAGGAGCTTTGCCCGAGAAGTCGTTGCCAGAAGGAGCGCTGGGCCTAGCGTGCAGAAGCTCGTGCTGCGAGACCGTGGCGCCCTGATCACCCTGCAGACTAACCCCTGGGGGGCAAAACAGAATTCCGTCCTCATGATCCAGAGCAATGCTAGAGGGAGCCGAGGGCTGTGCCTGAGCAGTTGGGTTGGTGCGGAGTCTAATGGACACAGAGGCGATGAAGTCTTGGTGGTTGATGGAACAGGGGTAATTGAAACGGGCGGAGTGAAAATGCTCATTAGAGGTGAGGCGAACACGCGCAGCAGAGGAGGATGGACTTCTGCCACGACCACGTCCACGTCTACTGCTGGGGGTAGCGACTCGACCAGAACTGGAGTCGGAGGAGTCCGACGAAGAGGCAGAAGAGGGGAAAGCAGGCGGCCTAATGCCTTGCCCACGAGAAGAGCCACGCCTGCAGGTCATTCTTGGTCTCAATCGAGGCATAATGGGATTGGCAGGGAGGACAGGGCGAAAAAACAAGTTCGGAATGGAGAACGAGCGCAGAGACGACCTATAACCAATGGAAGAGCAACTGAAATTGCAATACTGACCAGAAGAAACGTGATTACCTGTCGAGAGCTCCAGGCAACAACTCAAACTACACCTTTTCCCGGTACTGGTGCGCATACAAGGTGCAACATCTGCCTGAGAGCAGCAAGAACTCAACGGAGTGATGCACAGGAGCGGAGGAATGGGCGCCATTGCAATGGAGATATCGTGATAACGAGGCAGAGAGGACTGCATTAATGCAGCATTTACTTTGAAGTGTGGCGTAATTAACTGGAGCTCGGAGCGTAGAGGGATGGCGGTGGTGGTAGACCACGTGCCCACCCGCCCCCCTGTCATCAAATTATATACCTTCACGTACACCCGCATCCGGGAATATTAATTTCTCTTTTTATTATTGTTATAATTTTTCTTTTTTCATTAATCCTTTTTAACTAAATATAATAATTAATTATAAAATTTAAATTTAAATTTTTTGTAACGTTAGAATATTTTTAATTAATTTTGAATTATTTAATTTAATGTATATTTATTTGAAAATTTGAAAATTATATTAAAAAATAAATAAAAGTAAAAAATTAAAGATAATTTGATTTCAAAACAATTGCAATATACATACCACATCTTAAGCATATAATAAATAAATAGATAAAAATTATTATTTTTTGGTTTTTGAATCATTTAATTTAATGTATATTTATTTGAAGATTTGAAAATTATATTAAAAAATAAATAAAAGTAAAAAACTAAAGACAATTTGATTTCAAAACAATTGCAATATACATACCACATTTTAAGCATATAAGAAATAAATAGGTAAAAATTATTATTTTTTGGTTGGCCTAACTCACTGGATTTGAACTTTTTTTTTTGTAAGTCCAAGATTTTATATTAATCGAAAGACATATACATGGATATAAAATGCATATGGTTTCACCTCGACTAGGTTTGTTGACCAATGTGTTGACCATGCAACAAATAAAAAGTAAAATTGTCAATTAAGACATCGATAACGTGAGAGATCTAACATACCAGCAAACTAAAAGAACAAGAAACACATGAATGATCATAATGAGTCATCACAGGTAATTGAAGTTTGGTTGGTTGACCCTATACCGAGGGGTGGAGGGCGATACATAAAATTGGCACAGTTCCGAAAGTGAGCAAGTAGAGAGGGGGGCACATTACATTGAGATCCATAAAAAAAACCTATAGAGGTTTAAAAATAATGCTATATATCCAAAGGTGGAGCAGTGCCATTGAATCCCAAATAACGTAGAAGAAATTTCACAAAGGTAAATATGAATGGTTCACACAAGTGAGAAATGTAATATTAATTATTTCATGGTGGAGGGATTGATGTCTTTCCATCCTCAACATTAAACATTTCCCATCGGTCATCTGTCACTTCGTGAGTGGCTTGTATAGTTCGACATCACCATTGCTGAATGGAGATTTGAACTTTGAATATCATGCTTTGATATAATACTTATAACAAGGTGATTGTCAATTAAGTTACACTCCATAAGCTAAAATTAATAATTTTTTAAATATATGAAATTTTTAAAATTACTTCAACTAAACATTTGATATAAATTTGGAAGAAATTAGATACAATATAACAATAAAAAAATTAAATATTTTCTCAATTGTCATATATATATAAATAATTCCAAAAAAAATAAAATACAAATTCATCAATATATGCATTTTAAACCTTCCTTTTTTCTTTCTAAATGAAAAATGAAAAATTAGATACTTGCACGTCTTATAGTCACATCTCAATTTTCATTTCACTATTGAACAAATATATCAAAAAGATAAATAAAAATAGTTTAATTACTTCTTAGATAATATTTTAGTATTTAAATGTTTTCTTATTGTAAAAATTATTTCTATATATATAATAAAGTTTAGTATTTTTTTATATTAATTTATTGTTAGGTATTAAGAATTTGGTAAATACTTTCATTTAGTAATTAGAAAATCATGAATACATTATTAAGAAACCAAATAATATTAGTAATTGGTATCATTTAAAACTAATAACAACTATGTGATTTATCTTCCTGCGCTTAATAGAGATATATATAAATAAATTATGAAGGAGGTTGAAGCAGTATCTATAACACAAACTTTAATTTAACCTAAAAATCCATTGTCATGCCCCTACAATCACCCACATCAAATATTAAATTCGTGCACCAAGATGGTGCATCGTAACTCATTTCATCTCTTTTATTTTCTCAATTTAAAATTATGTGATTCCATACTACACCTCACTTTTTACATTTCACAATTATTAAAATTCATAAATTTAATACTTATTAAAATATATAAATAATCATTCTATAAAATTATGTCTTAAAATAACCAATGAAGGAAATAAATCTTACAAAATCAATAACCCAACTGGCCTAATAGCTTTCAAATGGCCTAATAGATTTCAAATATGTTACAATAAAGTCAACTCAAATCACGTATAGCAATTTTCTTTTCTTGTTTAATAAATTCACTATGGGTTAACAAAGAATGATTGACACATTTTTTTTTTTTAATATGAAAATATTCCCCACATCAAAACATCTTCCAATGTATTAAATCAACCGCATATACAGACACTAAGTGTTCGATTTAAGCACTTAGTTAATTTTTATTCTTTTATAAAATTTATGTTACACATTAATGTTAGTCCTCCCTTACAGCTTTTCAAATTGGTTTTATGAAAATAATTTTGCATTAGCGAACTAACCATGCCACTATGGAATAAGTATTTTTCCCTACAATGTTTGTGTGACACAAAAACATTAATATATTTTTTTACAATCATAATATGCATCGTCATTTAACATAGTTCCTCCCTTACAGCTTTTCAAATTGGTTTTATGAAAATAATTTTGCATTAGCGAACTAACCATGCCACTATGGAATAAGTATTTTTCCCTACAATGTTTGTGTGACACAAAAACATTAATATATTTTTTTACAATCATAATATGCATCGTCATTTAACATAGTTCCTAGCATGGTTTGAGGAACGCCCATATATATGTTTTCATTGTTTCAACCAAGTAATGTATATAGGATTATCACAAAAAACATTAATATATTTTTTTACAATCATAATATGCATCCTCATTTAACATAGTTCCTAGCATGGTTTGAGCAACGCCCATATAAATGATTTCATTATTTCAACCACGTAATGTATATGGGATTATCTTGTAGCTTGCATGATTATATTTGGTTATTTTATTGTGTATACCATAGTTGTGATTGGTTTGGACACATGCAATGTTTTATACAATGAGTAGTCAAACATTCTCGACCTCTACTTGTTCACCAGTGTGATACGATCTAGAATACGAAAACACTTTGATATTGAAGGTGCCCTTATTTTGAATTGGATCCAAGTAACCACCTTTTGGGAATTTTCCTAAATTTCAATAGTCTTAACAAAGTTATTTTGGTGAGGCTATGATATTTTTTTTTGTCCAATGGAAGGATTTCATCAGTTGTTTTCTTTGAAGGTACGATTTTTCTTATTTGTTTAGCAGTGAAATAGTTTTCACTGAAGCTTATCATAACCCTTTCTCTTTTTGGTTGTAATAGTCTTAACAAAGTTATTCTGGTGAGGCTCTGATATTTGTTTGTCCAATGTGTTAATGGAAGGATTTCTCAATTGTTTTCTTCAAAGGTACGATTTTTCTTCTTTGTTTAGCAGTTAAGTAATTTCCCCTGAGTATTCTTCACTTAGAGCTTATCATAATCCTTTCTCTTTTTGGTTGTAGGGTCTCTTGTCAGTGTTTTAATAATTTGATTAGTGTGGCACTTCAAGATGGGTTTGTTCCCACTCCTTCCTCCCACGACCATTGACTATTATTCAGGTATTTGTGAGCAAGCCAGTGGCACCACCCTCTATTGCATAATAATTATAATTTATCACTTTTCTTTCAGAACTTTAACTTACATTATTAATATATCTGGTAGGGCTTCCTTTGAGCTTCCTTGACATACAAAGCACAAGCTTATATTCTCGGTTATCCCCTATTATTTCTCCTTACGAGTGATTATTATCAATCTAATTAATTTATGTTTTATTTTTTTTTGGCATAGGGTTAATTTCCACTAAATAACTCGGTTGGTAATTTTTCACAGGGTTTTATTTCCATTTTCCTCTTCTATTAACTGGAGGACCCTTGTAAGCGTGGGAATGAATTCTACCTCAACCCCCTCCTTGTGAGAGTGGGAATGAATTCTCCCTCAACCCCCTTTCTTCCTATCACTTATGTGGTCTTGCGAAAGCCATTCTAGGTTCAAAAATCTTCTTTTTCTTAATTGTATTGCCTCTGGGACCAATGCAACTATCAACCTTGGAGCTAGGGTCTCAAGGATGCTCCTTTTTCTTCTATGTAGTCGAAATGGAGTTTACCTTATAAGTGCTACTCCCTATAGCTAATTATTTTTAGTCTATCATGAGTATGACTATTTTCTCAAGTGTAACAATTAGGTAAATATATAATTTTTAAATATATATATATATATATATATATATATATATATATATATATATATATATATAGTATTTGTTTGATTGGCCCCTTCTCCACAACATGTGAATTTTTTTTTTTCAAAGTTGCAATTATTAAACTTATGTTTCCATATTTTCCTCCTTTCAAAAAAATAATGATTTGTATGGTAATCTAACATGTAGACCTCACCATTGGATGATGTATATATACTTAATTTATTCCTCCTCTATTTCTTTAATGAATGTAATTGACATGTGGCTGATAGTACTATACTATTGGGTAAATCCTTGTTTGATTAATTATTTTATTTTTACATTAATTGGTCCAAGCTATTTCTCTATCGATATTTTTTGTTTCCATATATTTAAATAATTGAATATCATGCAGATATAGGTTTTTAAGTTACTCTCATGGATATATGATACTTCACTCTTATGGTCATTATAATTGTATTTTTCGACTGGTTAGGCATGAAGTCACATATATATTTCTTGTAAATATAACTGTTTCAATTACTTATGTCTAGAAACCCTCATGGGACCTATCATGGGACTCAATAGGGTTCTATTTTTTTTTCTATTGAACTAGGGATAGTATGAGATAGTTGGGCAATTGTGTATTTGAAATTCTAGGATACTAACCCAAGTCTCTCTCTCTCTCTCTCTCTAGATATATATATATATATATATATATATATATATATATATATATATATATATATATATATATATATATATATATATATATATATAGATATATATATATATATATAATTTCTCTACTAAAAAACATACATATTGCATAATATTAATTTCTTCCCTACATACTATTTTTGCTATTTCTAAAGTAGCATAATTTAAAATATTTTTCTAGGTTCATTACTACACAAGCTTGCACAAGGTCACTACATAATTTATTCCAAGAAAATATTGGCCTAACTTATTAAATCTATGTCACCCATCACTTGAACAATAATCTTTTAGTTGCATCTTCTTCATAATTTCTTTATTTTTTATAATTTTTTGGTTGTACCTAGTCACCTGGAATATATATATATATATATATTCTTAGACATAACATGCATACAAAGCTTTTACTTCCATATTAGACATCCAAAGAAAATATAAACCTTGCACAATTTTTCATATTCTCTATATATATATATATATATATATATATATATATATATATATATATATATATATATATATATATATATATATATATATATATATATATATATCATATTAGACACAACATGCATACAAAGCTTTTACTTCCATATTAGACATTCACAAAAAATATAGCTCTTGCACAATTTTTCATATTCTCTTACAAACACAATTGGATGATTCGAGGAAATTATCTAAATATTATAGGGAATATGTAAAGGGACTCCTCTGTCTACCCAACCATGAGATGGCTACTCACGTAGCTACCCTGAGCTCCTTCCCCTCCAGTTAGAGAATCAATATTTTTCTGAGAAATTAGATGTGATTTGTTTGTAACCACCAAGCAACACCATGACTTAATTAAGGGTTTTCACTAATAATTTTTTCCATATGGTGTTATCGAGAAAATTATCATCTTCATCTCCCACGATATCCCTCTTAGAGAGTACTAGACCCATGGCATCTATCTGTAGCCATCTTTCTCCCTAGTCCTTAGTTATTTTTCCATATTAATGGCATTTATCTCGAGTCATATTTCTTTTACAGATGATATTTTGCCTTCTATTTTCTTGAGAGATAAAATGGGAAAGAAGGAGGATTTTTTCCTCTTTTTTGTTTCAATTCTTGGGATATAACTAACTTTCTTAATTCTGTTTCACTGTTGGAGAATTATTCTCACTGGATATCCCTTTCATATTGTCAATAATATTAATATCAAGTACAATTTTGTCACCTTTTTCTTTTGAAAATTGAATACATATATTTATATCAAATGTTTTTTAACAATAATCAAAACATAAAAGTTATATAATTTGAATTATTCAATTTAACTATAGTTCAACTCAACCATAAAGTTTTTGAGTCATGTCACTAGAGTTATTATAGGATCAGTTTGATCTTATTACTGATATGACAGTCGAGGCACCTAAACCATCCTATAAAATAATCATTAACATTTCACACATTTTTTAAGATCATGAAATTCTTTTTGTCTTATTTTCAACTCATCTCTTCACTTCTTTACATGTTGTGTCTTCCTCTAATACACCTAGTTCCTACTACAACCATGACCCTATATTTGATTGGCCTTATATTCATAGTTTCGTATAATGCCCCCTTTTCTCTATTCTTGTTTACAATATTTCACAAATCCCTACCTCTAAAGTGTACATCCAAGAGGTATATCCTACCCTCAATATCTTCGCACCTATTGTAGCTCTAGCCTTTGTTTCTTCTGAGTGTCCCAATACAAAATTCCTTTTAGCACAATCTATGCCTACAAAATGAATTCCATCTGCAACCATATTCCTTCATGAGCTTAAAGAAGTTCATTATCTGATGGAATCTATGGAAGATTGGTTTAAGACATTTAAATGTTTTTTCCTTAAATGTAGGATTGAATGACCTAAATCGTACAAAAAATATTCTTCATAAATGAAAATGCTCCTGTAAAGCCAATGAAATGGTAACAAAGGAAGATATATTGGATATGTACCTCTATCTAGCTAAGAAAGATAAGCCAAAGCCTGGATGGAGTCTCAAGCATAGGACAACATAAAACAAAAAATAAATCTTATCCAAAAGGTACTCCATCCATAACTATTTACAGAAAGCTTACCTAAAGATATCAGGGTAACCAATTTAGAACAAATTCAATTCTTTAAGACTATTAAGCATGGTTGCAATCCATTAAATCCTGAATATTCCTATATGAAATATATTTTCTAGTCGGATTTATCTACACATCATGACTCTAACAAATGCAACCAAAGAATAAGCATAGAAGAGAGGAAAGATTGGTCTTCCAAATGACACAGTTGAATGAAAGAGAATGGCCAATGGATATCATTCTTTGAATGGCATAAAAAAGTCAGTGATCTAAGTCATTCATGATTTAGTTTGGAAAAAATCATATGCTCTGTCTACTCCAAAAATATGAGGAAAAATTGGCAATGCTACCTCTGGAGACATTTGGTAATTAACAGATGGATCCACCACCATCACATCCACATAGTTCCCTCGTATTAAGCCTACAAATATTTCAAATGATACTTATAAAAATATTATTGCAATGCCTTTTTTTATTTAAAAACATAAACAAAAGAGAAAATCCAACAAGGGAATTGGACAAACCTTTCCCAAAGGGACTTGCAGTACAAATAAATAAATCTAAGCTTTCCAAACAAGGATTTCTTCACCGGCTTTAGATCTAGTGCCAACAAATAATAGAAGCCTTGAATCTTCTAAGAGTGGAATAGTTGAATGAGATTTTTTCCAACACAATTTCTACATCCATTACTGAGTTAACAAAATCCATGCAAAAAAATGATGAAGATGTTGAAGAAGCCTAAGAAATAATTGTTATAATTGTTAATAAAATCAGAAGCAAAACGAAGAAGATAAAGCAGAGCTATAGTCAAAGAATGATTGATGAATCTAGGCTTAATTTTCTTAGAATTGAATATAATAATTATACTTGTACAAAACCATTATCTCTAGCTCCATAACTTACTTCTACATCCACCTCTATTTCATCATCCTCTTCATCTGAAATATAAAATTCTCCTACATGATAACAATGTCTAATGATATCACAATCCTACCAACAATAGGATACCATGAATTCATATTAAATAAAATAAAACCCCAATATATTTATATAAATTCACCGCCTTACCAAAAAACGTTTGTAAACTTGACAAAATAAAGAGAATATAATGCTAGGAATCTCTACAGTTGGAGTGTTGATGGTTTCAATGAGAAATAAATAATCACTATGTCTACCGATATGATATTTTGTTATAACACTTATATTGGAATAAGAGAAATGGATCTCATGGAGGCTATTACTGCTATAGTATCTGGATTCTTAGGAATATTAGAAAAATGGTGGAAATCAATTAGCATCGAAGCTTAGTGGGATACCTAGGCACACATACAAGTTAGAAAGTAAGTTGTCACTAAGAAAAAAACATGATAGGATGTGTAGTAAGTAAAACAATTGAATAATGATGTGGTAATCAAGAAGAATTAGTAGATAAGAATAGACAATTGTTTATGCAAATGATGATAAAAACCCTAAGATAATATGAGTAGTATCATAGAGAATGGGATATCACGATCTACCAAACCAACTCACCTAATGATATTTTTTTGAATGAAAAATACTTGGAATGACTTCCTACAAACTTCAAGTTCTTCTCTAAAAATAATCTTAAAAATCCCTTAGATATTCCTAGCGACAACTCATAAATGTGGTTGAGCTATATATAATAGAACTCTATGCCCACAAGAAATATAGTAAAGCTATCTCCAAATCATCTAATTTTTCTGGTGGTACGAACCTCTAGAAAACTTATATGACAAGTATATAAGACCCGAATATGAAGAAAAAACATCTAAAACCTTCACTATGGAGAAAGTACTAGTTTCCTGAAGCTACCAAATATTAGAGAAAGTAGATTTGTTATAAAACTAGGTAAAAATTCAAAAGGCACAAGCCCTCTTTCTAGATTCCAAGCCAAAGTCAAAAATTTGAAGGGAAATCTAAACCCCATAAGTAATATAAATGATATACTTGTTTCACTTCATGCCACACCTCAAATAACTTCCCTACATCCTTTTCCAGAAAAGGCATAGTGCTAGTTGCAAAAAGAAAGAGAGGATCCTATGAATTTGTAGGCATACAAATCTCTGGGTGTTCAAACTATCGGCATCCTTCCCATGCATTTAAGTAGTGTCCTCGACTCAAACGTACCAAAGAATAAAAGCAAGACTTTTTTTTATTTGAAAAACCAAAAGAGGAGGTTACACTACAAGAAGATGACTCAACCTTGTATAGTGATTCCTCAAATAACAACAATTTTTTTTTGCAAGTTATGAACCTTTATGAGAGTGAGTGTGAATACACTTACTCTGGAGAATACAAATTTTCAGGAGTTGATACATATTCAGAGGATAATATTCTATATAGTTCTAGATATCAATGCAAACAATTATATTGGTCATGGAATTCTCACAAAGAAAGCCTAGAAGGGAAGCAAATTTTTGGTAGTGCCTCCTTCCTGGCATAGAATAAGGAATCAACCTAAGATTTATTTCTCAAGGCTATTCAAAATATAGAAATTGGAGAAAAAAAGAAACAAATTATTCAAATGTTCAAAAAATTATAACTTGAATGGGGAAAAACTAAAGAAAAGGGACAAAAATATAAAATTCATTTAGATTTATCTTGTTCAAGCATTCCCAGAAAAAATAAATGGGATTTTCTTAATCAATAACAACTCTCTATAGAAAGGAATTTCCTCCCCTTAATTGAATAAAAAATAAGAGATCAAGCTAAGAAAAATCATTTACCTGGATAATTTTCATCGTGCATATCAACAATTGTAAAAGGAAGATAATATTCTGCAACGAAAAAGAATTGCAGGTTAGATATGTGCAAAAGAGTCCTGAATGGGATTTTACTAACCATAAATAAAAGGGCCATACATAACCTCTCTCACATTATCTAGAGACTATACCTCCATTAGAATAAGTTTTTACAACACCCATTGTAGAAATGGGTTGTATGTGGATGCTTGTAGTTCAACACCAAAAAGTTATAGTAGGCATTATTGTATTAATCCATGATGAAAGAAAAGTATTAAATTATCTTGTTGATATATGATCTAATTCTTGCTTCATGGATAGTAAACATGTGAGTCCTCTCTATTGGAAGACGTGTAATTCCTTGGTTAAGACCATGGGTAAGAAAAAACGTTATATTGATTATCAAATCCTATTAGGAAGGGTATGAATTTAGAGGTATTTTATTTGTTCTACTTAATTTATAGTCTCTAGACTTCCTTTTAATTTCATCTTATGAACATCATTTCTCTCTACTCTGACACCACATGGTATTTAAGACTATCAAGGAGAAGATGGATACTTTGTGACTATTAAATCCAGGACCAATTTTCTCCCCTTTGTATTAGTTCGAAAAATGTCCCTCTCTATGTGGATACACGAAGAAAAAATATTTAGCAATCATGCTAATTGAATAGATAACAGAAAATGGGTTGCAAATGAAGAGCATAAATATGGTATAATAGTCTCTGAACATAAATAGCGAAATAAAGACTCATAAATGGCGTCAAATACTTGTTGATATTAATAAATAAATTAAATTCAAACTCTACCATGAGTTCTCTAATTCCTTTGGAAATAGAAATAAATTTTAGGTTAGTGTAATGTATAAATCAAAATTTAAAGCTATCCCAAGTATAAGCCAAAGAATTCCCATGTTTGAAGAGATTAGAAGGTTATGCAATAAAGAAATAGAAGACCTTCTAGAAAGGGATCTCATCAAGAAATCTAGAATTCCTTCATCTTCCTATAAATTCTATGCTAATAATATTTACATGCAAATTATGGGTATCCTAGATTCATTATCAATTATAAAACACTTAATGATGCTCTCGAATTCGTAATATATCCCATCCCTAACAAATTAAATTTTATAAAGAGGATTGCAAGTGATAAGGTGTTTACAAATTTTGATCTTACGTTAGGGTTTTGGCAAATAGGAATCAAACTAGAGGACCAATTCAATAGAACCTCTAATGTTTTGGATGGCCATTATGAATGGAAGTAATTCCTTTCGGAAAAAAAAATTCCCCGAGCGAGTTTTAGTCGATAAAAGAGTTATTCCTTAAGATTTTATTGGACTCAATCATGGTCTACATTGATTATATCTTTGTATATTTAAATTCTATAGAATAAATTTTGAAGCATCTCAATATATTCTTGAAAAAAATCCTTGACAATGCATCTGTATTATTTGTTAATAGGATCAAATTGTTCCATACTGAAATTGAGTTCATAGGCCAGTTTATAAAAAATGGGGAAACAAATTACCACACCATGTAATAGAGCTTGCAGGTAAGTTTCAAGATGTTGTTATAGTAAAAAAATGGATTTCATATGGTTTAAGGAACACGTTTGAATTTTTTTATCATACTATTTATAACAAAATCAAAGTGTTCTTAAACTACAACAAGAATTTTGAACAACATCTAATGAATAAGAAATTCATAATCAAAACTAATTCTAAATCCTTAACTTTTGTGCTAAATAATCCTATAAGGAATTTAGTGCCCATGGTAAATTTTCAAGGCATAAATAAATTTTTCATTGTTATGATTTTGATATGAGCTCTGTGAAAGCAACTAAAAAAATTATTTCATATTTCCCGAGAGGGAATATTTAAGAACTAAACATGGATTGCATGCACCAAAGCAATCGAATAATTTCAATAATATGGTGATTATGATAGAATGGAGGAACAACCAAGAGTATATGAGGTATATTTGGGATAACATTATTCGTAAATAGTATCAATAAAATTGAATACCATCTTGGAAGCTTTGACACACACAGGTCCTTAATATTAATGTCCAACAATCCTTTACACTTTTCAGATTAGTGTTGATCAGTGGTTGTCATTGATGTCAACCCAAGCAGCACCAGGGGTTAACCCAAAATTGCATGGGAATTTTAACCTACCAAATTAATATATTTTGGGTCAATAATTCTTTTGATGGTTTCTACTTTTCGAGATGTTTCTGTTGATATATGGCGCACCATGTAATTCTTCACTTTTTGAGAGATATTCATGTTTGAAGTCTGTACCCCCAGTTGGTGGGCTAAAACCCCATGGGGCTGGGGCATGGGTCATTGAAAAGTAATAATTAATATTTTTTAAGCTCCTAAAATCCCTCCCACATTCACTTGTTGAAGCCCCTCTCAACCTAAGCATTTATATAAATTTTGATCTTCATTTCCTCCTTAGGTAAGGGATTTCGCCATATGAAACAGGTCATCATGGAATTTGCGCTCTAACTCCTTTTCTACGAAGGTTTAGAAGCTGAAATTTTTGTGAAGCGAAGCCAAAGTCCTAAGGAAGCTGCTGTAAAAATTTTAGATCAAGGTGCATAATATTTTTGGAGATATGATCTGTGGAAGTCAGGGTTTTTGCAGGCTCCTGAAATTCATATCAAAGAAGTGACCTTGGTAAATTCGTCATAACTCTAACTATGAGTATCGGATTGGAATTCCGTAAAAATTGGCGGATAGTGCAGAGATTCTACTTTTCGTTCTATCAATTTCAGAGCCAACTGAAGAAACAGTGATACATTTCACACCATACAAGTGTGCTCTACTGAAACAGTCCATAATTAGGGAATTGTACGAGATTGGGTATAACTCTCCCTTGAAGAATCCAAATTGGGTCAGACATGTGGCATTGGAAAGATGACTCAAAGGAATACTATAGGACCAAAAATCAGATATTGAGGATCTAAAATTAAAGAGATACAAAAGATTCAATATCGAGCTCCTAGAAGGCAAGAAAAAGCTAGATCATGTGTTGTCAAGGGTTGCAAAGGACCAGAATTTCTATAGAAGCAAAGCAAAACAAGGTGCAACAGAGGGTAGCATGACAAGAGAAACAACCAAGGTGCATAACAACATCAAGAAGTTCATCATATGAAGTCTTCAAGTGGGCAGCACTGCATACAATCATTGTAAAGGTATCATTGTACTTAGTCATTGTAAATACATTATTGTCCAAATTGTACTAGTGTCTATTTGCCAAGGGTTGAAGAGGTAGTGTTGGGAGGTCTAGGATCATCATTAGGTGGTTGTGTTAAAGTTTGGGTTATGGTCTAGTATATCTTCTTCTCCTGCATCATTCTATATCATTGTAAAGTGGACCATTTTCCCCGGTACAAGAGTCCATTCTTCTATTATTATTATATAGGGTGGTAGGGTGGTGCTAGGGTGAGTTGTATCTCATTGGGAATTGGGGAATCCATTCAGTTAACTACTGAAGAATCTTGAGCATTGGAGCATCCATCCAATGGGAGATGGAGAAGAATTATTTTCTAGATTCTAGGAAGCTGGACCTTTATTTTCAGTTAGAGTTGAATATTAAAGAATTATTAGAAAAGCATTAGGTGGTTTTTGTCCTGGAGTGGGTTTCCACCTTAAAAAATATGTGCATTTGTGTTTCTCTTGTTTGTTGCTATCATTGTACAAACACTGATAATAATTTAAGATTAACTAATGCTATAATTGAAAGGAATATCGATTCACCCCTCTCTCTCTCTCTCTCTCTCACTTCTCCTCAGTATTTCCAACAATTGGTATCAGAGCTTGGTTCCTTCAATAGTAGTTTAATAGCTGCAAGGAGGTCATGGAGCATACTAAGAATGGTGTACCTCTATTCAATGAAAATAATTATGCACTCTGGAAAGGAAGAATGGAGGTCTATCTCTTGGCTGAAGGTCACAAAGTATGGGACACTGTTCAAAATGGATCAACTACAGATAAACAAGGTAAGAAGAATTTGGTAAATGATGCAAAAGAAAAGAATATTATTATTAGTGGACTTATTCAATCTGCTTATCATAAGGTGTTGGGTTGTAAAACTGCCAAAAATGTATGAGACAAGCTTGAGACTATATATGCAGGTGACTCAAATGTCAAAAAAGCAAAGCTTCAAATCTATAGAGAAAAATTTGAGCAACTCAGAAAGAAAGAATATTGCAACATTGTTGCATACTTCCGATACGTTGATGAAATAAACAATCTTCTAAAAGGATTGGGAGAGCCAGTTGACGAGAAGACTATTATACGGAAGATTCTTAGAACATTACCAGGGAGATTCAACCCAAAGGTATCGGTCTTAGAATACAGTGAAAATCTGGACAAACTCAGCAAAGAGGAATTACATGGAGTTATCATAGCATATGAAATGAGACTTGATGAAGAAGAGGGTACTTCGCATCTAGAAGTTGCGTTCATTGCATCTAAGAAAACCAATAAGGATAAATAACCTTCAATTGAAAAGACTTGCACCTGCAAGTGTGAAGAAAAGGGAGATGATGAAGAAGGTCTTTCAGATGAAGAATACTCTTACTTCACGAGAAAACTAAAAATTGGTAAGGGCCAATTCAAAGGAAAAATTCCATTGATATGTTTCAGTTGTAATGAGGTTGGGCATTTTGCAGAAAAATTTCCAAATGGAAGTAATGGAAACTCAAAAGGAAAGAAAGGCTTTAAGAAATTCAACAAGAAATGATCCAAAGGGAACTTTCTCTCTAAAGAATATAGCTCATCATCCGATGAAGAAAATGACAGTGAAGAAGAAGCCAATGAGAGAGTATTTTTTATGGCCAAGCACAATCAACAAGAGGTATCAAACAACAAAGAAGAAGGATGGACCATAGAATAATTTTATGAGGAAGCAATCAAGCTTATAAAATATCTTAAGGCAGAGAAGATCCATTTCAATACTCTTGAAGAACAAGTTCAAGGTCCCAAAACTGAAGTTGAAGAACACAAATGCATTGAAGAGTCACTTCAAAAGAATTTGGAACAAAGCAACCAAGAAAGGGAATAATTAGAAGTCGAAGCAATCTCACTGCATGAGGAAGTGAAGAAAGGAAAAACTATCCAAAACTATGCCAACAACTCAAGGGCATTAGAACAACTCATCAGTAATCAACGATCTTACAATGACAAAACTAGCATCGGTTACAAAGAAGAAGAAGCACGAACTTCTACAACAAAATACAATGAACCTATGACATCTGACATGCATGTAGACTTCATTGGACAAGATTCGCAAGAACAGCCTTGGAAGACAATTCCTCGACGAAAATTTCCATCCAGGTACCAACATATTTTTTATGGCTACTGTTATTCATGTGGAAAATTTGGTCATAAAGATGTAAAATGTTGTGAATACCATAGGAACGAATACAATTCTAGGAGATTTGTCAAATATGAACCTCCCAGGGCTCAGCGAAACATCAATAGATTTGAAAATTTAAGAAATAATATTGAATGTTACAAATCTCGAAACTTTGGACACATAACAAAGATTGTAGACTTGAAAATCCTCCAGAAGAATCTTCGAAGCCACAAAATGAACGAACATGGGAGAAGAGGAAGAATGATAATTGTGCTCTCACTTTCAAGGCTCAAAAGAACAAAGATGTGTGGTATGTTGATAGCGGTTGCTCAATGCATATGACTCAAGATAGAAATAAATTTGTATCTTTGAAAGAGAAGAAGGACGGAACCGTGTCCCTTGGAAATGATGGATCTTCAAATGTTATAGGATCAGGTACTGTCATTCTTGGAAGCAAATATGCTCTAGCCAAGAATGTTCTATTGGTTGAAAACATGAATCACAATCTGCTCAGTGTTGGACAAATGTGTGATCAAGGACACCCAATACTATTCAACTCCACAAAATGTGAAATCGGGAAAGGCGTGTATGGTGAAATTGTGGCTACAGCAATTCAAGCTCCAAACGACATATATGTTCTGAATGAAGCAACTAAAGCATGTCTAATAGATAAAGAGGATGATACAATAATTGGTAGCAATGATGATCGACTAAGTAAGAAATTTGCTACAAAGGTGCAAAGTGATTTTGAGATGTCTTTACTTGGTGAGCTGAAATACTTCTTAGGGCTTCAAATATCTTAGCAAGAGAAAGGAATATTTAAATCTCAAGCCAGGTACATCAAGGAAATGCTCAAGAAATTTAAAATGGAAGATTGCAAACCCATCCTTACTCCAATGGTAACAGGTTGCAAATTGAGCATAGATGACTCATCTAAGGATGTGGATCAAAGGTTGTACAAATCTATGATTAGTAGTCTTCTATATGTAACAGCCCGACTGCTGTTATAGCGCTTGACAAGTAGTATCTGCTAAACACCAAAAGAATCACATACAAATATTCGCTTAAGCCGTGATTCTCCAAGTTCTCATTAGATTTTCCTTTTTCGCATTACAGCGAGGAAGTAGATTAAGGTGTTTCAGGATTTATCAGGTGTCAGGGGGAGTGGAATGTGCAAGTTCCATGATGGGAAGCCAGGTGTCGCTATGTAGTGGAAGTGTGTATAGTCACAGATGATTGTGTTTCAAAGAGTTACTCCTTGCTATTTTTATGTCAAAGGGGGAGAGAATGATTAAGAATATGTTTCATGACTTGTGAGTACTTGTGATGCTATCAATGCTAAAGGCGGAGATTGTTGATCAACGGCGGTCAGACAACAACCCAAGCAACACTGTACAACTCAATAAGGGAATTTTACCTAACAAATTAATACATTCTGATCAATAATTCTTTATGGTTTCTACTTGCCGAGATGTTTCCGTTGATATATGGCACACCACTCCTTCACGTATGGAGATATTCATGTTCAAGCGTTTCAAGTTTGTACCCTAGTTACCAGTTAGTGGGCTAAAACCCCATGTGGTTGGGGCATGGGTCATTGAAAAGTCATAATTAATATTTTTTAAGCTCCTAAAATCCCTCCCACATTCACTTGTTGAAGCCCCTCTCAAACAAAGCATTTAAATAAATTGTGATCTTCATTTCCTCCTTAGGTAAGGGATTTTGCCATCTGAAACAGGTCATCGTGGACTTTTCACTCTAACTGTTTTTCTACAAAGGTTCAGAAGCTAACATTTTTGTGAGGTGAAGCTGAAATCCCGAGGAAGCTGCTGTAAAAATTTCAGATCAAGGTGTGCAATATTTTTGGAGATATGATCTATGGAAGTTATGGTTTTTGCAGGCTCCTGAAATTCATCTCAAAGAAGTGACCTTGGTAAATTATTCATAACTCTCTCTCTGAGTATCAGATTGAAATTTGGTAAAAAGTGGTGGATAGTGCATAGTCTCTAATTTTCTCTCTATCAATTTCAGAGCCAAATGAGGAAACAGTGACACATGAAACGTTGTAAAAATGTGCTTTGCTAAAACAGTCCATAATTAGGGCATTGTGCGAGATTGGGTATAACTCTCCCTTGAAGAATCCAAATTGGGTCAGACCTGTGGCATTGGAAATATGACTCAAAGGAATACTATAGGAATGAAAATCAGATATTTAGGATCTGAAATAACGGAGATACACCAGATTCAATACCGAGCTCCTAGAAGGCAAGAAAAAGCTAATTCATGTGTTGTCAAAGGTTGCAAAGGAGTAGAATTTGTATGGTAGCAAAGCAAAACAAGGTATAGCAGAGGGTAGCATGACAAGAGAAGAAACCAAGGTGCATAACAATAGCAATAAGTTCATCATATGAAGTCTTCAAGTGGGCAGCACTGCATACAATCATTGTAAAGGTATCATTATACTTAGTCATTGTAAATACATTATTGTACAAATTGTACTAGTGTCTATTTGACAAGGGTTGAAGAGGAAGTGTTGGGAGGTCTAGGATCATCATTAGGTGTTTGTGTCAAAGTTTGGGTTATGGTTTAGTATATCTTCTTCTTCTACATCATTCTATATCATTGTAAAGTGGACCATTTTCCCTGGTACGGGAGTCCATTCTTCTTTTATTCTTCTATAGGGTGGTAGGGTGGTGCTAGGGTGAGTTGTAGCTCATTGGGTGTTGGGGCATCCATTCATTTAACTACTAAAGAATCTCGGGCGTTGGAGCGTCCATCCAGTGCGAGCTGGAGAAGAATGCTTTTCTAGATTCCAGGAAGTTGGAGCCTTATTTTCAATTGGAGTTGAATATTAAAGAATTATTAGAAAAGAATTAGGTGGTTTTTGTCCTGAACTGAGTTTCCACCTTAAAAACTATGTGCATTTGTGTTCCTCTTGTTTGCTGCTATCATTGTATAAACACTGATAATAATTGAAGATCAACTAATGCTCTAATTGAAAGGAATATTGATTCAGCCCACCCCTGATAGTATTTCCAACAATTAGTCTTATCAATTTGGTCATGTATAATATTTAATGTAGCCATTCCTAATAGTCTCTATGGATGATATCTGAGAATGGCATGCCAATCAAGCCATGATCTGACATGTACCGTCTAAGATGTCAATTCCATCTAGCAATAATTTAGTTCAAGACAAGGACTAGAGTACCAATATTATAACATGATCATCCCAAGATCACATCTACCTTAGAAGATAAGGAATCATAATTTAAAATTTCTTGCTATTGATTGTGGTTAAAAACAATATAAGATAATTTGGTGGGATTTCTAATGGAAATAAAATCAGAACAAGACGTACTCCACCCTGCTCAAATTTGTAGGAATCTTTACCTCTATTCAAGGCTTTCAACCTAAATATATTATGGAATGATGGAGTATCTTTAACATCACCATAAGTGTAGTGGACTCTCACATCCTAGAATAAGCACATGATGCCCATTGGGTACCTTTGCACAAAATCTACAAACTACATCAATATGAAGTTATGGGTTAAAATAAAATGACCAAGGAATAATTTTCACATCACCAACAATTTCTCGTCAAAACTAAAATAAAAATCCAATTACTACAAGGCCGACCACTTGTTGTCTAAAAAATAATTTAAAAAATGTGGGAAGCCAACTTGTTTCTAGGAATGTTTGGCACATCAATGGAATCTGATTAAGTTGAGGTGTCTTTCCTCTACTTCGAACGTTTAAGTGGAGGGGACTAGGTCTTACATTCGAAGACAAGTTCTAAATGGTTTTCATTGTATATATCACACTTTTTAGATTTAGAAAAAACAAATACTTTCAAATATTACAATTGTAAATTCGGTCAAAATCTTGAATATCTTATTAATCAAAAGGAAACATTACAAACAAGATCTAGGAATTTATGAAGCAAAAAGTTCTAAATGTAGATGAGTGCAACACAAACGTAGCTATAAACTCATGGATTCATACATACTCAGACATATTTCACACAACGATCCATTTTTCTTGATGTAACAAGATCACTTGAAGTGTAGACACAAATAATACACAATATCCATACTACTCTACAATCAAATGAGGACAATGGAGAAACTCATTATTTATAGAACCTTGAAGGAGAAAAGAGACTCTCATCAAGAAATGATTGATTGATGAGATGCATGGGAATCATCCTGACTGTACACCAGACATTTAATATTTTCTCTAGATTTTTTGAAATGTGAGTTGAATTGTACCAAAAGTCGGAGAAACACTTTGAGTTCCATGGATTCTTCTAGAAAGGTAAATATAAAAGAAAATATAAGTGATTGAAGTTTTAGATATTCACCTAGAAAGGTAAAACTAAAAGTAAATATAGTCAAGGATTTTACTTTGGAGGACATACCCTCTCCACTTAGTCATTTAGAGTGGAGGATAGACCCCTCCACTTAGTCATTCAAATTGGAGAAAAAACCCCTCCACTCACTCATTCAAAATGGAGGAAAAATCCCTCCACTTAGTTAGATTCCATTGATGTACCAAATATTCCTAGATACAAGTCAGTGTCCCACATTTTTTAAAATATTTTTCATACAACAAGTGGCCAAACTTGCAGTACTTGGACTGTGATTTTAGTTTTGATGAGCCACTAGTGATGATGTGCAATGAATTATTTGAGCATTTTTTTTTCATCCATAAACTGCAAATTCATTTAGATGATAGATCTTTTGCAAAGGTATGCTATGGGCCTCATATGATTGTGTAAGGATGTCAGGGTCCAATATGATTTTCATGATGCCAGAGGTAGTCCACAAGTGCATAATCCATTCGGTTTGAAATTATTAAAGAGAGATAAATAGTCCTTTGAATTTGACTAGGTTAAAGTAGGTATTGTTCTAATTTTATTTTTATAAGAAATCCCACCATTATTACTTCGCCGATATCTAGTCATAATAAGTGAAAAAAATTCAAAAGTAGGATTCCTTCCCAGCAAAAGTAGATGTGGTCTCGGGTGGTTGATGCTATATATTAGTGCTCTAGTGCTTGTCTTGAACTGATTTTTTACCATATCAAATTGAAATCATGGAATATATATGTAATATCATGGGTTTCCTGATATTCCTTTCTCACACATCATCTATATATGATATCAGAAATGGCTAAAATAGATATTTTCCTTTACCGAAACTTCAAGACTAATGTGACAAGTGCAGAGGATGGTTGGAGATTATTTCTAAGTCCCTGTGTGTTGCAAAGCTACCAATATGGTATGGATTTTTTCTCTTATTGATGGTAACTCATGTTATATGGAATCTCCATTGGATTTTGTTGGTTTTTTGGCCATTCTGCCACCATAATCATACTGTATAAATTTTGTAGTGGTTGTGGCACATGTAATCCATGTTTAGTTTGTAAATATTCCCTTGTTTAGAAATATGTAATACAATTTTTAGCTCCTTTCACATTCGTCATGTCAAAATCATAACAACTAAAAAAGTTTAGCCACCTAGAAAATTTACCATGCGAAGTGTAATTCATTATAGGATTCTTTAACACAAAAGCTAAAGATTGAGAATCACTCCTAATCAAGAATTTCTTAATCATGAGATGTTATTAAGACTTCTTAGTGCATTTTAAGAAAGCTTTGATTTCCTTATCAGTATTATGATAAAAAAATTCAAAATTGTTCCGTAAACCAGAGGTAAACCATATTATTTCTTCATTTTCTTTCTCACATCCTTTCCTATGTTGTTTGAGGATTCCATAACAAATTTCATTAGAAACATCTATTTTAATGATTTTGGATAATTGTTCATCTATGACATGTAGTATTGGTAGATATTTCACCTTGGCCTTGCCTCTTTTGACAACATGAGTGTGTGCTCAGGTGTAATATCCCCTTCTTGATCCCGTCAAAGTGGATAGAATTGACCCATGATATTAACCCATGGTATTTACCCATGGCATTTCTTGATGGTATTTTCCCATGGTATTGACCCGTGGTATTGACCCATGGTAATTCTTGTTGGTATTGACCCATCAAGCCTATAAAAGGGGAGATAAGCTAGGCATTGAGGGCATTCTGGATTATCTACTTTATTATGTTTGGGTTGAGAACCTAGCCTGGCCAGTTCTTTTATTGATCCCGGGACGAAAACCCTGCGGTAATGTTTATGTGGTGGATCCATTCAGGATTCACAATTGGGCTTCAATTTCTTATATGTGTTGTGTTATGTGTTTTTTATCACAATTATTTTAGTTGGAACACTAGATTGTTGATTTATTTAAAATTTTGATCCTTGGGATATTACAGTGGTATCAGAGCTGTGCATCCTGCCAGCCTGAGGGTTTTATGTAGGGATCTTCGGTGGGATTCCTTCTCACCCTAAGCCTGCATCTTCCAGCTTCAGTGGTATTTTCTATCATCCTAGTTGATTTCCTAATTTTTATGGTTATGAAGGCAAGCATTTGCTTTGTTGAAGCTACAGGAGAAAGGGCCATGAGGCCATTGTTGTTCATGATTCAAAACGCAAAAGGCCAAACCAAGGCCTGAAGTTAAGTAGTGGTGGCACAAGTTGCATCATCATCAACATTAATTGGATTAGCGTGTGATTCTCTCACTGAAAACAGATCCACGCCATTCTTTTGGTATTGGGTCAAGGTGACGGGGTCAATTCCATGTTCAAGGTGAAAATTTATTAATTTTCTTGTAGAAATTATTAAATCAATCTTGGTCAGTTGCACCAGAGCCAAATCTGGTCATTGAGCAGTCGAAGAAAGGGTTGTGTGACACATATCACCACATCCGCAGCACAGTGGAGAGATTGATATACTCTAGGTTCTTCAAATGACCAAAAGAATCGGGCAGCTTCTCTAAATTGTGGCATGCCTGCAGAACAATGTGTTGGAGGTATTCTAAATTGTGGCACGCCTGCAGATCAATGTGTTGGAGGTATTTCAATTCACCAAAGTAATTCAGCAGCATCATCAAATCGTGGCAATCTAAGAGATTGATGTGCCGGAGTTGCGATAAGAATATGAAAGAACTTGACAGCATCTCCAAATTAATGAAAGATCAATATGTTGGAGTCCCCTTAAACAACCAAAGAATTCTGTCAGTGCCTTCAGTTTTGAACAGTCTGTTAACACCAAGGCTTTCAATGATTGCAAATGACAAAATTCTTCTGGCAAATTTGTCAGATTAACATGTCTAGATAAATACTTAGCAGCGACAAAGCGATCGAGGTTCTAGACAACCATTTCTGCAGCGCAGAGGATGGGTATCTGACGTAAAACTGGGCGTGCAGATCGTACCGGCCGACAGATCGACAATTTCCCTTGCCTGCAGCATATCCACCGAGCTGGAATTGCTATTCCCTGTGATGAATGTGGTTGACCCATTAACACAGAGAAGCCATTGGTCAAACCGCTGTAGTAAACAGACCTTCCTTTAACAAGAAAAACAGTATTATCAGGATATTACAAAGATTGCAGAGTTTTGAAAGCTCCAGACAAAGAACAGAGATGTTTAGAGGATAAAACCAATCTGGGTGAATTGAATTTAATCTTGATCAATATTAGTACTACCTTGGAAGATTTTGTCATCAACGTTGGTTGGGCTCCAAGCAGCCCATATAAGGTGGCCGGGAGCCATTATATTTGGTTTGAGGACATCAGCAAGTTACCCAGCTTTATTGTTGAGATCAGGACCTCGAGAAGAATAGGAGGCAACCGTTGGGCCCTCGCCACTGTATGCCGCAACTCGCCCATCCCCAATTCTAGCTGTTGCTCCAAATTCTACCACGGAACCACTTGCATCGTGCCTGGTATTGTTATTGTAATACGTCAACAGGTTCTGAAACACATTAATGTAATCATATTAATTAAGATTATCACAAATCTGACTATATCGTTCTTTAATTAATTGATTCATTGAAGAAGTCGAACATACCATAGAAGACTGCTCATCCAGGACAATGATCCCAGGGCTTGAAAAATAATAGGGCCGCTCCTAAAGGACAGCGATCCAAAAGTGGGATCTAATGTCATAAAAAATTAAAAAAAAAAATCCCGCGGCACCCAATTTCTGAGCAGTGTCTTCAACTGTCTTTATGCTGGCGACTTCCAGGTCAAAGTCTATAGTATAGCTGTAGATTAAAATGTTTTCTTCAACCACGTTCTTGATGAAGGCTTCCAGATACTGGCAAGTAGTCACTCCACTGTAAGAACTGTTCTTGTCGAAGGCATCCTCATTGTCTGAGACGGTTGAAGAATGTTATGATTGCACCTTGGTCGTAGGAAAGGGAAAATAAATGACCTCATTATTAACTGAAGTCGACGATTTGTAGCAGAAGGGTCGACGGTCAGAGAGACCAGAAATCTGTTGAGCGTTGGGCAATTGGGACGAGGAACCTGAAAGTTGAGCACAGAAATAATTGTCCCTAGAGGCTCATTCTAACAGAGGTAACTATTCCCAACGGATCACCGAGCATTAGATCGAGCAAATCCAGCAAACGAGATATCAAAATTCTGCTGTCTTAAGGAGGCTTTAATGAAAATTTTGAGAAAATGGATCGTCTCCAAGAAATTTTGGAAAACAATCAGAAAAAACTTAATGAATTAGTGAAGATATATGGTCCTTTAAGGAGCCATACCTCTAGAGACCAAAATGATAGTCAAAGGAGACCATTCTCAAAAAGGGTCCATGTCATTTTGCAGCAAGAGCAACCATGGGAGGTGAAGGAAGGACAAAGAAGAGGAGCTAATCTCTTCGCACTTGGGTCTGAATTACAACATGCAAATCAAAAGCAAGAACAGAGTGACATGCCTTTTTCTCGAAAGGTCCATGTTATCCTTCAGCAATCAAAAGATATCCGGGAATAAGATGTAACAAGCAAGTGTCTCTTCGAACTTGGATCCAAATTGCAGGGTACAAAGTCTAAAGATGTTCTCCTACAGCTAGACACATTAGATGCGGCTTTGAGCTTGATAGATAAATCAGAATGGAAAAGGTCAAGTTGGGCCTTGAAGCCATCCATGTTTGCTTTGATACAATCTAGATTCTTGGAACATTCTTGTGAAAATGTTAGACTCACCATCGCTTCTTGTCTCAGTAAAATCATAGCCTTAACAGCACCACTTTTTCCCTATAATGATGACATCATGAGGAGGACTTTTCAGGTAATGGTAGAAGCACTCCAAGAGTTGGACAACACCACCGTTCTTACTTTTTACCAGAAGCGCAAAATTTCGGAACGCATGGAGAAATTCAAATTTGGTATGCTTATGCTGGATCTAGAGTGTGATGATTTAATCCTTCAGATGCTCCAATACTTCTGCAATGGAATTTCAACATCTCATCCAAACTACATCAAAACAGACATGGAAAAGATCATGTCTCCGATCTTAGGAGAAGAGAGGGCCATTTGCGAACAATTGAGATCCAAATTGTTGGCCATTTGGAGGAAGGAGCTAATTGCATCACCTGCTGCTTATGAACTAGTTGAGGGGTTGATCAAATAGAGCATCAAAATACTAAGAAAGAAGTTAACCAAGGAGGAACTAACAAAGATTTTTGGAGACAGTAAGAATGAACTAAGGAGAAAAGGCTTATGCTTTGTATGCAAGGGAGTTTGGGCACTTGACCATTCATGTCCAGAAAATAAGGAGGCAACAAGGATAGCAAAATTAGAGACTTCTCCAGATCATGGGGATTCATCCATTGATGGGTTCGCTGGTTTTCAGGAGAGGACCTATGAAGGATCTAAGCAGTCAAGTACATATGGTGAACAACAACACCATGCTCTTCAGAGAAACTTGCAGGAAAATTTGATTAGTCAACTTGACAAAGTACATGACGAAAGGAAAGATGAAATTCCTCCTGATGATGTGGTAGTTGAATCTATAAATACAATGGAGGACATCCATAAAGAGTATGGGCAATCAGGTATAGACAACAGTCCACCAGTACATCCATGTTTGACAACCAGAGAGGATGGACAACTGATCCTCACATGTGAAGAGGTCCAGGATGAATACACCCAAGGAGAATCAAATGAGGAGCCAGTAGTAATGAACCGATATGATGAGCATGATAATGCAGGCCAGCAAGACAAAGATAGTATGCAAGATGATTCATTTCTAAAGGGCCAATCAAATATTCAAGTTGAAGCAGTGGTCGTGGGGCATCTAGTGCAATCAGATACAGAGACAGTCAGCATGGCACTAGAATTTCCTGTAGAAGAATTTCGAGAAAGGATCAAGCATTTCAAGACAGATCTTATGTTGTTGAAGAAGAAAGTCTGGACAGTCCGAGATATTGCCTTACAGGAGAACAGAAAAATTGAGGAACTCATAGGGGTATGTGCCGAATCAAAGACCAAGTTGTCTAGTGTTGAAGAATGACTCAAATCCCTCATAAGGCAGCAAGCGGAGTACAATTGGGAGTTCCAGAGCAGCCCTCTACAGGAGTACATAGATAAGTCTTGCAACACTACCAACAACCCACCTTTGTACATTGGGAAGAGAAGGGAAGGGTTCTCCAACTGCATCAGGTTTGGTAACCAAGTAGAGAAGCATGAATTGAGCATCGAACAACATCAACATAGTAGATTTGCAGATATTCATCCCTCCCCAAGTCTGGATTGGCGAGAGATTATGAGTTGGTATTCTATCGATAGGTTGATTCTTTGGAGGATACTCACAGCTGAGGGCATATTGCAGCTTGGGCCCTTTGGTGCGGACAACGATGGAGGGTTAAAATGGTACCATAACCCACAGGTCCCAGGATTTAGGTGGCATTGGGATCCAGGAGAATCCATTGGGGAAATGATTGGCCAAAGGATTGTTTGGGATCCAGGTAAATCTATTCTGGGAAGGATTGGTCAAAGGATTGTTTGGGATCCAGGTATTGAAGGATCCATTCAGGACCATTCAAAATGGAGGGCACATTAGATTGTATGGGATCCCGATATCCATGTACAAATGCTTCTGTTATGGATAGAAGTGGATCGCTTGAGGACAAGCAATCTTTGGGCGGGAGGATTTGTAATATCCCCTTTCTTGATCCCGTCAAAGTGGATAGAATTGACCCATGGTATTAACCCATGGTATTGAGCCATGGAATTTCTTGATGGTATTTTCCCATGGTATTGACCCATGGTATTTCTTTTTGGTATTGACCCATCAAGCCTATAAAAGGGGAGAGAATCTAGGCATTGAGGGCATTCTGGATTATCTACTTTATTATGTTTGGGTTGAGAACCTGGCCTGGCCAGTTCTTTTATTGATCCCGGGACGAAAACCCCGCGGTAATGTTTATGTGGTGAATCCATTCAGGATTCACAACTGGGCTTGAATTTCTTATATGTGTTGTGTTCTATGTTTTTTATCACAATTATTTTAGTTGGAACACTAGATTGTTGATTTATTTAAAATTTTGATCCTTGGGATATTACATCAGGTTGAACGAGGAGGATTCTTTCCCAATATCTTATTTACAAGCTTTATGTTGTGTGCACAATACCCATAAAAAACAAAAACATAGCTCAAGAACCCTATGAATCATTGCAACTATTTTTTTCTATAATAACATTTGGAAACCTATTTGCAAACTCTATTACATGGTGTTGTAATTATATTTTCCTATTTTTGATAGATTGGCCTAGGAACTCAATTTTATTTTATAACAATTTAATATTTTTAGAAGATAATATGAATCTATTATCATGGATTTTTTTCAAGAATATCCTAAAATGATTCAAGTGCTCTTCCAAAGACTTGGAATATATCAAGATATCATTAATGTAGGCGATGAGGAAATCCAATAGAGGCTTAAGGACCGACTCTATTATCCTTCGAAACTCACTAGGGGAATTTTTCAATCCAAAATATATTACCTTACATTCATAATGGTTGTGAGGAAGATTAAAGGCTATCTTAAACTAGTCCTCTGGTTTGATTCCTATTTTCTAAAACTGTGACATGAGATCAAATTTTTAAAAGATCATATCACCTACAACACACTCTTATGAATTCATAGGGATAGGATATCTCCTCCATTTGAGATCATCATTAAGTGGTTTATAATTTATAACCAATCTAGGGATACCCATTATTTGCTGGGAATTATTATTAGCATAAAATCTTGAACAACAACAAGGACTTTTATATTTTTTGATGGGATCCCTTCTTAGAAGATTGTCCATTTATTTATTGAAAAACCTTCTAATCTCTATGAACATGGTAATGCTTTCGATTCTTCTTGGAATCCATTTAAAATTGGGCTTCTATAGAAGGATCACCTAAAATTTACTTCTCTGCCAAAAGGAAGTAGGGAGCCCATGGCATAATTTGGCTTTGATTTATGCTGTAATCTAAATAACTATTTGATGTTTTTTAGGAGTCTCTATTTTTTATGCTTATTCTATTTGTATTCTTAGCATTTGCATACTCTTATATTTTATTTTTTCAATTAGTGAGAGTGTTATATTTTTTCAGACTTCAACTCTCAACACAAAGAGGGATGTTTCTAGTACTCACACAAATGGGAGAAAATAGGTCATGGAATTAATATTCAAATAGTATCTTTATTTTCATGGATAGTATAAAATACCACGGGGTTTCATATTAGAAAGAAATTTTGTTCCTAGCATTCAATCTAAATGAAGGTTAGAGAATAGCAAGAAAATAAAACAAATGCAATACCTATCAATGCATACCTTTCTTACTAGGAGATGGTACTCAATCTCACTTCTTCTTACCCCTATTAATAACCAAGGAATTTTATGGCTTCCAATAGATAGGATCGACATATATAATATCCATGGAGAAAGAGTATCTTGTATCCACAAAAGTAATAAAATATTTTCTTTCAACATGGATTAATACGATAATGCTTACCATAGCTTTCTAGTGTTGTACTACAAACATCCTCATACTACCCATTTTGAAAATGGGTGTTGTATGAACTTATAAGGAGTCATAGTCTCTAGATCATATGAGAGAAGTTTAATATGTGAAAATTCCTAAAAATGGTATCCTATTGTAGCAACTGCTATTATTTATCAAAAATGATAAATTAATTATTCAGTTTATTGCTACAACAACATCAAAATAAACACACTGTAACCTTCACAAATAAAACTGTGGAAAAAAAAAACAGCACAAGAAACTTAGAAAATATTATCACACACACACACTCACATAAAATGACATAGTTGTTTTTGGACAAATGTTCGCGGAAAAAACCAACTAGGGAAAGCCGATGTAACATTGAGGTTTTTTATTATTATGTATCAGTGAAAATATGAGTAAAATATAGATGCCTAAAACTAAAAATACACGACAAGAAGATCTGGGAAAAATTATCCAAGGGAATTACTCTTCCTCCTCAAGCAATCCTGACACAAATTCCCTTCAGAAAAATGGTTGTCCAAACCCCAGTGTGAGCCCTTTTTCGTTTCCTCTATGTTCTCTCTTAGATGTGTGGCTTGAATCTACCTCTGATGAAGTATTTTTTCCTATGTCTACAAATAAAATTGTCTCTCCGGTACCCTGGAGCCTCTTCCCGGCTTCTAGAACTGAGAACTAATTTCTCTCTAGCTCAATTGAATTTCCCTGTGAAGTTGACTATGTAATCCTCTATGCTGACTCACTAGGAATAACTCAGCCCTCTTGTTGTTTCCTCTCTAGAAATTGAAAACATCCTTTGCATCACTGTCCCTTCCCCTCACTATTTTGATGCCTCACTTAAGTTGAACTCTCTGAAAATTGACTCCTGCTACACTGGAAAATCAAATTTTCCAAGTGACTTTGGTGCTCTGGTGTATCTTCTCCAAGTTCTCGTCGACCCCTTCTTATGTATTTTTGTTGGGCCTCCAACGACCAAGATTAAATCTTAATTGATGGCTTTGATCATTTCTGGATTGATCCATGTGAGCTTCTAGATGATTTTCACCTTATCTCAATTAATAATGATTAATTAACCATATTTTCTAACTTTATACTTAGGAGATATTTAAAAAATGGCTAATAATATAATTAAGACACTTCATGGTGGAATCTCGAGAAACAATTTCTGGGTTTTGGATATCTCATGCATTCTAGTCTTTCCACCAAATATCACGCCTAGAACACATCCGATGCTACAAAAAATAACGCTATGTCTTAGTGAGGAATGTATTCTAGTGCTACACACCCTGTCACAACATCATGTATTTGTATCATCTTCTATCACACTATTGATGTATGGCCACTACTCCCAACCAACAGCTCCATAAATCTCATACATGCTCCATATGTGTTGTTGTTGACCTTGTTGAACCACTGCCAACACTACATATGCATTGCAACTCCCTCTCATTTGTTTTTGTTGCAACTGCAATAACTAAAACTTAGAAACATCCAAAATAATGAATCATTTGTGATAAATATGATGCATCACTCACTTGAGTATCTGATTTATAATAGTTATTACATTGTCTACTAAAGACTCTGTGTTGTTCCTGACTCTATATTGTGCAACATCCACTACTGCCAAATCTACACTAGGTTCTCCAATACCTGACTGCTACTAGTCTTCAACTATCATTCTGGTATCTGACTACATCCCCTACCACTGATCCATATTGTTACACAGTAATGTTTGCCTCAGTAGCTAGGTAATGATCGAAGAGGTGGACTCCTCAATGGACCCTACCCATTTTTAGATCTCTGGGGCTACAACTCCAAGCCACCCTATCTCATTCCTAGAGGTATGTAGGAAATCATGGAAATGTATTCCTCCAACTTGGAGGATAACCTATATATCTCAACATGTGCTACTGTCGGGTCCTGCTTATTATCATTGTCCTTATTTCTGAGAGGAAACTCAGTACTGTAATTTCCAAACTCGCTACACCTGAAGCACTTGACCTTAGATATGTCCTTCTTCTTATTCTTCTGCTTCTTCCCCTATGCATGACTAGAGCCCTTGGATGCAAGTTCCACATTCTACTCACTCTTCATGCCCTTTCTACTACTACCATTGATGGTGCTCTTCAACAGAGCCCTACTCAAATATTCCTACTGCAGATTGGACCACATCTCGTCCCACCTAGGAAAGGTATCTTTGCCCAAGATACTGAGGACACACACCTGCCAGTCTTCTCATACACTACTTAGTTCCAATCGTACAAGCTCCGTGGGTTGAGGTTCTACACCAACATCTTCCAACAAATCTTAGACTTCATAAATTTGAGTGACAAAGGTATTTATTCTATCTCTCTTCTACATCCTCATGCTCCTAAATTTCTCCTTGAGGTACATCTTCCATTTCTCAGAAGATCTTGGAAATTCCTCTTCAAAAGCATGCCACATCTCCTTACCTATTGTATGACTAGCCAAATATTAGACGAGTTGAACTCGAACTCCTTCCAAAATCATCTTCTTGGCCTTAGCCAACTACTTATTATACGCCTTAAGTTGGTCTTCATCGTGGGGTATTGCTACCACTCTCTCTGCATAGGGCTTCAGACCACATTCATCCAGAAGGAAAATCATCATTGCATTCCAGATGACATAGTTGGAGGCACCCTCCAATATGTCTTGGTCTGTGAGCCCAAAGGTGACCATCTCTGACCTGATATGGAAACTCCCTTCCTCTTCTTGGCTGCTGCTCTTCTACTCAAACTCCCTCTTGGAATGCGTTATTCTCCTAGTTGCTACTGCCAATCTGCAACTCAGAAATTGTAATTTTTTTACTAGAAACCCTCTTAGAGAATTCTCCTATGTGTGTGTGCTTTTATCTTCCACCTGACATTGGTTCTGTTGCTGCAAAACCTTTTGTCCAATCAAGGAATGTACTCAACGAAATTCTAAGAAGCTGATGCTCCCTCTACCTTCTAGAATCACTTAATATGGAAAGTCAATTTTTTTTACCTCTCTAAACTCAAAATCAGACTTCCCCAAGCAACTTGGCTTGCTTGGAAAATGATTGCGCTACCTCTAGGAATTTCTGTCAGGTGCTCCCTACAAGTAGCAAAATTATTAATGAAGACTCTCTAGGTTGATTTTTTGTTTTCCCTAGTTTTTTTTTTCTTCAAGTAAGGGAAAGGCATTCATTTCTAAATATAGTTGTTGTTGATTAAGAGACTCCCATTTCCTTATTATGGTAGTGTTTGAACTAAACGAATATGAGTGAGATTTAGATTCTTTCCCCTTTTCTTTAGTTTTTCCTCATTCAAGGTATAATATATTGAAGAAATGATCCATTTGATTTTTTTTGGTCCAATTTGCATCTCCTGTATACCCTTAAGAAATAAATACTAGGTATATTCCTTAGTCTGTTCCATGAAGGAATTATGACTAACACATCGGTGCCCTTTTAAGCTTGCTTGGTCAACATTCCATGACTGATATATTTGTTTACAATGGTTTTCATAGCTATAGAGTCTAATCGTATCAATATGTATCATCTAGTGCAAAATTGCATTCTTCATATTTAGTGCATTGGCACTAATTCTTATAAGGGTTAATAACTTGCAAAAATTGCTTGCTACTATCTGATGAATGGCTAGACAAAGTTGAATCATCTTCTTGTAGTGTAGTCTCATCTTCAAATTTTTTAGGTAAATAGGAAGCTTTAATTTTATATTTCAAATGTTTGATTTAAGGACATTGGTAAAATGTGTGGAAGGATCCCCACAATTTATACACCCTGAGATTTGTTTCCCTCAAAATTCATAGGATCCTCTCTTTCTTGTTCGAGCTCTGTATTTTCTGGAAAGGGATGAATGGTATTCCTAGAAGATAGGGCCTAAATCTCCATAATTCTAGCATTTTTATTGCCTCTTGGGTCCAAATTCCCCTATAAATTTGGGAATTTAGTTTGGAGGTTGGAATAGGGCTTGTTCCTCTTGGAATTTTGTCTGGATTTATAAGAATTATGTTTATAATGTTTGGAAGTTTAAGGAAACTCCATAGGAATTTTTTCTATTTTTTTCTTCTTAAGTTGCCCTTGTATACCTATCCAATAGGTTTTAAAAATGTTGGTACCACCAAGAAAGTAAGCTTCTTTGGACATAGGTTTAGTAACTTTCTTGTGCTAGTAGAGTTCTACAAAACATGGTTGAATGATGTTTCTTACTTTTCACAAGGAATAAGAGTCTAAGGGATATTTAAGATGATTTTTAACAAAGTAATTTAAGTTTGTAGGAAGTTCTACCAAGTATTTTCATTTCAAAAAGGAATATCCTTAGGCAGGCTGATATGGTAGATCCTAGTAACCCATTCTTTGTGATACCACTTATATTGTACTAGGGTTTTCATCCTCATTTGCATAAAGGCTTCTATATTCTTATCTGCCATGTCATTTTTAGTACGACGCCATTCTTCAATGATTTTAGTTACTACACATCCTATCTTATTCTATTCTTTTGTTCCATCTTGCTTTGTAACTTCTACATGTGCCCATGTGTCCCATTGAGCTTTGGTGATAATTGTATTCCACCATTTTACTAAGATTCATGAGAATCTAAATACTATAGTAGAAATAGCCTACATAGGATCCATTTCTCCTATTTCAATATTATATTTAGAACAATCTATCATGTGGGTGCACATAGTCAGTATTTCTTGCTCATTGTGATTGTCAACACTCTAGGTATAGAGATTCTTCAAATTATATTCTCTCTGGTATGTCAAGTTTTCAGAAGTTTCTAGGTCAAGCAATGGCTTTTGATGTATATAATGACGATTTATTTTATCTACCACTAAGGAATGGGATCTTATGTGGTAGGGTTGAAAGGCATTATCAGAATGTACGAGAATTTTTTATTTTCTGATTAATGGGTTGGCACAATAGAGGTGGATATATAATTAAGGGTCGAAGTTCAAGAGAATGTTTTTATTGAAGTAAAAGGATTAGTAGATATTCTAGGAAAATTAAGCCTTGGGGAATAAATATTTACTGGACTATAGATCCTCTTTATCTTCTTTGTTCTATTGTTGATTTTATTAGCCGTTGTAACAATGATTTCTAAGGCTTCTTTAACATTTTCTTCATGTATTTTTCAGGGTTGCTTTTAGCTCAGTAATGGATGTAGGTAATGGATTGGAAAAGATACTTTTATTTTTTCTACTCTTAGAAGATTCAAGGCTTCTATTACTTGTTGGAATTTCGATGTCAATTTTGTTAACAAATCCTACTTTGGAAAAATTAGAATTACCAATTCAAACTACAAGTACCCTTGGGGAATCATTTGTCCAACTATGTTGTTGGGATTTCTCTAAGTTTTTTGTTTTATCTGGGTTGCAATATGATCTGATGGATCAATTTTATGCTCAAAATTGAAAGTTGTGGCAATGTGTTGGAACCTGAACAACCGCATAGATCTTGTCATTCTGAACCTGACGCAACATTTTTCACAGAAAACCGACATCGTATGATCCTGTAATTGAGTTATGTTTGTTTGTGGAAACAACCATTTTTTTTAGTTTTTGGATGAGCAAGGATGCACATTAAATATTCTATATTGTTGAATGGACACTGAATATACATGCTGAGTGTGTCTCATCGACCAATCCCTATTTTCCATTTGTCAGGATTCTATTTCCTGCGAAATGGAGATTTTTCATTGGTTTAGGAGGTTGGTGAAATGGTCCAACCAGGAGGGATCACGTGGGCCAACCAGGGGCTGACATGTGGCCTCCTAGTGGCCACTAAAATTTTGGTAATGTTGAACAACAGCACGAGGGAGTGGAACGCACGACCTCTGTTAGACCAACCATGCCTCACACCACCTTCTCTACATTTGGTTCTGAACCTATAAGGTCCTAATCCATATTTAAATTTTATTAAAATGTTATATGGGGGTTGTGACTAGGGTAACCCTCGAACCCGGTCCTGAAACCAAGGTTAGAGGCTAATCCTAGCCCTGGAACATGTTTTATGAACCCAAAGCTCAAAACCCTAAATATTGGCGCAATATAACCAAGAAAGGAAAACTTATTACATAACCCATCACATAAGTTTTAACCAAAGTTCAATGCATTATAACACAACAGAATGATAACTGTGATGTTGGAATTTAGGTTTAGAGTGCAGTTCACATGCAACAGTTTAATTCCATGGCTAAGTCTTGAGTGGGTATGTTAGCCATGGCGGAGTTAACCACCCATCACCACGAGGTTAAATTTTGTTTCCAAGTTGCGATGTGTTCACATGGGATGTCCAAAAATATCATCACCCACTGCTGAACCACTAAAGGGTAGCGGAACCTACTAAAGAAAGGTTTCCACTAACCCAACCCATAACCTACCACAGGTCACCACCCACAAACCTAGGTCAGGTGCAACCGATGAGAAAATGTGATAAAAATGATAGTAAATGTGTGACGTGGCAAAAATTTGGTCGGGTATGGGTGTCACCGACGCAATTAAGGAGGCGAAAATTTTCCTCCTTGTCGATGGGAATCCCGCTAGTACCAGGCCAAACTATTGCCCCACAACGCCGAAAAAGGCGTAAATTGTTGCCTAGGGCCAAAAAAATAGGGAATTTGTAGAACGAATAACAAAGAAGCTTTGAGAGATCATATTTTTTGCAGTTTTTTGCCTTTTTGGGAGTAGAGAGAGGCTATACATGGGTTTTTGATAGTTATGAAGCCATTGGAGCTATCACTGAAGCCTTTTGAGCATTGCCACTTGATGTGAACACCATTGTTTGAGCATTATGAAATAGGCCCAACCATTGGATGTTGGACCAGGAGATGTAGCCCAGGAGGGTTGAACTCCTTCATCATTTTTTGTGTTGTGTTTGTTGTTATCGTGATGTTGTGTCATGTCTTCTAAAAAAAGTGAACTTTTAGTTCATGTTTAATTGTTTAGGAATTTGACATAAGAGGTTTAAAACCCAAATTAATCACTTGGACAATTTAAAATAATCCTCAAGCAATTTCATATATAGATCAGTTTGGTATTAGATCTTAGGTTTATTTGTTTTCATGAGGCTTTAATTATTTGCAAGTGTTTTTTATTATTATAAGGTTGAAGCTCAAGAGAGGAGAAGGAAATATTTTTATTTCAAGTCCTAAGGATAGGTTAAGGATAAGGAGAGCAAGTTTTCCACAATCTCCATCACAAATTCCACGTCAAGTTGCAAATGAAGCTCCACCAAGAATGTCACATGAAGGAGAGCCTGATAATATATTAGAAGGTGAAGAGGCTTTCAGAAAAGAATTCTTTGACATGACACAAACGGTGAAAGTTCTCTATGAGGAGAGGAACATAATGTTGCAAGGTGAGAGCTCCAATCCTCCAAATGGCAAGAAGTCTTCAAAAGGAGATGGAGGAGATAGAAAGAAGACTCCAAAAGGTAACGGAGGGAATGGTGACAAACCACCTTTGACACCACCATTCTCTTCACCTACGTCTTCACCACCACCATCATCATCCTCTTCTTCCACAACAAGCCCTTCACAAACACCTCCACATTCTCCAAGAGGTCATGGTAAAACTCCATTTCTAAAAATTGACATAAAGTTTGATTTTCCTTTGTATGGTGGAGTAGTAAATGTTGAAAGATTAGATAATTAGGTTCATCATCTTGAAGTGTATTGTTCGATACAAAGAATCAAGGATAATGACACCAAGATTGAACTTGCTTCACTAAGATTGGAAAGTGCAACACTTATTTTATGGGAAGCCAAAACTCAAGAGGACGTGAAGAAATATGGTAAGGTTTTAACTTCTGGGAATGATTTTGCTGCTGCCTTGAGAAGACAATTTTATCCATTAGCATACATACAAAAATCTATAATGGATTGGCAAAAATTTAGGCAAGGTAAGGGACAAAGTGTGCAAAGCTATACTCAAGAATGTAGGAGAAGAGCACTAATATTGGTTGTGGATTTGAAATCTCAAGAAAAATTGTTGAAATACATTAGAGGTTTGCATATTCACCTAAGACATACTATTCTCATATTTAATCTTTCAAATTTAGATGAATTTTGTGTACATGCCAGATATCTAGAGGAAATAAGGAAACATGTTTCACATGCGACAAATGATATAGTTTTTAGAAAAATTCCTCTATACTTTTGAAACCATTTCAACAATCTTAAAACCAATTTCAACAATCTTAAAAAGGGAAGAATCTCTAAGTTGGAACATAGGAATGTCGGCATAAAATTATTTAGAAAAATCTTAGATAGTTTCCATCCACACATGGGTTTATCTTGATTATAAACTTTACTCTAACTATTTACATCCGTCATATGCATAGATCCAAACATTTTTAGAGAAAGCAAAAATTTCTTTGTTATACTCTTGATTCATTTCTACAGTTCTTTCTTTAAGCTCTTTATAAGAAATTGTGTAAGAAGGAGAAGAACGGAAACAATCCATGAACCCACGATACAACGACTCTGAGACCAATCTCTCGCGGAGGCCTTTCCAAAGAGACAGTTGGTTGAACCTAGTTACAGGCTTACCTTTTTCTCTATTCCTCATGTGACTCTGCAACTTCCTAAATGATGTTATTCCATAGAATGTTCAATAACACATGAAACGTGCACATTAAGCTTTGCAACGTCGCTGTAGGTAACAAATTGTATATAACTTTAAATGATTTTATCAAAAAGGCTGATTTTCAATTGTGACACATAGAATTATTTACTATTAATAAAGGATCCAAGGTCACACCCATGAGCAACAAACTTATACAGGATAGATTATTTGAATGATGGATGTGGATGAACACTTTTATTTATATCCGTGAAATAACGTAAAACAGACCGAATTTTCTAAATAGATTTCTAGATAGAGTGTTCTTAAAAGAAATTTTAGACTTGCCAATGGATATGTGGATGGAAGGCATGCTTAAAATTCCCATAAAACTGACAATTATACAACGATAAACAAAATAAAACTACACTTAACTAGATGTGCAACTTCCTGGTTCATATAAATTCAACTCCACAACTGGATTAATATTAGAATTCAACTCTATGATAGTGAGAGATCTAAGCATATCGTTTTAAACATAAAATTACAAACTAGGTTAATCTGTTATATCTTAGACGTTATTATTTAACGAACGTAGAAACTGTATTGATCTCTTAAATGTTAGAGATAATTATTTCACAGAAAAGTTTGAAGAAATTGTAGAAGAACGTAGTGTATGTATATGGTAAAAAATAAAACTCAATTTCGCAGATACAAATGTCTAAGATGAAATTGAAACAATTTTTACAACAAAAACTTGTTAGAAGAACTTAGTAGTACAAATTGAATTTGATATGAAACTGAATTAAGATTGGTTGAAAAATGGCTTGCAAATTCCAATTACACCAGAGATGAAAATAATTATGGAATTGAAAATATATACACAATTAACATTAAATATAAGTTATATTTCATTAAATATTGACTAGGTTTTGATAGGTGACTGTTGTATCTCAATAGTATTTATATTTAACTATTCTTATCAGCACAAGTAGCAAAGTCTTGATGATGAATTACACTAGATAGTTCCATCCAAATGATACTGTGATTTTTTGGGAAGAGTAGGTTAAACAATTATAAGAGTTAAATCTTTTGCGATAATAAAAAAAGAGGAGATGAAAAAAAATTAAGATATTGTTCTTGATTTTGTAGTGATTGAAAGAAAGGTTCAATTACCAGCAGGTGCACAAGAAAAATGAAATAAAAAAGACAAGGCAGAAAAAGAAATATTGAAAAAGACTTGGGTAAAGCTAAAGAAAAAAACAAATATAAGAATACAAAGTTTGGAAAAAAAGAAGAAAAATTTATACAACATGGAGCCAAAAATAACTTGCATCAAAATGAAAAAACAATTCAAATTTTCATTAAAGTGTTTTAAGTCTAACTAAAAGTTAGACCAATAGAAATGGAGTTGTCTAATAAGACAGAGGAATTGCCTGGACAGCCAAAATTGGTCGGAATCCAGGCCAAATTTTTTTAAGAAATCTTGCAGTAACAATGTTTGAATCATGATTTTGATGGTGGAAATGGATTTAGCACCATCAAAAACCTCTAGGGCACCCAAAATATTAATGTTTGATAGTTATAAGGAAAGCCCTGCCAAATTCACTTAAAATCTTATGAGAATTTCCATAATTTTCAGAGCGAAAAAAGAAATCTAATTAAACTGCAGCAACAGGAACTAGTAGCCATAATTAAGTGGATGTTAGACAAAATTACGTTTAGTCACTCCTAGTTAACTCATAATTTTTGAGTGTCAGTAGAATCTAAACTTAGAAATAGTTATTCATATATGTAAACCAAAATTATCATATCATTATTAGTATTTTTTTAATCATATATACTTAACCAATTTAATTGAAGCTGTTTGATTCAAAGAACCACAACTTTATTATAATTATATTCTAGTAGGTTGAACTTTATTATTAGTATGTTAAACTGTATTATTTTTTATTATGTGGAACCGCTGTGGCATTCCGGTTTCCTCCTTTATCCCCTTGTTATAAAAACTTTGACAAACTCAAAGATCCTCACCAGACACGAAATTTCTTAAAGTCTAATTTTGTCTGATAAAATCATTTCATGAATCCTTGTCATCATTCCCCTAGAAAACACTCTAATAGGAAACTGAAACATATATGAATATAACTAATGTAAAGACAAAGATTAGAGTACCTCCGATAAGTCTTTTGAGTTTCTAGCAATCGTTTCTGGCAGCACCGTCACATTCAGAAAAGTGATAAAATGTTAACTGGTATTCGCAGCATCTAGAGAACAAACTTTGTAAATGTAGCGTGCAAGTACTTGTATTTCTCTGTTGAAAAAGGTTCAACAATCTGTATTATTTTCAAGATTACCGTACATATGAAGAAAGGCTCACAAATGACATGGATTTCCTTAGTAATAAGCACACATCCAGTAATGTAGACGAAAATTTGTGCAATCTAATTTCTTTTTGCTAATAAAAGGGACAATTTTCCATCTCCGGAAATTAGAATCTTCATAACAACAGACAAATAATAATAAAATCCTTGTATTATCTAGCCGATCGATTTATATTACACCAGATATAGAAATGGATGCAAAACTTACAGTTCCCCATAAATCAGAAAGCCGGATGATCACCTTCAATTTTCCGCATCTGCAAGTTTTAATAACAATTGCGAGCGGCACATTTTATGGCTGCAGCGGTTCACTCCGCCCCGCTGACCATAAATTCTCCTCAGCCATTGACACCGTAGCCTCCAGTGCTGGGAGGTTCATCCTCTCGGCACTCTGTGCCCCTGATTGGCTTCTTACCCGCAATATCTTCTCTAGCTGTTGTGACAACCGCTCCATCGGTCTGCTGCATTAATTGAGATGGCCCCATTTCATCTAGAAATGCTATTGATTCACCTTCAGTCTGTATTGATAATGTTACTGGGAACTCTGATCGCAGATGTAAAATAGGGATCTAGATCCATATGCACCCAAGTCCTTCCGTTGTATATGTGAAGCAGAGCAGCTGGAAGGGATTGGCATCCAAAGTTGTACCTCCCAATTTTCCTTATTTATTTGCAACGATGAGCCTCTTAATATATTTTAAATACTTTTGGCTATCTCTTTCAACATATTTCTGGGTAAATTGGGTTATTATTCATATAACTATTACAGATTCAGTTGTTATATTCATATAATTAATATAGATTCAGTTATTAAGTATGAGTTCAATTAGGGATCTAATATTAAATGAGAGGGATAAACTTTATTCCACATACAAACTTATTATCTATTATCCTGCATCCAAGCATTGCCTGATTGCTAATTAAATTGGTCAAATATATGTTATTTAATTTAATTTAATAATGTTGAATTACATATATATATATATATATATATATATATTACAATTTTTTTATTAATATTTATTTCATTAGATATGCTATAGGTTGAGTTGGTAAGTTACACTTATCCAATCTCAACTTTCATTGTTTTCAAAGTAGCACAAGTATGGCGCTGCCTTTTTGGAGGAAAGGAGTCATGTCATAACATTAGACAAAAAATTACAAAATGTGTCGTGACACTTGTGAAAATAGAAGTGTTATGATAAGAGCTCAAATAAAAGAAAACTAAAAAGAGCCGAGCGACCATGCAGTCATGGTGTTTCTGCATCGTCCTCGTTGTTTGGGTCCTCCTCCTTGATACGGCAGACATACTTCTGCGCTATGTCCTCCTTAGAAGTAGGCCGATGCGTAGACCTAGAAGCAGGTGCACAAAGAATTGGAGTGACAGAGTACTCAGCATCTGGTACATGCGTCCAAATGCCCTCCGAGTCTATGATCCATATGTCGGTGTCTTCCCCCACTACCTCCTAAGCTGGAAGAGACTCGGTTTTAAGGGACATGGAGTGCTCCTGGTGTGCAGTGGTGGATTTCCTAGCTCTGCTTTTGCCTCTCTACATTTCCTGAACAATGGCCTCCTCCTCCTAGTCATGTGTAGGGCTTTGAGGGGCATCCTCGGCATGACTACCAGAAGAGGATCCCTCAAAGGATTCCAAAAGGTTATGCGGCCCTCGCTGGTAGCGTCATGGGAACTCTCCTCTTTGGCCGCCTCTGTTTGTCCTTTAGCAAAATCGTGGAGCCATGGGATAGAGAAGAAAAAGGGAGATGAGGGGCTGAGAGGTGTAGAGAAGATGCTCAGAACAGAGACCAGGAGTGTGCATCGGAGTGCTATTGAGCAAGGTGGCGCAGTTGGGGGAGCTTAAAGATGAGAGTGCGCAGTCAGGAGAAGCTAGCAAGGCGAGGGGAGCCGAAGGGAATCAGAGTCAGGGAGGGTCCCCAACAACCTAGCACTAGGGGGATGCTATGCAGCGGGTGCAGCGCACATGTAGGCTGAAACTGAAGGAGGGTGGCTAAGAGGGCATTGTAAGCCAAAATGAGCAAACTTTGAATAACATTATGCAGAGGGGCCTTCCCTTTTGTAGACCTATGGCACAAGCGTAGATGTTGTGCATTATTGTGACATGCTCGTAGGTGTATGTTGCGATATTTCTCATGTGGTAGCATGTGCTTCGTGTTATGGCAGTGAGTCATAACCATCCAGGAGCTCATTCAAATGGCTGCAGCGGAGAGGTTCCACCCAGGGTGGTTGTTGGCATTGCGTGTTTTTGTAGTCCCTTGCCTTTGTCACCTTAGGCAAATTATTGTAGAGAGGTGGTTTCACTTTAGGTAAAGGCATGCATTGCAAGTTTTCATCAGCTCGAACGTGGGAGGGAACGTTTTCATACGTGCATGACATAGGAGATATTTCTATATATTGTTATTAAATGAAAATTTGAACATTTTATTACACAATATATAATGAATTGTGATTTTGCAATCATAACATTTTATTAATCCATTGTACTCATTCTTTCATATCAATAGTTTTTATAAACTAATAATTGTATTAAAAATTAATTAATTTCAAATTTTATTTCAAATTTTAATATATAAAGAGTTAAAATCTAATTTCAAATTTTAATAAAATAAAACATATGCATTTTTATAAACTAAATAAATAATATATATATATATATTTATTGTTGAATATTTTAGTTCAAATTTTTAAGAAATAAAATATATGATTCTTGATTTGGACAAAAAAAAAAAATATAAATGTAAGTATAACATATTATATTTTTTTAAAGCTATGTTTGTATAGGAATTGAAATTAGAGCTTGGTTCTTTATTTTCACACATCAAGACTTTACCAATCAGTAAAACTCAAATTGATGTAATTCTAAACTTTAAGACTGATTTGAATTTACTATTTTTACTTTAATTCAGCTATATTTAAACTAAGCACCCGGACTAGCTACTATGTAGCAGTGGTTTAAGTGCAATATAATGTGTAATTTTTCATTATTTAAATTGTATTTTTGAATGTTATACAAAATATATATAGGACCCAATAAACATTTTAATCACATAAAATTTTAGATAGTTTATTTAAATCTCCTATTCAAATATTTTTGAAAAATATAAGATTTAAACATTTTGTTCATAAATTTTTATACGTCTAATTACTTTACAACATATTAATTTTTTTTTCTAATTATAGATAATATTTAAAATACTTGAAAGAGACAAATTTACACAACCCTCTTATTAAAATCAATAATTAATAACAACAATTAATCAATATTTAATAAACATTTTTATTGTTATTGTGGTTAACATAAACTTATTTTATTTATTATATATCAATTACACTTATTAATATAATTCACATACCACTATGAGAAGATATCAGCCACATTAATTAAATATAATTATGCTAGTTAACATACTTTTAACAATCTATTTGAATCATTCTCTGTGCTTCGTTTAAAACTTAATCTTTCTCAGTTCTTTAAAAATAACTGTCAAATGATATCATTCCAATAAATCTTTAATATTACGAATGCTCATGAACGTTAATCCTTCTGTGTGCTTTGGTCGAAATTTAATAGAAGTGATCGTCCACAGTATTTGAAAATGTCTGACTGTCAAGTGATATCATTCCAATAAATCTTTAATACTACGAAGCCTCACGAAGGTAGAGAATTGTCTCAGTAATAATTGTACGAGGCAGAGGCTACTTTTACGGCAGACTAGCAATAACGAGGGATATCAACGATTTGAAATTACAGCTGACAAAAATCGAATCAAATCGGCCAAAAAAGCATCCAAATCATAACCGTATCGATGGAACCTGATAATGGCGAACACTTGGGCCCTCCACAGAGTTCCATACACAAAATTGAATGAAACGGATTGTCGCACCGTCCCATCAAATATTAGAAAGATGGGAAGGCAAAAGGATTCAAGGCATGTTTGCGCTAATAATACAAGTGTTTCATTTTTCTTTCCAACGTCTCCAATGCAAAAAACATGCCTATATAAACAAGCATGAGGGCTTTGGACATGATCGAATAAAATTGGGCAAATTTTTAAAAAATAAAATAAAATTTTCATAGTTAAAGATTAAAGATAATATATTTGAGTAATAATATAAATCAGATTAAATTTGTATAGTTATTAAGTCATATTAAGAATTAAATGTTGGATGTGGAGTCTTATTATCTTTTTTTCTTAGATGTGTCACAGTATTGGACTCCTGTTTTTAATGGGGCGACAATGCTGCTCGTAATTAAATGCTGCCTGGGGGTTCAGGGTGGCGGCTGCGACTTTATGGAACCCCCCCAAGCGACGAGATTTGAGGGCAACGGCCCTGAAGATAAAAATAGATGTAAAATTGTCTTGTAAAAGTATAGTAATTTCTAGTCAATCTAGGCCGTTCATTAGGGAGATGATCTCACGATGCAAGTTATGTTTAGTTTAGGGTTTTTTGTTCTAGAAGACAACCCCTTGCTTTGTATGAGGGTATTTTTATTGCGGCTGTGTATGGTATGTGTATTCTCAGAGTAAGAAACAGATAGGAAGACTGTTAGAGAGAACAGAGGATATTACATCGGTTTTACTGTAAATTGTGTCTCTTCAAATAATAGAAAAGAAGGAATGACTGTTCGAGATAGACGTAGCTCAAACTGGATGAACCACGTTTGTGTTTCCACATATATATTTTACATGTTCCATTTCTTTGTAATATATAATTTTCTTACATTAAAAGACACATTTCAAGACATATTAAGTAGTAAAAGACATACTTTAAGACATTTCATATAATGCTTTTATTAGAATTAAAAAACGATAAAAATTAATTAAATTATAATTTTATTTTAAATTGTTTTATTATTATTAATGATAAAAAATACATCAAGATTTTAAATAAATAAAATTTGTTACAATACTATGTAATATCAATATTATATCAAAAAGAACTATTTTTTTTATTATATAAAATTAGTTAATCTATTAATAATTAAATGCAATGAGGTGGGAAAGGAGACTGCATAGCACCTTAATATCATTATAAATTCTTGGAAATCTCGAGAATTATCTCCAGGGCTATATAGTATTGACGAGGTGCATACTTTTTGAAGTGAACTTTCAATGAGATGAGCTTCTTGGAATGGATCATTTTATCTTCCACATTAGTTTCACACGATTTACCTGAAAGGAAGTCTATTTTCTTAGGTATGGATGTAAGGGGATAAACAATATTATTCGAACATTGGGTGAGATGCCCTTCTTGGAATGGGTCCTCTTATCTTCCACTTTAGTTTCACAAGATTAAATTGAAAGGAAGTCTATTTTCTTAGGTATGGATGTAAGGGGATAAAGAATATTATCCGAAAAGACAAGAAATGTTAAGTGTGACATTCCAAGAAAAAGTGTATGGGATTGGAGAATTATGTTATTGTAGAAATCTAAGTGTATAAGTGTGGATTGTCTATTTAGTAATGACCCATTTTTTTTCGAAAAATAATGTTTGTTTTTGTTGAAATAGAGGTATTCTAAATGTCAATGTTACACATAAACATATAAAGAACTATAATTTAGTTAGAAAGTGAAGATTTGAGAAAATTTTAATGAGAGTTTTGTATAACCGAAATTTTATTATCCTATGTTCTATTTAAAAAATAAATGAATCTAGGAACCATCTCACTATTTCTTTTGAATCCTTATCTAATGTAATAAACTCTATGAAGTCCCATGATAAACTTGTGGCATCATGCCTAAGATAAGGTGTTGCTAATGTAATAATAATTAGAAATGAATCAACGCAAAATTTGAAAAGGGCTTGAAAGCTATGACCCATAATGTATTAGTGCTATCCCATGGTGTCAAAACACTTGTGTAATGGCACAATTTATAGATGGAGTTAAAATATGAGAGGAGTTTATCCATAAAGTGGAATTTCTGTTGGAATTAATTCCAACTGCCCATGAGACAGGGCGGCAAGACAGTCCGCGGGGGTCAGGCAAGACATGCCAACGGATGGGCATACCCCCTCGGACAGGGCCCACATCATACAGCCGTAAAGGATTCCGCGGGGGTCGTGAAAGTCTTGAGGGCGGATGATCTTACCCCCTCGGAACCGCTGGGGGCCCACATATATTATACGGCACATATATTATATGTTGATCGCCGGTTAAAAGTTTTGATACAGCATTTGTTTTAAAAGGAAACACAAGTCTCAGGTTTTAAATTTGTTTTATGTTGTTTGTTTATGTTTTAATTAAAACATGTCATATATATATTTATATATAATGACAAAGAGTCTTAAAGACATTGTAAAAGTAAATGATGAGAGTTGTAATTTTTATTACACAAAGAAGAATAAAAAAAGAAAGGAATACATAGCAAGCAGGGGAAACAGAGAAGTGAAGCACAGCAGTGCTGGGATAAATATCACGGTTCCACTAAGTCAATTTGCCATCAATGCATAAGAGAGCGGTGCCGGCAGGAGTAATGAACCATTAATGTTTTTTCAAGCGGTGAACTTAGTGGTTGAAGTAATTTATGATGCAGATATTTGTTTTGTAAATACACAGGACAGAGTCTTTGTAATGCAATGTTTTTTTTTAATACACAGCAGCGTATTGTAAAAACAGAGAGCAAAATTTTATGCACAGCAGAGTGCATTTTGTAAGAGACAGAGTTGTAATTTTAATTACACAGAACAGCAGAAACAGAGTATTTCTCTGTGTGAGACAGAGAAGAGTTTTTGGTCACTGTGTGTGAAGCAGTACCATAGATTGTAATTTCCCAGCAGTGGAAAGATAGAAGAGTCTGTAATATCAGTTTTTTTTTATATGAAATATAAATTTTTCTGAGTTGAACTCTGTCTGTAAGTGATTTTTTGTTAATTATTCTCTGTGTTGAAGAGGGCAGTCTTATTGTTTTGGAATTCAGCAAAATTTCAACATGGTATCAGAGCCAATCCAGGCTATTTGAAGGTCAAATAAGCTGAAGGAACAGAGTTCGTTTTTGCAGCAACCTCTCCAGCAGAGTGAAGGTTCAGCCAAGAAGAATTCGAAGGTATTTCTCTATTAAATTTGTTGTGTTACTGTTGCAGAACAGTGAGCTATTTTAATACACAGTCAAGTGTTTTCTATCATAGTTAGAAGTGCAGAATGGCAGGCTCTAGCACAGGTATGAGTTTGGGAAATGTCCATCTCCCACAATTCAATGGAAAGAATTATGATTACTGGTCAATAACCATGAAAGCTTTATTTACCTCACAAGAATTATGGGAATTAGTTGAGGATGGCTTTGAAGAGCCAGCAGATGAAACAGAGTTTTTAATGTTAAATCAAGCAGGAAGAGAACAATTGAAGAACAATAAGAAGAGAGATGCCAAGGCTCTTTTCTTCTTGTATCAAGCAGTGCATGAGAGTGTGTTTCCAAGGATAGCAGCAGCTAAGAAATCCAGTGAAGCATGGGAAACTCTCAAGACAGCCTATCAGGGTATGGAGAGAGTGAAGACAGCAAAACTTCAGTTGCTGAGGAGAGATTTTGAGACTCTCTGTATGAAGGAGTCAGATAATATTGACTCATTCTTCACTCATGTGATTGGAATGGTCACTCAAATCAGATCTCATGGAGAGACTCTTGAGGACAAGAGGATTGTGGAGAAACTCTTGAGAAGCTTACCCTCAAGATTCGATGTGATTGTCACCACCATAGAAGAGATAAGAGATCTCACAAAGTTTTCAGTGGATGAACTACATGCATCACTGATTACCCATGAACAGAGATTGGGTAGGAGTGAGAACTCATCTCTTGAACATGCTTTTAAGTCCCAGATGTCTTTCGGAAGAGGAAGAGGGCAAGGCAAAGGAAGAGGAAGAGGAAGAAGCCAAAACAGAGGTGGAAGGAACAGTCCAGCAAATGCTCAAGGAAGGGGCAGCAATCCAAATCAGCATCAAGGCCAAGGCAGCAGCCAACAGAATGGTCAGCAGAATGCACAAGGACAAAGGTATGATAAATCCAATGTCCAATGTTATAATTGTAAGAAATATGGTCATTATGCTAATGAATGTAGAAAGAAGAAGCAGAATGATATGAGAAGTGAAACTAGTGCAAATTTCACAAAAGAAAACAACAGTCAAAGTAATTTGTTTTTAGCTTGTAATATGGCCGAAGAAAAGAGTGAAGACTTATGGTTTCTAGACTCCGGTTGTAGTAACCATATGACAGGAAACTTAGCAATGTTTTCTATGTTAGATGAAAGTGTGCAGTCACAAGTCACACTAGGAACTGATAGCAAAGTTTCTGTTATGGGAAAAGGAGATGTAAATGTTTTAACAAGATTAGGTGCAAGGAAAACCATAGTAGATGTTTATTATGTTCCAGGAATGAAGTGTAACCTCTTAAGTGTTGGACAGCTTGTCCATAAGGGGTATAATGTTTTCTTTGATAATGATGTTTGTACCATCATGGATAAACCACTCAGCAAACAGTGTATTGCTGAAGTAAAGATGACAAGGAACATAATGTTCCCTCTCAGAATGAGAGCAGATCTAAATAATGGCGAAGAGAAAGCAGCAGTTGCACAGGAGACTTACCAAAGCGAACCAAAGGATGATAATTGGTTATGGCACTTGCGATTTGGTCATCTCAACTTTGGAGGTCTTAATTTATTGAACAGAAAAGGAATGGTAAGTGGTTTACCATTGATAGAGAAACCGGACAGCCTTTGTGAAGGTTGTATTCTTGGGAAACAACACAGAGAAAGTTTTCCTTCCGGGAAAAGCATAAGGGCAAAAGCACCTTTAGAGATTGTCCACTCAGATGTATGTGGACCGATGCAAACTCCATCGCTTGCTAGCAGCCACTATGTCTTAACATTCATAGATGATTTTACAAGAAAAACTTGGGTTTACTTTTTGAAAAAGAAAAGTGAAGTGTTTGAAAAATTCCGCAATTTCAAAGCACTTGTTGAGAACCAGAGTGGGCTGCATATCAAAGTCTTAAGGACTGATAGAGGAGGTGAGTATATATCTAAAGATTTCCTACGTTTTTGTAGAGAAAATGGAATACATAAGCAATTTACAACTAGATATACACCGCAGCAAAATGGAGTGGCCGAAAGGAAGAACCGAACCATAATGGACATGGCGAGGAGTATGCTTAAGGCAAAGCATTTGCCGAATGATTATTGGGCTGAAGCTGTACATTGTGCAGCGTATATTTTAAACAGGTGTCCTACAAAATCAGTCATGAACAAAGTGCCGGAAGAGGCATGGAGTGGCGCAAAGCAAAGTGTCACACATATGAAAGTTTTTGGATGTGTGGCTTATGCACACATTCCGGATCAGCTCAGGAAGAAGTTGGACAGCAAGGGGGAGAAGTGTATTTTCATTGGATACAGTGAGGAATCCAAGGCATACAGGTTATATAACCCATCCACCAAGAAGTTTCTTGTGAGCAAAGATGTTCAGTTCATTGAAGAGGAAGCTTGGGATGGAAGCATAGAGAAAACAGTGAATGTTAAACACTGTTTATCTCATGATGAGAATGATGATGAGGTGGCTGAAATACATCCCCAAACAGCAGCATCAACACCGCAAAGTACACCCTTGAGGAGAAATGATAGTGCTTCTCCAAGCACACCACAAGGAGGAAATTCAAGTGCTTCTTCAAGTACTTGTACACCTACAGAAAGAGGTAAGAAATTCAGAAGTTTGAAGGATATTTATGAACAAGATATAGCTAATGAAGGTATCAATTCTTTGTTTGCTTTATATTGTCATGTTGATGATCCTGTTCATTTGGAAGAAGCCATCAAGGATGAGAAATGGATAGAAGCTATGGATGAGGAAATAAATGCCATAGAGAGGAACAAAACTTGGGATTTGGTTGAACTCCCAAAAGGTAAAGATGTCATTGGCGTTAAATGGGTCTACAAGACCAAGAGTAATGCTGAAGGCAAGATAGAGAGACACAAGGCAAGGCTTGTTGTCAAAGGCTATAAGTAGAAGCATGGCATAGATTATGAGGAAACTTTCGCACCGGTTGCCAGAATGGAAACCGTGAGAGCAGTGTTGTCCATAGCAGCACAAAACAAATGGAAAGTTTACCAAATGGACGTGAAGTCGGCATTCCTGAATGGAGTGTTAATGGAAGAGGTTTACATTGATCAACCTCTCGGCTATGAGAAGAAAGGCGAAGAGCACAAAGTATGCAAGTTGAAGAAGGCTCTTTATGGGCTGAAGCAAGCGCCAAGAGCGTGGTACAGTAGGATAGATTCATATCTACCGGAAAATGGTTTTGAGAAGTGTGAGGGAGAACCCACCCTCTACATCAAAGAACAAGACGGTAAAATTTTGATTGTAGTCTTGTATGTTGATGATGTTATTTTTACAGGTAATGATGATTGCCTTATTGAACATTTTAAAACAGTCATGAAGGAAGAATTTGAAATGACTGATATGGGTTTGTTGAGATACTTCTTGGGAATAGAAGTAGAACAGAATGAAGATGGGATTTTTATCTCACAGGCAAAGTATGTTAATGAAGTTCTTGAAAGATTTAACATGCAGGAATGCAAAGCAGCGATCACTCCCACAGTGATGGGATTAAAACTCAGCAGAGAGGACAGCAGCAAGGATTTTAATCCTAGTTTGTACAAGAGCATAGTTGGCAGCCTTATGTACTTGACTGCAACTAGGCCGGACATAATGCATGCTGTTAGTTTGATTTCCAGGTTCATGGAAAAGCCAAAGGATGCACATTGGCAAGCAGCAAAAAGGATTTTGAGGTATGTTAAAGGTACAAAGAAATTTGGTATTTTTTATACTACTTCAGAACATTCAGATTTAGTTGGATACACTGACAGTGATTGGGCTGGAAGTGTAGATGATCGGAAGAGCACTTCCGGTTATGTTTTTCACATGGGTTCAGGAGCCATTTCATGGGCTTCTAAGAAACAACCCGTTGTAGCGTTGTCTACAGCAGAAGCAGAATATGTGGCAGCTACAGCAGCAGCGTGTCAAGCAGTTTTGATGCGGAAAATGTTGAGAAGCTTATGTCAAGAACAGGTAAAAGGGACAGTGATATTTTGTGACAATAGCTCAGCTATTGCATTGTCTAAAAATTCTGTTTTTCATAAAAGAACAAAGCACATTGACACCAAGTTTCATTTCATACGGGAATTGGTAAGCAATGGCGAGATTGTTTTGCAGCATTGCAGAACAGAGGATCAATTTGCAGATATCCTCACAAAGCCACTACAGCAGAAAAGCTTTGAATATTTCAGAAAATGCTTGGGTATGCAGGAAAACCCAGCAGTTGAAATTAAGGGGGAGTGTTGGAATTAATTCCAACTGCCCATGAGACAGGGCGGCAAGACAGTCCGCGGGGGTCAGGCAAGACATGCCAACGGATGGGCATACCCCCTCGGACAGGGCCCACATCATACAGCCGTAAAGGATTCCGCGGGGGTCGTGAAAGTCTTGAGGGCGGATGATCTTACCCCCTCGGAACCGCTGGGGGCCCACATATAATATACGGCACATATATTATATGTTGATCGCCGGTTAAAAGTTTTGATACAGCATTTGTTTTAAAAGGAAACACAAGTCTGTTTTAAATTTGTTTTATGTTGTTTGTTTATGTTTTAATTAAAACATGTCATATATATATTTATATATAATGACAGAGCCCAGCACATTGTAAAAGCAGCGATGTATATGTTGTAATTTTTATTACACAGCAGTGTAAATAAAAAGAAAGGAATACATAGCAGTGCGGGAAACAGAGAAGTGAAGCACAACAGTGCTGGGATAAATATCACGGTTCCACTAAGTCAATTTGCCATCAATGCATAAGAGAGCGGTGCCGGCAGGAGTAATGAACCATTAATGTTTTTTCAAGCGGTGAACTTAGTGGTTGAAGTAATTTATGATGCAGATATTTGTTTTGTAAATACACAGGACAGAGTCTTTGTAATGTAATGTTTTCATATATGCACAGCAGCGTATTTTGAAAAACACAGAGCATAGTGCATTTTGTAAAAGACAGAGTTGTAATTTTAATTACACAGAACAACAGAAACAGAGTATTTCTCTGTGTGAGACAGAGAAGAGTTTTTGGTCACTGTGTGTGAAGCAGTACCATAGATTGTAATCTCCCAGCAGTGGAAAGATAGAAGAGTCTGTAATATCAGTTTTTTTTATATGAAATATAAATTTTTTTTTGAGTTGAAAACTCTGTCTGTGAGTGAAATTTTTAATTAGTTTCTCTGTGTTAAAGAGGCAGTTTTTATTGTTTTGGAATTCAGCAAAATTTCAACAATTTCAATAGCTTGATGTCTAAACATAAGTAATGATAAATGTTAATTACACTTTTTGTTGGAAATTGGAAGGAAAGTAATTTCATTCTACTAAAATATGTTTACAAGAGCGTAAGCCTATAAGTGCCCACTTCTTGTGCAACAACACTAGAGGTTATGTGGTGAATCCCAAAGTAGGGGCATCATTAAGAAGAAACCATAAGTGAACGAGGTATAAGTGTTCATAAATGCTAAAATGCAAGGAAACAACTATCTATAATCCAGGATAACAACAAGTCTTCAACTTGTTAAAACAAATGAATAGTAGTGAACATTAAGATAAAACAAATAATCATAAAACAAATTAGTTGAACTAAAAAATTAAACATGTAAGTGTTGTACATTGGATAAACCAACGCTCTTCATGTATTTCATGACATGGACTAACTGTCTCTCGTGGATCCTTATCTCTAGCGATGCGATCATTGACTAATAGATGTCGGTTTTGGTGTAACGGAAATTGTAGTTACCAACAAGTGGTATTAGAGCATAGCTCACGAGTTCAATACAAACTCGACTTGCATTGGGGGGATATTTTTAGACATTGGATAAAACAATGCTCCCTATGTATTTCGTGACATGGACTAACCATTTCTCGTTGATCCTTATCTCCAGAGATGCCATCATTGACTAACACTTATAGGTTTTAGTCTAATAACAATCGTGGTGATTCTACAACACTAAGATACACCATCCAACTTACATAATATCCATAATATTAATAATATTTATCCCATTAAAAGAACACATACACTATATAAACAATGAAAAATATAAAAGATGAGCGAAAAAATATTATCCAACAATAACTATTTGTATCTATTATTCCTCGAACCATGATTTTTTTTTTAATATATTATTCCCTATAATATTGTACAACAGATGTAATACCTACATTATAAGTTTACGTTACATAGATTATACATGATTTTTTTTTAACATCATTTAAATGGCTCATTAGATAATACAACGAGCCATGACAAATGCTTAACAACTTAAGATCCTTCTACGAGAATAGTGAATCCCGCCTATTGACATGGCTTAGCATCATCTTGATTTGATCTTGACACATCATCTAATCATGCCAAGGCACCATAAAGGGAATGCCAAAATAAGAGTAAGCATTCATTCTATTTTTGACCTTATGTCCTTTCCATTCTGGTCACTTTTAACTTCCTAGAGGGGCTAATGCTGTTGGTGACAGTTCTGTTCCCTGCAATCTTCGAAAGGCTACCTAAATCCATTCATCCAAAACATAATACTCTACCTAGATCCGTGCACCCAAAACTAAGGGCACTACAATTGGTTTTCATCTTGATGGATCACCTACATTCTTACCTGACACTGAATCCAAAATCCTCTTCTGCGGCCTATTCTCCTCTTCCAATTTCCCATAAGATTTAATTTTATATAGAGTACGTAATTTCCCTGGCCACAACACTCACTTTCAATGAAGAAAATAATAATTAAATATTAAAATACCAATGCATTTTCTCTTTCCCTAATATAGGCTCAGATTTACACTTCGTGAAAATTACGAAACTCACGAAAAACCTTTGGGCATTTCTAAGAATTTCCTTCATGAATGAAAATGGAAGTTAGTTTTCTTTCATTAATATCATCTGCCGAAGCTATTCCCAATTCTACTTGTAAGATAAAATATACGAAGTGGATTTACTTTGAATCCAATGTAAATATTAACATGAAATTATGCAATGCCCATTTACATAGAATCAAAACTAAATTTTGTGAAATTGTGTCATGATAAATTTTTAACATAAATGCACATATGGCATTTCCTTCACTTCCTTTGAAAAAAAAATATGGCAGCTAGAATTTTAATATTTTAAACATAAAAATTCAAATATATTAAATTGGAATATTCTTAACCACATACAAAATTGACATATGAAATTAACTATTTCAAAACTCAATCGATACAGTTTTCCGTTTTAATATGTATGGCGAAATATCTGCTATCTCATACTCTTTAATGCAGGTTGTGCATGCTTTACTAATTCACAGTTTCATGCAGGTAGTGCCTGCTTTACTATTTCACAGTTTCATGTGGTCATGTCGTGGTTATGAATTTAGCTGCATAGATCGATACAAAATCCCTTGCTGCATATTGTTAGATCGTTGAACTTGGTTTGATCTGCACAATCAAATCCATTATTGGATCACTGGCTTACTGGATCATTGTCTGTCGATGGTTCACTTGCTCACTGGATCGCACTCTCGCTGGATAGTTCGCTAGGTGGATGGTTCATTTTCTTTCAATGCTCCCTATCTTCTAAAATTTGATCCTTGCACGGTATGCTTTTAGAATAATTGTCACCAAGAATACCTCTAAGATGAAATATTTCAACTACCCATCGAGGGTAATGATCCAGATAAGGATGTTTGAATAACATCATATTTCATGTCCATAAATAGGAAACTGCTCCTACATTATTGTGCGGGGAGGTCTATTTTATAAGCTGAGTGTGATGCGTAAAGGTGTCTTTATTTTATTAGAATTGTAATTTAATTTATGTTACATAAAAAAAATTAAAAATCAGAAAGGTTAAATAAAGATATAAAATATGGGTTTATAAACAAAAATTAAACTAGCAATTGCATCTAATGTTGCAAAGGAAACCCCGTAAAGACGATGTTAGAAGGAGATGAAATTAATTTGATGTGTCATTTTATACTGAAAAAATACATAATTATATTGTTGAAATAAGTAAAAGATGTAATGGAAAGGTTAGTTGATGGCAATTTATTTCTATTATGTGACATTTGAAGAATGTACAATGTTTGAAATGTAATTTTGAATAGTGTGCAAGTGTTGAAATGTACATTGTATGTTAGTATTTTGGAATTAAATTGTTATTTTGGGTAAAAGATTACAAGTCTATCATGAACAAAATGATTGATGCTGAGTTTTGTGAAGAGTTACGAGATATGTTGAAGTAAAAAGCAACCTGCAAAGAGAAATTTTTTATTAAAAAGTTAGAAGAAATTTTTTGTTTTTGGAAATGAAAATTTTTCTTTCTAATTTAATAAAATCAGCCCAGATAATTTGTATAGAAAACAGTAATCTTTAAATTCTGAATTAAAATGTAAAATCTTGAAATCAAAAAAATTTAATTATTGTAAAATGTTGTCTACCTTCGTATTTAATTTGGCTCTTAATCACCAAATTAAAGTGGTTGAGAGAATTTTAAAGTGCCATCTTAAAACACAGAATTTCGATTATATTTATTTGAGATAATTTGGAAGAATAATTTACACTTCCCATTATGTTTTTATCTATAAAATGGATCTTAAAAAATATTAATTTATTTGTTTATTAATTTATTTGTTTATACATGACATTATGTCCCACATCTTGCAAAAAGAGATTATTTTTTGGAGAGATTATTTTAATAGAATCTTGCATACAACTAGTGGGTTGACATTCAAGCACATAGCCAAGTGCTGAGAATGGGCAAAGTCACGAAAAAGAGTTGTGGAGTTTGTGATAGATACATAAAAATTAGAACATATAAGAGTTGAAATACATATAGGGACAGAGAAAGAGATTATAGTTGGATTTAGTAACAGTAACCTCTCTGTTTCTATTAGGAAGAAACAAAATAGAAAGCATAGTTCCGTGCTTGGACAACTTAAGGGATTGTCTTGTCCTAAATTTCTATTGCCTAGTACTTAGTGATTGTTACATTACTTCATTTGTCCTAAACTGGACTGACTTGGATTAATGACAACTAAAACTTGCAGGGCATGGCTTTGATATGGATGACAATATGCAAAAAATATATACAAGTACAACAAAGGAAAGTCTAAGCCATTTATAAATCTGAAAAGATTCATGGTAAACCCTTCTATATGTATTTTTTGTTTCTATATGTAATTTTAGTTTATATTAGTGTAGATGATTCAGATACACATTTACATATGTAAAAGAAAAATATTATTGTAGGTGGGAAATGTAGTTATAGGAAAATATTATGACAAATTGGGCATTGTAACTACGATACTTATCATAATATTATGATGCATTGCAATTTGAAAATGCAAGATAAGTCAACTGACTGTGATAATTACATCAACTTGTAATGAATCACCCATATTATGAAATTTTCATAGAATCCTACATACAATTGGTGGGTTGACATTCAAACACATAGCCAGGTGTTGAGAATGGGCAAAGTCACGAAAAAGAGTTGTGGATTTTCTGATAGATACATAACAATTAGAACATATAAGAGTTTAAATACATATACGGATAGAGAAAGATATTACTAGTAAGGTTTAAGATTTCCGAGAAGTAATAAAGTTTCCTGATATGATTTTCTCGAGTGTGGTTATTTTATCCAATAATTCAACTTCCCCCAAATTCTGATGCATAATGAATTTGAAACACCTATATTTGATTATTGAAAGTTCATTCTGTAAATAAGTATCAATGTTCGTTAGTATTAGTATTATGAAACAAAATAGAAAGTTTTGAGAGAGCCAGCACCTATGTATTGTGAGTTATTGTGAGTATACATTCTCTCATATACATTATGAAAGTCTCGGAGTGGCAGAGTCAGAGGTCCCCAGAGATTGAGGCATTGCAATTTGAGAATGCAAGATAAGTCAACTGACTGTGATCATTACATCAACTTGCAATGAATCACCCATGAAAATGAATATTTGTCAATATTGACTTCAGTATATTTTGTTTCTTTTCATATTGTAACTATTGAGACATTATAAAAATAAGGCATTGGATGACCCTGTAAAAATTTTGGGTTGACATTGAAACACACAGCCAGGTACTGAGAATGGGCAAAGTCACGAAAAAGAGTAGTGGATTTTGTGATAGATACATAACAATTAGAACATATAAGAGTTAAAATACATATAGGGACAAAGAAAGATATTACTGGTAAGGTTTAAGATTTCTGAGAAGATGTAAAGTTTCCAGATATGATTTTCGAGTGTGGTTATTTTATCCAATAATTCAACTTCTCCCAAATTTCGATGCATAATGAATTCGAAACACCTATATTGGATTATTGAATGTTCATTCTGTAAATAAATATCATTGTTCGTTAGTATTAGTATTACAAAACAAAATAGAAAGTTCTGAGAGAGCCAGCACTTATGTATTGTGAGTTATTGTGAATATACATTCTCTCATATACATTGTGAAAGTCTCGGAGTGGCAGAGTCAGAGGTCCCTGAAGAATGAGGCATTGCAATTTGAGAATGCAAGATAAGTCAACTGACTGTGATCTTTTTTCTGTTAGGAAGAAACAAAATAGAAAGAAAAGATAGGTATAGTTGGATTTGGTAAGTTTCTGGAGAGATTATTTTCATAGAATCTTGCATACAACTGGTGGGTTGACATTCAAACACACATCCAGGTGCTGAGAATGTGCAAAGTCGTGAAAAAGAGTTGTGGAGTTTGTGATAGATACATAACAATTAGAACATATAAGAGTTGAAATACATATAGGGATAGAGAAAGAGATTATAGTTGGATTTAGTAACAGTAAAGCAACCTCTCTATTTTCTGTTAGGAAGAAACAAAATAGAAAGCATAGTTCCATGCTTAGACAAATTAAGGACAGGCATTGCAAGAGGGATAAAAAAGAGCGGTACAGAAGGCTCATCTGTATTTGCAAAGCCTCCAAATGCATCCGAAGGCAGGAGATGACGCCAACGACTTATTCTTCAGGTATTTTTGTGGTCATTTTGTTTATAAAAGATTCATATATAATTCAGTTATGGTGTGATGATTATCATGTTGAATTTGTCACTACTTGAAAACTATGGTGGACTGAATACTTCAGTAAATATGCATAAAAAGGTGTCGTTTGAATGGGTTGTCTTTTTATTGTGTAGTACCATCTTACTGACTACCGAAACACTTCGGCTTCATGTCAATTTGGCCATCCCATTGTACAAAAAATTGGTCAAATCATGGGATTTTGTCTTACTTGTCATACATCTACCCTTAATCATTCCTTAGATAATGATCCCTACTAACATCAAAAATCTGCACGTGAAGTTTCCTCAAGTACCTTGTAGAGATCTGTCCAACTTTCAAACTCTCAGATATGGTATTTCTATAGGTCACATGCTGCTTTATTTTGGTCACTTGAGGGCAAGGGATCTACACTTCCATTTTATTCAGTAGCCGCCCCCCCCCCCCCCCAAATCCACATATGCTTTCATAATTTGTCTTTTCCCTTCTCTATTTAACTTGTTCCTGTTGAATTTCTCTATACGTCTACTTGAGAGAGTGCTTAACTATCTTGTTAGGCACACTTTTGTGAACTTAATGCCTTTGAAGACCATGGCAAACATATAATCTATCTTATTAATTAAGGTAGTGTGTTACATCGTGTATACGTCCACAGTGGTGCTGGAAGAGTGTTGAGGGGCATATTGTAGAGTGGAATTTCATATGATGTATTATGGCACTGTGCAGCTCAATTTGATTCCTTGAAACTTGATGTGCACAGAGATTCAGATGATGAAGATGACTTCCCTATAAGTGTGGAAATACGATAATTGCCTAAGATAAAACCTCAAGTTAATATGTGCACATCTATTGCAAATATTCATCCTGCCAAAGAGGACCAAAAAGGTGATACTGTAGATGATGTTACCCAACTCGGGCATTGTAACTACGATACTTATCATAATATTCTAAGGCATTGCAATTTGAGAATGCAAGATAAGTCAACTGACTGTGATCATTACATCAACTTGTAATGAATCACCCATATTATGAAATTTTCATAGAACCCTGCATACAACTGGTGGGTTGACATTCAAACACAGTCAGAGGTCCCCGGAGACTGAGGCATTGCAATTTGAGAATGCAAGATAAGTCAACTGACTGTGATCATTACATCAAGTTGCAATTAATCACGCATGCAAATCAATATTTCTCAATCTTGACTTCAGTATATTTTGTTTCTTTTCATATTGTAACTATTGAGACATTATAAAAATAAGACGTTGGATGACCCTGTAAAAATGTTGGGTTGACATTCAAACACATAGCCATGTGCTGAGAATGGGCAAAGTCACTAAAAAGAGTTGTGGAGTTTGTGATAGATACATAACAATTATAACATATAAGAGTTGAGATACATATAGGTATAGAGAAAGAGATTATTGGTAAGGTTTAAGATTTCCGAGAAGCAACAAAGTTTCCAGATATGACGAAAAAGAGTTGTGGAGTTTCTGATAGATACATAACAATTAGAACATATAAGAGTTGAAATACATATAGGGACAGAGAAAGAGATTACTAGCAAGGTTTAAGATTTCTGAGAAGACATAAAGTTTTCAAATATGATTTTCGAGTGTGGTTATTTTATTCAATAATTCAACTTCTCCCAAATTCTGATGCATAATGAATTCGAAACACCTATATTGGATTATTGAAAGTTCATTCTGTAAATAAATATCAATGTTCGTTAGTATTAGTATTATGAAACAAAATAGAAAGTTCTAATGACTACCGAAACACTTCGGCTTCATGTCAATTTGGCCATCCCATTTTACAAAACTTTGGTCAAATTAGGGGATTTTGTCTTAGTTGTCATACATCTACCCTTAATCATGGCTTAGATAATGATCCCTATTAACATAAAAAATCTGCACGTGAAGTTTCCTCAAGTACCTTGTAGAGATCTGTCCAGCTTTTAAATTCTCATATATGGTATTTCTATAGGTTACATGTTGCTTTATTTTGGTCACTTGAGGGTAAGGGATCTACACTTCCATTTTATTCAGTACCCCCCCCGCCCAAATCCACATATGCTTTCATAGTCTATCTTTTCCCTTCTCTATTTAACTTGTTCCTGCTGAATTTCTCTATACATCTACTTGAGAGAGTGCTTAACTATCTTGTTAGGCACACTTTTGTGAACTTAATGGCTTTCAGGACCATGGGAGACATATACTCTATCCTATTAATTAAGGTACCCAAGAAGCGCATGCTGGATGTTGAATATCAAGAGGATGTCCAAGTGCAGCAACACAAAAGAAGATGGAAGAGGTGAAAATATCATACTGATTCAAAACATTTGTATTATGAGGATGCTAAAGAAGAAGCTGTTGCATCGAGGGAAGGCATTGCAATTTGAGAATGCAAGATAAGTCAACTGACTGTGATCATTACATCAACTTGTAATGAATTACCCATATTATGAAATTTTAAAGTTCTGAGAGAGCCAACACCTATGTATTGTGAGTTATTGTGAATATACATTCTCTCATATACATTATGAAATTTTCGGAGTGGTAGAGTTAGAGGTCCCCGAAGACTGAGGCATTGCAATTTGAGAATGCAAGATAAGTCAACTGACTGTGATCTATTTTTTGTTAGGAAGAAACAAAATAGAAAGAAAAGATAGGTATAGTTGGATTTGGTAAGTTTTTCGAGAGATTATTTTCATAGAACCCTGCATACAACTGGTGGGTTGACATTCAAACACACAGCCAGGTGCTGATAATGGGAAAAGTCACGAAAAAGAGTTGTGGAGTAACAGTAAACCAACCTCTCTGTTTTTTGTTAGGAAGAAACAAAATATAAAGCATAGTTCCATGCTTAGACAACTTAAGGGATTGTCTTGTCCTAAATTTCTATTGCCTAGGCCTTAGTGATTGTTACATTATTTCATTTGTCCTAAACTGGACTAACTTGGATTAATGACAAGAGCACTTTACATTTTGTTAAATCAAAATCAAATAATCCTAACTATAGCAACGACTCTTCACATTTAGTACATTAAAATAAAATAATGTCTCTTTTCACACAAAACCAAACATGCACGTCATTTAATCAGAAACCCTTGGAATTCAAACATCCTCAATTTTTTCTATTTATAATGAGAAAAAGCAAGAGTGAAAATCTTGACTTGCCATTCATCAGTTCTGCCCAAAAGCCAGAAGCCCTAACCTTACAATCAATAAGGAAAATGTCAGCCTATATGTCATCTAGGTGTTATATCAAACAGTAATGAGGTCTAGGATAAAATACTACCCAACGTAAGGTGGGAAATTATTGTAGGCGGGAAATGCAGTTATGGGTAATTAAATAATTCTAACTAAACTAACGGCTCCTTACATTCTATAAATTAAAATCAAATAATCACGATTCCTAATTATACCAATGGCGCTTTACATTATGTTAAATAAGAATAAAATAATCCTAACTATAGCAATGGCTCTTCACATTCAGTAGATTAAAATCAAATAATGTCTCTTTTCACACAAAACCAAAGATGCACGTCATTTAATTAGAAACCCTTCGAATTCAAACATCCTCAGATTTTTCTATTTACAATGGGAAAAAGCAAGAGTGAAAATCTTGACTTGCCGTTCATCAGTTCTACCCAAAATCCGGGTTGACATTCAAACACACAACCAGGTGCTGAGAATGGGCAAAGCCACGAAAAAGAGTTGCTACTCACCTCTGTCCTAGAGTGTCAGAGTCAGAGAGTTCAGCAAGTGTCAAAGTGGCAGAGTTCAGTAGCAGCCTTGACATGCAGTAGAAGTTCACTTCACTTCAACACCACTCAGACGCAGTAGACGTAGCAGCTTTCTTCAATGGAACAAATTCTTCAATTATTCACTGGAACAAATTAGTGGAACAGAAGAGATAGATGTAGGATGAATAAAAATCAAATAATCCTAAGCATAGCAATGGCTCTTCACATTCAGTACATTAAAATAAAATAATGTCTCTTTTCACACAAAACCAAATATGCACGTCATTTAATCAGAAACCCTTGGAATACAAACATCCTCAGATTTTTCTATTTACAATGAGAAAAAGCAAGAGTGAAAATCTTGACTTGTCGTTCATCAGTTCTGCCCAAAATCCAGAAGCCCTAACCTTACAATCAATAAGGCAAATGTTAACCTATATGTCATCTAGGTGTTATATCAAACAGTAATGAGGTCCACGATAAAATACAACCCAACATACAGAGGGAAACTATTGTAGGTGGGAAAGGAAATTATGGGAGATTAAATAATTCTAACTAAACTAATGGCTCCTTACATTTTGTAAATTAAAATCAAATAATCACGATTCCTAATTATACCAATGGCACTTTACATTCTGTTAAATCAAAATCAAATAATCCTAACTATGGCAATGGCTCTTCACATTCAGTAGATTAAAATCAAATAATGTCTCTTTTCACACGAAACCAAAGATGCACGTCATTTAATCATGAACCCTTGGAATTAAAAAATCCTCAGATTTTTCTATTTACAATGGAAAAAATAAATAGAAAAATCAAGAGTGAAAATCTTGACTTTCCATTCATTAGTTCTGCCCAAAATCTTGGTTGAAATTCAAACACATAGCCAGGTGCTGAGAATGGGCAAAGTCATGAAAAAGAGTTACTGCTCACCTTTGTCTCGGAGTGTCGGAGTCAGAGAGTTCAGCAAGTGTCAGAGTGGCAGAGTTCAGTAGCATCCTTGACACACAATAGAAGTTCACTTCACTTCAACAACACTCAGACGCAGCAGACGCAACAAATTTCTTCAATGGAAAAAATTCTTCAATTCTTCATTGCAACAAATCACTGGAAGAGAAGAGATAGATGTAGGATGAATTAGTTCTGCCCAAAATCCAGAATCCCTAACCTTACAATCAATAAGGAAAATGTCAGCCGATATGTCATCTAGGTGTTATATCAAACAGTAATGAGGTCCAAGGTAAAATAATACCCAACGTAAGGTGGGAAACTATTGAGACATTATAAAAATAAGACGTTGGATGACCCTGTAAAAATGTTGGGTTGACATTCAAACACACAGCCAGGTGCTGAGAATGGGCAAAGTCACGAAAAAGAGTTGTAGCTCACCTCTGTCTCGGAGTCGGACAATTTAGCAAGTGTCGGAGTGGCAATGTTCAGCAGCAACCTTGACACGCAGCAGAAGTTCACTTCACTTCAACAACACTCAGATGCAGCAAACGCAACAACTTTCTTCAATGGAACAAATTCTTCAATTCTTCACTTGAACAAATCACTGGAAGAGAAGAGATAGATGTAGGATGAATCAGTTCTGCCCAAAATCTAGAAGCCCTAACCTTACAATCAATAAGGAAAATGTCAGCCTATATTTCATCTAGGTGTTATATCAAATAGTAATGAGGTCCAGGGTAAAATAATACCTAGCGTAAGGTGGGAAACTATTGAAATATTATAAAAATAAGACGTTGGATGACCCTGTAAAAATGTTGGGTTGACATTCAAACACATAGCCAGGTGATGAGAATGGGAAAAGTCACGAAAAAGAGTCGCTGCTCACCTCTGTCTCAGAGTGTCGGAGTCAGAGAGTTCAGCAAGTGTCAGAGTGGTAGAGTTCAGCAGCAGCCTTGACACGCAGCAGAAGTTCACTTCACTTCAACAGCACTTAGACGCAGCAGACACAACAACTTTCTTCAATGGAACAAATTCTTCAATTCTTCATTGGAACAAATCACTGGAAGAGAAGAGATAGATGTAGGATGAATCAGTTCTGCCCAAAATCCAAAATCCCTAACCTTACAATCAATAAGGAAAATGTCAGCCTATATGTCATCTAGGTGTTATATCAAACAATAATGAGGTCTAGGGTAAAATAATACTGAGCGTAAGGTGGGAAACTATTGAGATATTATAAAAATAAGACGTTGGATGACCCTGTAAAAATGTTGGGTTGACATTCAAACACACATCCAGGTGATGAGAATGGGCAAAGTCACGAAAAAGAGGTGCTGCTCACCTCTGTCTTGGAGTGTCGGAGTCAGAGAGTTCAGCAAGTGTCGGAGTGGTAGAGTTCAGCAGCAGCCTTGACACGCAGCAGAAGTTTACTTCACTTCAACAACAATTAGACGCAACAGACACAACAACTTTCTTCAATGGAACAAGTTCTTCAATTCTTCATTGGAACAAATCACTGGAAGAGAAGAGATAGATGTAGGATGAATTAGTTCTGCCCAAAATCCAGAAGCCCTAACCTTACAATCAATAATGAAAATGTCACCACATATAGGTGTTATATCAAACAGTAATGAGGTCCAGGGTAAAATAATACCCAGTGTAAGGTGGGAAACTATTGAGACATTATAAAAATAAGGCATTGGATGACTCTGTAAAAATGTTGGGTTGACATTCAAACACACAGCCAGGTGCTGAGAATGGGCAAAGTCACCAAAAACAGTTGTTGCTCACCTCTCTCTCGGAGTGTCGGAGTCGGATAGTTCAGCAATTGTCAGAGTGGCAGAGTTCAACAGCGACCTTGACACGTAGCAGAAGCTCACTTCACTTCAACAACACTCAGACGCAACAGACGCAATAGCTTTCTTCAATGGAACAAATTCTTCAATTCTTCCTTGAAACAAATCACTGGAATAGAAGAGATAGATGCAGGATGATTGAAAGAAACACATTTAAAAGAAAATCTCAAAACTACTTGCAACTAATTAATAACCACCAAGCTTCCATTCCTCCTCCAGTAAAGGATCTTCCGCTCATCCCGCAGCAAAGGATTTGTTCCAACTGCCACTTCTCTGCAGCAAATGCGGCAATTAGGTCGGAAAGGAGAATGAATATTAAGGTTTTAATTATAAACATTAATGTTTTAGTTATGTTTCATTTTAATCTATGGTTGTGCACTCTTCAATCGTCTAACAATAGATCTGACGATCAGCGATAGTACACATGGGCAGGTAGGAAAGTTGTTTTCAAATAATAACGCCTTACGGCGTAATAATTGTATAAATAAACATTTCAAATTTTTTCTATAAACTTTTTTTTGAAAATATTTACACCCAGAAAATATTTACACCTAGAAAGACCCATAATAAATCCGAAATTAAATAGATCCGTCAATCTAAAAGACCATACAACTGTTAAGACTAATCTTATGTGACAATCCCAATTTCTTATCACAGCGATATTTAAGAAAAGCAACATTACTATGATTCAAGCGAGATTTTAAGAAAATATTAATTCACTAATTATCACTCCTCACACATAATTTACTTTCACGGCTATTAACTCTTTACTTTTCCATTTCGCACATGTACATTAACCTTCAACATGTTGGTAAAAGTGTGCACAATTCTTTTTTCTTCTAAACATGAAGATCTGAAGTCCCTGAGTTGCTTTGAAGTGCATCGGTGTAACATCCACACCATTCAGATTTGTATCCTAAATGTTTATTGTTGTCACTCACAATCATACTATACACAGTTCTGTATTGACGAAAATAGAACTGTGTCCCTTTTTCATCTAGGAATACTATACACATAGTTCTGTATTGCCGAAAATAGAACTGTCCCTTTTTCATGTAGCAAGCGGTTATTTGGTTATTTTACAACCCAGTATTTTCTTCTATATTGAGGGAAGGTTTCAAAACAAATATATATATATATATATATACACAACTTTACATGTATATTTATTTACGATGCCAATGTGGCCCGTACCTTAGTTGCCTTCTCAAATTGAAAGTTACTAGATATTTGACTTTTGGTTGAGCACATTTCTGTTGACCTAAACATTGGAAGGGTGCCCCGAACATTAGAGTTACATTATATTATTATGCACCGACTTTAGTTTTAGGCAATCGGTGAATGGTCTCCATGCAAGTTCTTGAATCCTACTGTTGGCATTTCTTGGTACAGTAAGGGCACTTAGGATAAATTTTTAAGATAAAAGAAATATTTTGTTTTAAAATATCATTTTTTTGTTTTAGTTATTTCAGATTAAAATTTAATAACAATTTATTTGTTTTAAATATAAAATTTAAGACAAAAGTACATTTTTAATTAAATATAAAATTGTAGACAAAAACAATTTTTGAGACAAAAATATTTTAAGATAAAAAATTATATTTAATAAAAGAATATTTTGAAACAAAAGTATTTTGAGACAAAACTATATATTAAAAAAAAAGTAGTTTAAGACAAAAATATTTTAACACATAAATTTGTATTTAAAAAAGAGTTTGAGACAAAAATATTTTAAGACAAAACTTTATATTTAAGACAAAAATGAAATCCATTGAAGACATTAAACAATTAAGACGAACCATGTCAATTTAAGACAATATTATGTAACAATTGCAAAATTGACTCTGAAAGTGGGCCTTAAGTCTACTAGTTTGTTGTCTAGACTCTCTTGAGCCTATACAGAGGTTCCTATTTCACTTACCATTCACATTATCTTATATAAAGACAACCATTTTTTGGGTTGCTCATTTTGTGGGGATAGATGACTATGAAGAACACCACAAATTTTCTTGGCAAGATTTCCGAGAGATCAATTTCTCTTATGTCTCTTCGATCTCTTCACATGCAATTAGAGAAAACTTGTTTGTCGTTGTATTCAAGAATTTTGCATATAGATTTCATGAGTGGATAAGGGATAATTTTATTTTTATTTTCAGAAATAGATATTCAAACCATATCAAGTTTAATCGTATCAATTTCATATATATATATATATATATATATATATATATATATATATATATATATATATATATATTTTAATTAATCCTTTTTAATTAAATTGAAAACTAGAATATGCTAATTATATTATTTTTTTAATTAATTTTAAAATTAAAATATAAAGTTTTCTAAAAGTTAGCATATTCTTAACTAATTTTAAGGTATTTAATTTAATGTATATTATTTGAAAATTTTATTAAAAAATACATAAAACTAATAAATTAAAGATAATTTTATTTGAAAAAATTTATAATATACATACCATATTCTAAAAATATAGTAAACAAATAGATAAAATTTATTGGTATTTCGTTGGCCTAACTCATGGGGATTTGAACCTCCGTTTTTTTTTTTTTTTTTAGTCGAAGAGTTTCTATTAATAAAAAAACATATACATGGATACAAAAATGCATATGGTCTCACCCCAATGCGATTTGTTGATCAATGTGTTAACCATACAACATACAAAAATTAAAACAAGAAACACACTAGTGATCATAATCAATGGTGAGAGATAATTGAACTGGGGTTGCCTGACCCTATACCTAGGGGAGGTGGAAGGTGATATAGGAAATTGACAAGGTGCTCAAATTGAGCAAGCCAAGTTTCGAGTTTTTCAACCTTTTCTATCAATAAATTCTTATCAATAAATTCTTTCTGCGCTGGACACCTACCTCCCTTTTGTGAACATGACAGTCGAATTATTGAAGCTATTCAAGTTTCTCCATTGTGTCCTCCTGATCATACATGCAAACTTGACTACGAGCGTCCAAGTGAGCAGAGACAGATTGCACTCGTTCAAGGACCATCGATGAGATTCCTCGCCTCCTAGAAGGTCCCCGACCCACAGATCACAATCGTCCTTGATTTTTGTGTCCTCGAGGCACCATAGCTTGACTATGTCCCTACCCATGACAACCTTCTCCTATGCCATGACCAAATCACATAATCAACTTACAACGACTCCCTGCTATGGAAGCTTCCGAAGAATTGTGATCCCCATAGTTTTGCGACCTAGATGTCCAGTGCCTCTCTAAGGACCTGCTCCCTCCCTAGAGCTACCGTGACACATAATTACAACACCACCCTGAGAGCCTTCAAAATTTTCCATAGCCAAGATGTGCTAGGAGTGGGGGTTCGGATTCATATTTGAGCTCATAAGGAAGCCGACTAGATGAAATGATGAGACACCCAAAACGTTATCATCTACCACTAGGAACCAAACAGACCTCGTCGCAGACTAGAGAGGAGAGGTTAACCAACACAAAAATTCCCACCACCAACCATTGGCTACTCGATCAGAGACGTGTCGGACCAGAGTGAGTGAAACAAACCCAAGCGAAAAGGACCAAATAGAAAATAAAAAACACTTGAGATGAAATTGAAAGATAGGGTCCCGAAAGTGATACTGACACGAGAGCCGTAGCAGAGTGCCAAGGGGTGGATTAGGAACAGTGACCCTAAAATGGGAGAGCAAGGATGTGAGAAGGCTAGGAGTCCAGTGCCACACTTGAACATATACTGCCACCCTGAGGGCTAGAACACAACCCACAGACCTAGGACCAAGAAAAGAAGTACAAAATTCTAAAAAAAACCACTCCAGAAGCAACCACCAAGAGGCCAAGGTGAGGAAACCCGAGAGCATACGAAAATTAAAATCAAAGCCAACCAGAACCGATGAAGAGTTCCCTTTGAAGAAGAGGTAAGAGGGAAAGTTTCTAAATTAGCAAGATAAATCGAGAGAATGTCGCTTGAGGCATGAACAAGGGGCATAGGATAGACCACCACCCTAGACTAGGACACAGAAAAGATGAAAATAGAGAGGGGCACACTACAATTAGAGCCATAAAATAACTGGAGAGGTTTACAAATAATGCAATCTATCCAAAGGTGGAACATTGCCATTGAATCCAAAATCACATCGAAGTAATTGCACACAGTTGAATATGAACACACAAGCTATCATAATGATATTAATTCTTGCGTGGTTGAAGGACTACTGTCTCGCCCCCCCCGCGCATTAAGCATTTCGCATCTATCATCTCTCACATGACGGGTGGATTGCATAACCCTATGTCCCCATTAGGGAATGTGGATTTGAAATTTGAATCTCATGCTTTGACATAATACTTATAACAGGTGATTTTCAATTAAGTTACACACTATGAACAAAAAATATTTATTTTTTAAATATGTGAAAATTTTAAATTATTTCAACTAAAACTTTGATATAAATTTGCAAGAAATTAGATACATATAAGAGTAAAAAAAAAAATCTCAATTGTTATATATATATATCCAAAAAAATTAAAATACAAATTCATCAATATATGCGTTTTAAACTTTCATTTTTTCTTTCTAAAAGAAAAGTTAGAAATTTGATTCATGCATATGTCTTATGCACATATCTCAATTTTATAGTCAGTATTGAACACATATATCAAAGAGATAAATAACAATAATTTAATTACTTCTTAAATAATATTTTAGTATTTAATTTTTTTTTTTATTGTAAAAAAAGTTTCTACTAACAAAATGCAGTTTAGTATTTATTGATATTCATTTATTGTTAGGTATTAAGATTTTCTTAAAAAATTTCATCTAGTAATTAGAAAACCATAAACCAATTATTAAGAAATCAAGTAATATTAGTAATTTATATGATTTAAAGCTAGGACAATTTTATTTATCTTCCTCCTTTAATCAAGATATATATAAATTAATTATGGAGGTTGAAAGAGTATCTCTAGCATAAACTTTAATTTAGCATAAAAATCCATTGTCATGCACCTACAATCACCCACATCAAAAGAAAAATTAGTGCATCTAGATGGTTTATCACTATAGGTTTGTGGTGCATCGTGACTAATTTCATATCCTTGATTTTCTCAATCTGAAATTAACTGATTCCATACTACACCTCATTTTTTACATTTCACGATTATTAAAATTCATAAGTTTAACACTTATTTATGTATGTAGATAATAATTCCATACAATACTTCCTTCACATAACCAATATGAAAATGATATCATTGGAATAAATCTTACAGAATCAATAATCCAAGTGGCCTAACAATTTTGTCAAATATTCAAATGTGTTACAATCAAATGAACTATAGTCTTATATAACATTTTTTTTCTTTCTTATTTAATAAATTCACTATTTGCTAACATACAATGATTCACAAGTTTTTTTCTTTTCTTTTAAATATGAATATATTTCGCACATCAAAACCACTTACAAAGTATTAAATAAACTTCATATAAAGACACTACTTGTGCGAGTTAAGCACTCATACTTGATTTTTATTCTTTTATAAAATTGATATTACACATTCATAGGTTTTCAAATTGGTTTTATGAAAATATTTTTGCATTTGACCACTAACCATGCTACTAAGGAATAAGTTCTTTTCCCTAGAATGTCTGTGTGACTCAAAAAAAAAATAATATATGTTTTGAAAATCATAATATGCATCCTCATTTAACATAGTTCCTAGCATGGTTTAAGCAACACCCATATATATGTTTTCATTGTTTCCACCATGTAATGTATATGGGATTATCTTGGAGCTCATATGATTATATTTGGTTATTTTATTGTCTATACCATAACTGTGAGTGGTTTGCACAAATATAATGTTTTATACAGTGAGGTTTCAAACATTCTCGACCTCCAACTGTTCACCACTCTGATACCATCTAGAGTATGCAAACAGTAACAATACTTTGATCTTGGAGGTGCACTTATTTTGACTTCTATCCAATTGTAGAGATTTATTTGGTCATTTCTTGGGATAACCACCTTCGGGGTTTTTCTGTGTCGTTCATTTTCTTCCTGCACTGATTGAGAAAGAGAGACTCTCCACCTCTTTTTTTTCCCTAGGTTTCTGGGATTTTTCCTAAGCATCGATGGTCTTAATAGAGTTATTTTTGTGAGCTCTGAGATTTGTTTGTTCAATGTGTTAATGGAGTGTTTTGATCCATTGTTTTCATCGAAGGTATGGTTTTTCTTCTTCGTTTAGCGGTTAAATAATTTCCCCTTATCATTCTTGACTTAAAGCTTGTCATAACCCTTTCTATTTTTCGTTGCAGGGTCTCTAATCAGTCTTGTAAGAATTTGAGTGGTGTGGAACTTCCAGATGGGTTTGTTCTCACTCCTTCGTACCATGGCCATTGACTATTATTCAAGTATAGCCGATGGCAACATCCTCTGTTGGATAGTAATTATAATTTATCGCTTTTTTTTCAGAACTCTAACTTACATGATTAATATATCTGTTTGTTTTCCTTTCTGTTTCCTAGACAAAACAAAGCACACGCTTATATTCTCAGGTATACCCTATTGTCGCTCCTTATGGGTGATTATTATCAATCTAATTAATTTATGTTTTCTTTTTTTCGGCGTAGGGTTAATTTCCACGGAATAACTCTGTTAGTATAATTTCACAAGGTTTTATTTCCATTTTCCTCTTTTCTTAGCTGCAGGACCCTTCTCAGCTTGCGAATAAAGTCTCCCTCAATCCCCTAGCTTCCTAACACCGATGTGGTCTTGTCTAAGACATTCTAGGTTCTGAAATATTTTTTCTTAATTTTATTTTGGTCGAGACCAGAGACCAATGCAACTATCAACCTATAGCATAGGAGCATAGGGTTTCAAGGATGCTTCTTGTCCTTGTATTTAAGACAAAAGCACTACAAAAATATTTGAAGTCAAAATTTTAGATTTAAGACAAAAGAAATTTGAGACAAAATATTTTAAGAAAAAACTTTATATTTAAGACAATGACAAGTAACACTAAACTCGTTTAGGACAGTTAACAATTAAGACAAACTATATCAATTTAAGACTTTTCCGGACATGATTTCCATGAGATCAATTTCTCTTATGTCCCTTAAATCACTACTGATACAACAAGAGACAACTTGTTTGTCATTGCATTCAAGAAGTTTGCACATATATTCCATGAGTGGATAAAGGATAATTATATTTTTAATTTTTAGAAATAAATATTTAAACAAGATGAAATTTAGTCATATCAATTTCTTTTCTTTTTTCATTAATCCCTTTTAATTAAATAAAGTTAGAATATGCTATTTATATTATTTTTGAATTAATTATAAAATTAAAATATAAAAAATTTGAAAAGTTAAAATATTTTTAACTAATTTTTAAGTATTTAATTTAATGTATATTTATTTCAAAATTATATTAAAAAATACATAAATGTAATAAATTAAAGATAATTTGATTTCAAAACTATTATCATATATATACAACATTCTAAAATTATAATAAATAAATAAATAAAATTATTATTTTTTGGTTGGCCTAACTCCTGGGGATTTGATATTTTTTTTTTTCAAAAGTGAAGTCTTTATATTAATAAAAAATCATACACGTGGATATAAAAATGCACGTGATCTCACCCAAGTAGGTTTGTTGACCAATGTGTTAACCATACAATGTATAAAACGTAAAATTTCTCGCTGAGAGGTCCATGGCTTGAGAGGCCTAAGATTCAAGAAAAATAAAAGAACAAGAAACACAACAATTATAATAATCAATCATCAGAGTTAATTCAAGCAGGGTTCTCTAGCCTTGTACCTGGGGGAGCAGGAGGGAGATACAAGAAATTGACATGGTGGTCAAAGTGAGCAAGCCAAGTTTCTAGTTTTTCAACTTTTTCCATCAACAAATTCTGACCGCGCCATACCACTACCACCCTTTCGTGAACATGACAATGGCATTATTGAAGCTATTCAAGTTTGGCCATGGCTTCGTCATGCTCCTCCCTGCGAACTCGATCAAGGGGGTCCAAACGAGTAGAGACAGATTGCCCAAGTTCAAGGACTGCTAAGGAGATTCCTGGCCTCTTGGAAGGTGGCCGACCCACAAGCCTTTATCATCCCTAACTGTTTCATTCCCGAGGAACTGTAGCATGACTACATCCCTGTCGATGACAACCTTGACTGCACCATGACCACATTGGATAGTCAACTTGCGGCAACTGCCCACCATGGAAGTTACCGAAGAACTGTGACCCCCACTATTCGATGACCCACATGTTCAGTGCCTCTTGAAGCACCCGCTCCCCGCCTAGAGATCCCAACACGCATAGTTACAAGAACGCCCCAAGAGCCAGTGACGGCGAGAGAACGTTCATACTTTGTCCGATCCAAGACGTGCGAGGAGTGGGGGCTCAAATTCATGTTGAAGCTCATACGAAAGTTGACTAGCCAGAATGATGAGACACCCAAAAATACCCCTCTGTTGACCAAAGAGAAGAGTTTAAGCAGCACAAAAATTCCCACTTCTGAGTATTCACTGCCCGATTAGAGACGAGATGTACCAGAGTGAGTGAAAGAGACTCCAGTGAAAAGGACCAGATAGAAAATAGCAAGCACCCAAATGAAATTGAAAGGTACGGTCCCAAAAGCGATATTGACACCAGAGCCATAACAGAGCATACTTGGAGTCCAGTACCACCCTTGAACCAATACCGCCACCTCGAAGGATACAACACCACCCACAAACCCGGGAACAAGAAACAGGAGTTCGAGACAAACCACTCCAGAAGCAAACAAGAAAACAAGAAACAGGAGTTCGAGACAAACCACTCCAGAAGCAACCACCAAGAGACCACCACGAGAAAGCCCGAGAGCAGAAGACAATTAAACATGATGCCAACTAGAACCAAAGAAGATGCGCCCTCTGAAGAAGAGGTAAGAGGGAAATTTTCTCAATTAGCAATAGAAAGCGAGAGAATGCCGCTTAAGGCATGCCCAAGGCACACATGACAAACCACCATCGTAGACTAGGAGCTAGAAAAGATGAAAGCAGAGAGGAGGGTGCATTACACTGATAGCCATAAAACAACAGGAGAGCTTTACAAATAATGCAATATGAAGAAAGGTGGAGCAGTGCCGTTGAATCACAAATCACGTTGAAGCAATTGAACACAGGTGAATATGAATGGTTCACACAAGAAAACACAGTGATATTAATTCTTGTGTGGTGGAGGGACTGATGTCCTGCCCTCCCCCACATTAGACATTGCCCATATGTCATCTGTCATGTCAGAGGCGGTTTGCATATCCCAACGGCCCCATCAATCTCATGCTTTGACATAATACCTATAACAAGTTAATTTTCAATTGAGTGACACTCCATGAAATAAAATTATTTATTTTTTAAATATGTGAAAATTTTAAATTACTTCAACTAAAACTTTGATATAAATTTACAATAAATGAAATACAATATAACCATAAAAAAATTATATATATATATATATATATATCAAAACTATACATAAATAAATCCAAAAAATTTAAAATACAAATTCATGAACATATGCATTTTAAACCTTCATTTTTTCTTTCTAAACGAAAAGTCAAAATTTTGATTCTTGCATATATCTTATACTCACATCTCAATTTTCTTTTCACTATTGAACAAATACATCAAAGAGATAAATAAAAATAATTTAATTACTAATCTTTTAGTATTTTTTTTTTCTTATTGTAAAACAACTTTCTATTGACATTGTGAAAAATATGTATATACAAAATGCAGTTTAGTGTTTTTTGATATTAATTTATTGTTAGGAATTAAAATCCTGGTAAAGATTTTCACCTAGTAATTAGAAAACCATGAATGCATTATTAAGAAACTAAGGAATATTAGTAATTGATAGATCATTTAAAACTATGAAATAACGACTACATGATTTATCTTCCTCCCTTAATGCAGATATATATAAACAAATTATGAAGGAGGTTGAAAGAGTACCTATAGCATAACATTTAATTTAACCTAAAAGTCAATTATCATGCCCCTAAAATCACCCACATCAATAGTTGAATTAGTGCACCCATGTGGCCTATCACTATAGGTTTGTCGTCCATCGTGACTCATTTCATCTCCTTGATTTTCTCAATCCAAAATTATGTGATTCCATACTACACCTCACTTTTTACATTTCACGATTATTAAAATTCATAAGTTTAACACTTATTGAATTATGTAGATAATAATTTTATACAATTATGCCTTAACAAAACTAATATGAAAAGGATATTAATGACATAAATCTTACAGAATTAGCAATCCAACTGACCTAAGAGTTGTCAAATATTCAAATGTGTTACAATCAAGTGAACTATAGTCTCATATATCATTTTTTTTTTCTTGTTTAATAAATTCACCATTAACTAACAACATAGAATGATTGACACATTATTTTTTTTAATATCAAAATACTCCACACATCAAAACCTCTTCTAAAGTATTAAATCAACTTCATATAAAGACACTACTTCTTTGAGTTAAGCACTCATAGTTAATCCTTATTCTTTTATAAAAAAGTTCTTACACATTGATGTTAGTCCTCCCTTGGAGCTTTTCCAATTGGGTTTATGAAAATAAATTTTCCTTAGTGCACTAACCACTCCACCATGGAAGAATTATTTTTCCCTAAAACGTTTGTGTGACTCAAAAACATTAATATATGTTTTTACAATCATATTATGCATCCTCATTTAACGTTGTTCTCGAGCTCGAGTTCTCCACCACTCTGATACCATCTAGAGTACGAAAACTCTACCATTACTTTGATATTGAAGCTGCACTAAATTTTACATGGGTCCAATTGTAGATATTCATTTGGTCATTTCATGGGGTAACCACCTTCGGGGATTTCCTCTGTGTGGTTCATTTTATTCCTCCACCGACTGAGAAAGAGAGACTTTGCACCTTTTGTTTTTCGTCAAGGTTTTTGCGATTTTGCCTAAACTTCAATACTCTTAACAGAGTTATTTTGGGGAGGCTCTGAGAGTTTTTTGTCCAATGTGTTAATGGGGGGTTTTCATCAGTTGTTTTCTTCAAAGGTACGGTTTTTATTCTTCCTTTAGCAGTTAAATAATTTCCCCTTAATATTCTCGACATAAAGCTCATCATAACATTCGTTGCAGGGTCTCTTATCAATTTTGTAAGAATTTGAGTGGTTTGGCACTTCCATATTGGTTTGTTCTCACTCGTTCCTCCCACATCCATTGACTATTATTAAAGGATTTGTGAGGTAGCGGATGGAAGCACCCTATGTTGGATATTAATTATAATTTATCGCTTTTTTTTCATGACTTTAAATTACATGATTAATATAGCCTGTAGGGTGTCCTTTGTGCTCCTTGACAAACAAAGCACAAGCCTATACTCTCAGATATCGCCTATTGTGGCTCCTTACGAGTGAATATTATCAATCTAATTAATTTATGTTTTTTTTCAGCATAGGGTTAATTTAAACTAAATAACTCTGTTGGTAAATTTTCACAAGGTTTTCTTTCGATTTTCCTCTTTTATTAACTGCAAGATCCTTGTCAGTGTGGTAATGAAGTCTCCCTCAACCCCGTTTCTTCCTATCACCGATGTGGTCTTATGCAAGCCATTTTAGGTTCTAAAATCTTGTTTTTCTTAATTGTATTATCTCCGGCACCAATGCAACTATCAACCTGGAGCTAGGGTTTCATGGATGCTCCTTCTTCTTCTATGTAGTTGAAGAGGAGTTTAGCCTGTTAGGGCTACTCCCTACAGTTCATCATTTTTAGTCTGTCAATTGTATGACTGTTAGCTCAACTGTAATAATTAGGTATATATATAATTGTTAAATATATTGTTTTTGATTTGGCTGGCTGGCCCTTACTCCACAACATGTCAATTTGTTTTCCAGAGTTACAATTGTTAAGCTTATGTTTCCATATTTTCCTAACAAAAATACAAATATTTGTATGTCCATTTATATTATTGACTTGACAATTGGATGTTGTAGATATTTTTAATTTATTCCTTCTCTATTTCTTTAATGAATGTAATTGGCATATGGATGATATTACTATAGTATTGGTTAAAATCTTGTTCGATTAAGTATTTTATTTTTACATTAATTTCTCCAAGTTGTTTCTCTATCGATCTTTTGTGTTTCCATATATTTAAATAATATGATATTATTCAGATATAGGTTTTTAAGTTACTTTCATGGATATATATGTTATTTCAATGTTATGGTCATTATAATTCTGTTTTTCAATTTGATAGGCATGAAGTCACATATATATTTATTGTGAACATAAATGTTTCAATTATTTATGTCTAGAAACGCTCATGTCATGGGACTCAATAGGGTTCTATTTCTTTTCTTTTTTTTTCTATTGAACTGGGGAATGTATCAGATATTTGGATAATTGTCTATCTGACATTGTAGGATACTAACCCAAGTCTCTCTCTCTCTCTCTCTCTATATATATATATATATATATATATATATTCTCTTCTGTGAAACATATATATTACAGAATATTAATTTCTTCCCTACATACTACTTATATGTTATTTTTAAAGTAGCATAACTTAAAATTCTTTTCTAGGTTCAATACTACATAGGCTTACACGACGGCACTGCAAAATTTATTCTAAAAAACTATTGGCATAACATATTAACCCCGTGTCACCCATTACCTGAACAATAATTGAGTCAGTTATACCTTTCTGGTACTTTATTTTTCTTATGACTTTCCATAACATGCATACATAGCTTTTAATTCCATATTAGACATTCACAAAAATATAACTCTTGCACAATTTTTTATATTTTCTTACAAACACTATTTATTGACTCAAGGAAATTATCTAAATATTATAGGGAATATGTAAAGGGTTTCCTTTTTCCACCCAACCTTAAGCTAGCTACTTGCCTAGCTACCCTTGAGTTCCTTCCCATTGAATCAGAGAATCTTTTTTCTTTCTTTTTTTTTTCTTTTTTTTTTTTGAGCAATCAAATCTGATTTATTTGTAACCACCAAGCAATGTCCCACCTTCATTTAAGGGTCTTTAACCATGTTTATTTCCCAATGGTGTTATAGATAAAATTATTATCTTTGTCTCCCATAGTATCCCCCTTAGAGAGTACCAGATCCATGGCATCGATCTCTAGCCATCTTTCTCTCTAGATCTTAGTTAGTTTTCTAGATTAATGGAATTTCTCTCCAACCATCATCCTTTTGTAGATTTCCCTTTCTCTTCTCTTTTCATAAGAGAGAAAATGGGAAATAATGAGGAATGTTTCCTCTTTTTTGTTTCCATTCTTTGGATATAACTAACTGTAATAGATCTGACAAGAAAATTTATAAAAATGGAAAATATGCCCAAGAAATAACACCATAGAAGATATATTTTGGCGATTGGAAGATCAACGATTGAGTCGAGAAATGACCTAAAACACTAGGGTTTCCTCTGCGCCCCCACAGTGGGTGCTGTCATAGCTCCTGATCCACCCCTGCCGCCTGCTTCATCGTGATCCTCCTTTCTCAACCTGCCTTCCGCATGGCAGAAACCATAGGGGGGCACTCTGTCACCCCCAATCTCTGGAAATCCCATCGTCTCTGTAGCAACAGAAAAATCTGACAACTCTACATCAGCCCAGGCGTTGAGGTCTGAGGCTGGCAAATCTGTGCCTCAATCTGTGAATCAAACCCAAGAAGGGGTTAGCGCCAATGAGGAGCACACGGTGAAATATTCTACCTGCATACTGATGGAGCCCAAAAGGCCCGAGATCCACTTCCCTGCCAAGAGAATCAACAACCGAATCCAGTACATGCATGATCATGCCCTTATTGGAAAATTCATTGGGTTCTGGCCTACTAAAAAAGACCTATATGGATGGATCAATGGCAACTGGAAGCCAAAGGGCCAAGTCACTCTTCAGCTTGGCCCCAAAGGCTTCTTCAAGAAAATCTTTACCTGTCTCGAAGAAAAAAATCGAGTCATGGACAGAGGGCCTTACTTCTTCAACGCTGCGGGGCTTTTTCTTCGGGATTGGGTTGAACGCTTCAACCTTGATAAAGAAGACTTCAACTGGGCACCAGTTTGGATCCTCCTTAACTCTCTGTTGTAGGAATATTGGGAGGAAATTTTCCTCAACGAGATTGGCAACAGCTTGGGAACCTTCATCAAAGTTGCAGAAGAAACAAAGCATAATCGATACACTTCCTATGCCCGCATCTGCGTGTACATGCACCTTGCGAAATCTCTCCCTGATTCGGTAAGTTTATGGCATGAAGATTTTGAATGGATTCAATCTATTGACTATGAACATGTTCCTTTCCACTGTCGCAAATGCCACATGCATGACCACTTTTTCAGAGATTTCCCTCAGAACCCTCCACCTAATCCTCCCGGTAATTCCAACTCCAATGATCCTGATGGCTTCACCAAAGTTGCCCATTGCAAAATACATGCAAAGAAAAACTTCGGTCCCCTTGGTCCCTCCCAGCCAAACACTAGTAATAGCTCCCAACCCTCAACCAATAACAACTTCCATCTCCTCACCAGCCTTGATCCAGAAAATGTCCAACCCTCGATCCCCCCAAATATAGCCCCTAGTATTTCCCTAGCTTTCAGATCTATACCGCCTCTCAATATTCCACTACCTGACCTATTGGTGTAGCACAAGCCACATGAAGATGCTCCAAAGGCCAAACTAATGGACACATCGAGCCTGCCCACCACTCAGTTAATGTCTGATCCCCTTAAGCCTTATTCCATCATGGATTTAGACCCTCAGATATCCTCTAGTCAAATCAAAGCCTCAGTTAATGACACTTCTCTAGCCTCCATCTCGTATATGATCGAGGAACCAGAATCCATCGAATTTGGGGATCTTGATCTCACAGGGATGGAAATATCTTGTAGCTCCAAGGAATACCACACCATTCCACCAAGACAGATTGACAGCTTGGAAGAGGCCCTACTCAAGGCACAACTGCTCAAAGGAAGCTCCCATCTAGGGGTCCAGGGGGAACAGATACCAAGAGAAACAATCAACATCATTAGAGAATAAAGAAAGAGAGTAAGACTGATGGATCTTCAAAGATTGATAACCCTAGGGGATCAGCTGGTTGAATCTGGCAGATATCCTAATTTGACAAAGTTCTTCAAAGCTCTGAATCAAACTAGTACATGATGAAGCTCACATCTTGGAACATTCGAGGGATCAAAAGCCCCTCAAAGTGTCGTATGATAAAAAATTGTATTAGACGCAATAAGCCTTCCATCTTATTTATGCAGGAAACCAAATGCACTAGTTTCACCTTCCATTCCATTTTATCTCAACTTTGGCCTGGCTATAACACCATAGATTTTGACGTGAACGGAGCCTCTGTGGGTCTCACCATTGCCTAGAATCCTTCCCTCCTTACCCTCTCCAATTTCCACGCCTCCCATCACTTCCTTCAAGCCACTTTCCATCTCATCTACACCACCCTTAAAGGCCTCCTCACTAATGTTTACTTTCCCCAAGTCTCCTCCTGCAAGATCCAGCTCTTATAGGACCTAGCCTCCCTCTCCATTTTGAATCCCCATCCCTATTGGATTCTTGTGGGTGACTTTAATATGATTACAAGCCTTAGAGAAAAGCATGAAGGACGCTCTCTCTTGGAAGCTGATAGTCTGCAGTTCAAGGATTTTATTCTCCACAATCACCTGATTGACATCCGCATTGCCAATGGACTCCACACTTGGAACAATTGCAAGAATGCACACCATCATATTGCCTCTAGATTGGATCACTTCCTTGTCTCAGATTTAGTCGTCCACGCCAGAGGAGACATTTTCTCCTCTATCCTCCCAGTTGCTGGTTCTGATCACTAGCCCATCCAGGTCCATTGGGAAAGACCTTGGCATGGACTTCGAAAACCTTTACGCTTCAAACAATTTTGGCTACCCCACCTTGGGTTCAGATAAATTTTAGTCGATTGGTGGCATAGCATCATCCCCAATGATGGATCCAATATGTACAAAGTTCAGTAGAAGCTCAATATTATCAAAGCCATATTGAAACATTGGAATCAACACACCTTTGGCAACATTTTTAGGAGTGAACAAGATCTGGAGGCTAAAATGGCTGATCTTCAACAAGGACTCATTAATTCCAGATGCACAGAGGAGCTTGACAGACAGGAGCAACAGCTCAAGAATCAGATTGAGGAACGTGAAGTGCAGGAGGAGATGCTCTAGAAACAAAAATACAGAATTTGTTAGCTAAAGGAGGGTGAGAAGAACACAAAATTATTCCATCGATCCACTATTCAAAGAAGAATGGTCAATCGAATTTCCATCATAAAAAACGAGCAAGGTATAAATCTAGATACGCATGAGGAGATCAAACAGGAACTCGTCAACCACTTCAAGGAACTGTGATGGAGTTGCCTCTAAATCGACAGGAAGCCATCAATAAGATCACTCAGCACATTCATGCTATGATCATTGAGGATCATAAGCAAATGTTACTTAGACCGGTTCAAATGTATGAAGTGGATCAGGCTATGGCCCAACTCAAAGCAGGAAAAGCCCTTGGACCAGATGGCTTCACTACAAATTTCTTCCACTTCTTCTGGGAATATATTATGTCTGATATATGGGTGTTGGTTGAAGAATCCAGATCAATGCATTGGATGCTCCCTGCTCTCAATGCCACTTTCATCACTCTCATCCCCAAAGAAGAGCAAGCGACATCCCCCAACAAATTCAAACTAATTTCCCTTTGCAATGTTCTATATAAACTGGTCTCTAAGGTGATTGCCAATCATCTTAAGCCCCTGCTGCCTCTTCTCATCTCCCAAGAACAAACAGACTATGTTGAAGGTCACCACATTCTTAATGGCATCATCCTTACACATGAGGTAACACACTCTTTGAAGACTTGCAAGATTCCAGGTATGCTACTCAAAATCGACCTCTCCAAAGCCTTTGATAAGCTTAGCTAGGAGTACATTCAACAAATGTTGGCCGCCTTTGGTTTCAGTAAAACTTGGATTCACTGGGTTATGAGCCTCATCACCTTCCCAATATTTTTTGTCCTTCTCAATGGCTCCCCTACGACCCCTTTCTCTCCCTCCAAAGCTATCCATCAAGGGGACCCTCTTTCTCCCTTTCTTTTTGTTCTGATGGCGGAAGGTTTAAGTAGGCTCATTAAATCCCATGTCCATGAGCATTCTATTATAGGTCTTAGTATTCACCATCGCCCCTCTATCACCCACCAGCAGTTCGTCGATGATAATATGCTCTTTGGTCACCCATTGGTGCAAGAGGAATCATCCTTCAAGTCCATCTTGGATTGCTTATCCTTGGCCGTCGGTACCTCTTTCAACAATACCAAGTCTCAGATTTTCTTCTTCAATACTCCCCTGTTTACTCAACACAATATCACCCACATACTTTTCTTCCCAATCACTTCCTTTCCATCTAAGTATTTGGGAGCCCCCCTGACTGATTCATTCATCAAACAATCCTCCCAGAAAGACTTTCTAGATAGACTGGAAACACACCTCTCTCTTTGGACCCATTGTGCCCTCAACCTTGCTAGCCACCTTGTTCTCGTCAAATCCATTCTTCAGTCCATGCCCGTGTATCTGTTCTCCACGCTCACCACCCCTAAATGGGTGCTCAAAGCCATTAGAGGCCTCTAATGCAACTTTCTCTAGGGTGGAGATAAAGCCAAGAGAAAATGGGCTTTAGTCAATTGGAAAGACGTCTGTGCCCCTAAAAAATATGGTGGGATTGGGGTGAGAGACCCACATCATAGAAATGAATTCATGGGGGACAAATTTTGGTGGCAATGAATATCCAACACGGACACCCCTTGGGCATAGCTCTGGACCGCCAAGTATGTTGGAAATTGGCCAATAATCGACCTAATTCACTTCGACACTGAGAGGGATGGGTATCTCATCTAGAAGGTAACCAAGCAGCAACGTGCCTTGGTTCGTGATCACAACTTTTGGGAAGTTAGATTAGGGAATCAAGCAAAATTTTGGAATGAATCTTGGCAACAAATGCCCAAAATGGCCTCCCTATTTATCAACTTTGACTGGCAGGGTATTATGGAGCGCATTCAGCAACCTCGCATCAACTGATTTTGGGGCACACAAGATAATATGTAACACCCCTCTCATTATTGACAATGGCTAACTGCAGATCATCTCCAGGATCATCTTGGCCTCCACCTCACCAATTGCATTAAGCAGGAACTAGCCAATTGTCGAATTTGCACTTCTGAAGGAGCTGATATTATTCGTTGGGGACACACCTCTGCAGGAACTTTCACCACCAAGGAGGCTTACCGCTTGCTCCTCCCCATCCATCCAGACCAGCAAGATAGTATATGGGAAAAAATCTGGACCAAGATCTCCACTTTTCTCTGGCTCCTCAGTAAAATATGCATTCTCACCTGGGATAACCTCTGCAGGAAGGGTTTTGTCGGCCCCTCTAAATGCCCCAATTGTGGTATCAAGGAGGAATCCAGTGAGAATATCTTCAACAAATGCACCTTGGCCATCAATCTCTGGGACAAGGCGGTAGGGTCGAGTTTGGCCTTCCACTCCCTATCAATGTGAAATTCTCAACGCTCTCTCGTCCATTCTCCCGGGGCACATCCTTTGGACCATTTGGAAAGAGCGTAATCATAGAATATTTAGATATCTTCGAACCCCTCCTGAGATCCTTTGGAACACCATCTGTGGCAATCTGCAAGAGGCCCTCGCCCTTCATCACTAGCAGGACTCTGACCTCCCCACCCTACTGGGGGAAAAGAGTATCTGGGCTAATTGGAATCTCCGACTCCATTCCTTCCCTATATTTGAGCCCCCTTCAAACCAATCCTCTGGCTCCCCCAGCTCTTCGTCTTCACTGCCGCCTGGGCTCATCAAGCTCAACTTTGATGGGGCATCCAAGGGTAACCTGGGTGAAGCTAGGTTTGGTGGAATTTTCAGAAATTCTCATGGAAATGTGCTTTTGGTCTTCCATGGGTATTTGGATGGGACACCAACAACTCGGCTGAGCTTGAAGGCATGTTCCAAGGGCTCCTCCTTGTACAACATCACAATTTCTTCCCCTTAGCAATCGAGGGAGGCTTCCAAATCCTCATTGACATGGCCAAGCATCTCCAAGATGGATCCTCAGCTACTAAACTAGCCAAGAGCTGGCATTTAGCCTCAGGCACCACTCTTCTGAAGTAGTGGATCCACAATCACTCAGCAATTGACTTCCATCACATTAGGAGAACTACTAACAAGGTTTCCAACTTACTTGCTAACAAAGGAGTCTCGCATAACACTCCTCTCATCTCCAACACTCTTTCCTCACCGTATGATGAAGCTCTCAAACATGAATGCACCCAACTAGTGCTCAAATATCTCCTCCCCCCAGATGTGGGTGTATGTTAACATTTCAAGGAGCCACAGGGCAACCATGTGGGTAGACACACAGCGCACCCATGTGATTGATCCTGGGGATCTACATTGCATTAAATACTGGCGTGAGATAGCCTTTAAGGAACCTTCCGCCACCCTTGAGGTGATGTACCAGGTTGGCTCTGCATTTATTCCGCTCACCATGGCCTTTGAGCCCGCCACCCCAGCCTTATCCTCGTATTTTTGTCTCACCCATCTTCTCATTGTGCATTTTTCTGTTTTTACTCTCCTGCCTCACGTGCATCACCTTTTTCCATCCTGTGTTTGCTCTAGTTGCAGCTCCACCCCAAACCTGCCTCCTTCCCCCTTCGGTCAGGGGACTCACCCCCCTGAACCATCATGCCTTGTCGCCATAGATTGATATGTCGAAGAGCTGGGGGGCGTGGCCAGCCCTCTCGTCCTCCTTTGTCGACTTCCCATGGCCGTGACCTGAACCTTTCCATCAAGTGGAATGAGCTTAATAGCTCCCCTCCTATCAATTTGAATGCTTAGCTCTCCTTGCAGTTCCCCTCCCCTGTCTGTCTCCCCTCCACCACCCATAACAAGAAGTGTGCTTGTAAATCCACCATGTCCCCTGAGCCTGATTTCATCCCAAGGAAGATGAAAGCCCTCCTTGTGCAAACCACCTCTAGTGGCAGCAGTGATTCCAATGAACCCAATGATAAGAATGATGGTGGTAGTCCGGACCAGGATGCAACAAGAAACCAAGATCAGAAAGATGGCGACAGTTCGAACGGGCCTAAGATGCATGCCACCTCTCATTTTGATGACTGGAAGTTGGACGCTTCTGAGGCGAGACTTCGTCTCCTAGATTCTCCATGTTCTCTACCTGCTGTAAACGCGTTGAGCATTGAGCCAGTGGACGATGGCTATGTGTGCAGACTCTTGAAAGAAGCTCCTTCCCCTAGAAACAAGAATGCAAGTCTTCCTTAAAATTTATATTTTATCTCTCATCGACATGCTTATGAATACGAATGGACTGCTCTACGTTTTATGTTCAATTTTGAAAACTCTTTCTGTTGGTTTCCTGTTTTGGGCAGCAATTAATGTTTGGTTTCTAAATATTGGTTTCCCCTTATGGGGCAGTCCAACTCTTGGCAGAAAAGTCTTGAATTTTCCCTCTGGAATGGACTTGTCCATTCCCTAGGAAACGCTCTGTAACCCTTTGTTTAATATGATATAATAGAAGTATCATAGCTTAGAAAAAAAAAAAAAAACACCATAGAAGATAAAAATTCATATCTTCATTAATATCAAAACCCTTGAGGTAGGGCAACACCGTACATTCACTCCTAAAGGAAGGAGATCACTCCATAAGCCATATGCTTTCCAATACAATAATCCTTCACCTCTCTCAATGGAGAGTCTCTAGCCTCTATATAGGTTTCATACATCCAATACCATGGGTCTCTCAATACCATACATCCAATACAATTGGCTTATCCCTTTATTCCCTAGCTACAAGTGGTCCCTTGCATAATGTGGGTTAACCACTTTATTTATTAACTATGACCATTTATTTATCATTATTACATTATCACATCATATTACTCCCTTGGGAACCTCCATCTATACCATATATTAACCCCCCTAGGTATACTACATTACACCCCCCTTAAACATGTTTTGTCCCCAGAAAATGAGAAGAACACAAATAATAAGATCTACTGAAAGGAGTATTCCACTTGTACCATTCACGTCCATCTTCCCATCCCAGAGAAAGGTGAACACACGATCTATTCAGTGCCTCGATCGCTTGAGATGGAAGTGGGTTCTGGTGTTTCTTCTGTGTTGATGTGTTGTGGGTGGATCTTCCCACCTTTCTATGTGTCATCTAGGGGTTTTTGTTCTCGTTGCTAATTCATTTCCACCTTGCTAGTTTTTTTCTTTCTCGGTGATGCGGGTGGTGATATTTTGAAGCTTTAACTAATGGAATACCTTTCATTAATTCCTCCATTATTGGTGATTGAGTGGTGTCTAGTTCTTTTGGTGGTACATGCTTTGATTTTTGTGTTTGGTTGTCTACCATTAAAGGCTCATCATCTGATGTGTTTGTGTCGTTAGATATTTGGGCTTCTTCCTCCCTAGTCTCTGCATGATTCCTAATGCAAATATCGTGCAATGTAATTTTCTTCTTTTTATACAATAGCTTCATGAATTTCTTTTGCACATTAAAATTGACAGTACCAACGGATTCCATCCAAGGGTGTCCCAAAACAACATCCAGAACAATGATATCTGAAGCATAAAAATCAAAATGCAACACATAATTATCCATAGAAATCTTCAAATATTTATAAATTTGAACATCTTCATTATCAACCTGTGTGTTTTCAATATGTTTTGCTGGAACTTGCAATTTTTTATCCAAATTAACATTGATACAATTATGCTTGCAACTAGGAATGATAGACACACTAATGTTCTCTGTCTGAATACTTCCATGAACCTGTAATATGGAAATATTAGTAGAAAATAAGTCTTTATGGCTCTTAGTGTCCTTCTTTCCAGCTTGAGACCACTTGTCCAAAATTATTTTTTCAAGTTTTTTCTTAGGAAGTTTCCTCACTAAGTTGTCAAGTGAGGTCCACCATTTATTTGTATCATCTTTCATATGAACCCCTATGGAGCATATCCAAAAATTTTGGTATTGAGCCTTTTGATATTGTAAAAAAGCTTCAATAGTAGGGCCCTCATATTTTCCTGTAAACTTCATCTTGCAAGAACCCCTAAAACAAAGTAAGGGTTTTGAAGAAAATCACTTACTTTGGAAAAAAATTAAAATGGACATTACTCGGTCAATATAACTCAGAGTCCTTAATATAACCCATTTTCAAAAATGGAATAGTCATTCTACATCTATCCATCTGACTGAAATCCTAATCTAGGTACTCTCAAAACACAGATCTACGCTGCAGTTGTCCCGCCGTCACAATTGTTTTGAAAAATGGCTGATTTTAAATCAGTGATAATTCCCTCATCCAGACTCTAATTTGACCAAATTTTTTTTGAAATCGGGTGATTTTTTAAGGTCAGCTCATATATATAATTTATTTTCTGAAATTATGCACCAAAATTTACAAAAAATGTCAGGAGATTGGCTCTACACAAATTGTCGTCACAAACATTTCTGCAACACAACTGAATTTAAATCAGCAATATCGCCATTATCCGGACTCCGATTTGGCTGATTTTTTTTTGAAAATGGGTATATTTTCACAAGGAATCGAGATCTGCTATCTATTTCTGAAAATTTTGCACCAAAATTTTCAGATATGCTTTGCAAACCCGCCGCCCAAAAATTTCCTCTAAACAATGAAAAAGAAAATCTCCAAAACTCTGCCCAAGAAAGTGCTTTGATTCCACTTGTAGTAGATTTGACAAGAAAATGTATAAAAATGGAAAATATGCCCAATAAATAACACCATAGAAGATAAAAATTTAGATTTTCATTAATATCAAAACCCTTAAGGTAGGGCAACACCATAGATTCATTCCTTAAGGAAGGAGATCACTCCACAAGCCATATTCTTTCCAATATAATAATTATTCACCTCTCTCAATGGAGAGTCTCTAGCCTCTATACAGGATTCATACATGAAATACCATGGGTAGTTACCATGGCTCTCTCAATACCATACATCCAATAAAATGGGCTTATCCCTTTATTCCCTAGCTACATGTGGTCCCTTGTATAATGTGGGTTAACCACTTTATTTATTAACTATGGCCATTTATTTATCATTATTACATTATTATATCATATTACTGCGTTGGATACCTCCATATGTACCCTATGTTATCCCCCCTAGGTATACTACACTAACTTTCCAAATGCTCTCTCACTGTTGAGGAATTAGTCTCAGCTGATAGCAGTTTCATATTCTGAAGAATATTAATATCTTATGATTTTGTCTCCTTTTTCTTTTAAGCATACAAAAAATATTTATATAAAATATTTCTTTGTAATAATCAAAACATACATGTTCTATAATTCAAATTATTCAATCTAACTATAGTTCCACTTAGCCATATAATATTTGAGTCACGTCACTAAAGATATTACAGGATCATCTTGATCTTCTCATTGAATGGATAGTTGAGGCTCCTAAACCATCCCATCAAATCATCATTAACGTTGAACACAATTTTGAATACCATGAAAAAATTGGTGTCTTATTCTCGCGTCGTCTCTTTACTTCCTTACATGTTGTGTCTTCCTCTAATAGACGTACTTCCTACAACAACCATGACCCTATAATTTACTCGCCTTTTATTCCTAGTTTTATATAATATCCCCTTTTTTCTATGTTTGTTTCCAATATTTCCCAAATCCCTACCTCCAAAGTATGCAGCCAACATGGAGATCCCACCCTCAATCTCTTTGAGCCTATTGTAGGTCTAGCCTTTTTTTCTTCTGAGTGGCCCAATACATAACTCCTTTCAGAAAAAATCTATTCCTAGAAAATAAATTCCATCTGCAACCATTCCCTTATGAGCTGAATGAAGTTCATTATTTCATGGCCTTTATGGCAGATTGGTCGAAGAAATTTTAAAGTTTTTTTCTTAAATATAGGATTGAATGACCTAAACCCTACCAAAAATATTCCTTGTAAATGAAAACCTTCCTGTAAAGCCAATTAAATGCTAACACAAGAAGAGTTCATGGATATGTACCTCTATCGATCTAATAAAGAGAAGTAAAAGCCTAGATGGAGTCTCAGGCATAGGAAAAAAAAATAAAAAAAATAAATCTTATCCAAAATCTACTCCATCCATCAATATTTACAAAAACTTGACCTAAAGATATCACGGTAATAAATTTAGAAAAAATGTAGTTCTTCAATATTGTTAAGCATGGTTATAATCCCTTCAATTGTGAATATTCCTATATGAAAAATAATTTCTATTCGGATTTATTTACTCATCATGACTCTAATAAATGCAGCCAAAGAGAAATCATAGAAGATATGAAATATTGGTCTTCCAAATGGCATAGTTGGATGGAGGAGAATGACCAATGGATATCATTATTTGAATTACATAAGAAAAACTATTTATATGACTCATTCATGATTTAGCTTGGATAACATTCATTTTCTCTATCTACTCCAAAATATGAGGAGAGTGTAGCAATGATACCTCTAGACACACATGGTAATTGACATATGGATCCACTAGCAGTAAATCCACATTTTTCCCTCCTATTAAGCCTACAAAATTTTCAAATGAGACCTGTGAACCTATTATTACAATGCCCTTTTTTATTGAAAGACATAAACTAAAGAGAAAAATCAACGAGGGAATTGGACAAGCCTTTCCCTAAGGGACTTGTAGTTCAAATGAATCGATCTATGCTTTCCAAAAAAGGATTATTTCACCAACATTAGATCCAATTCGCACAAAAAATTGAAGCCTTGAATCTTCTAAGAGTATAATAGTTGAAAGAGCTTGTTTCCAACACAATTACTACATCCATTACTGAGCTAACAAAATCCATGCAAAAGGATGATGAAGATGTTGAAGAAGCCTCATAAATTATTGTTAATAAAATTAGAAGCATAACGAAGAAGATAAAGAAGAGCTATAGTCAAAGAAATATTGATGCATCTAGGCTTAATATTTGTAGAATAGAAGATAATCCTTCTACTTATACAAAATCATTATCTCTAGCTCCATAACTTACTTCTACATCTACCTCTATTGCATCATCAACTTTATCAGAAAATATAAAATTCTCGTAGATGATGACAATGTCTAACGATATCAAAATCCTACGAACAATGGGATCTCCTGAACTCATGGTACATAAAAGAACTCCCCATTATATGTTTCTATAGCCACCACCTAACTAATTTTTTTTTGAAAACATGACAAAACAAAGAGAATATAATGGTAGGAAGCTGGAAACTCAGAGTGTTGACGGTCTCAGTGAGTAAGAAATACTCACTATGTCTATCGAGATGATAGTATGTTATAACACTTATATTGGAATAGGAGAAATGGATCTTGTGGAGGCTATTAATACTACATTATCTATATTCTCATGAATCTTAGAAAAATGGTGGAAATCAATTATCATCGAAGCTTACTAGGATACCTAGGTACAAATACAAGTTACAAAGCAAGATGCCACTAAAGTAAACAACATGATAGAATGTGTAGTAAGTGAAATAATTGAATAATGGAGTGGTAATCAATAGATATTTGTAGAGAATAATAGATAAGTATTTATGCAAATGATGATAAAAACCCTAAGATAATATCAGTAGTATCACAAAGAATGGGATACTCTGATTTACCCTACCAACTCCCCTAATGATATTTTTTTGAAAGAGAAATACTTGGTAGGAATTCCTAAAAGCTTCAGGGACATTGTTAAAAATTATTTTAAAAGTACCTTCGGCTCGTACTCCTAGGGACAAATCATAAATGTGGCTGAGCTATCTATAATACAACTCTACTACCACAAGAAAAATATTAAATCTATATCCAAATAATACAAGTTTTTTGGAGGTACGAATATATATAAAACCTATGTAACATGTATATAAGACCTCCCTATAAATATAAAAAATGTAAAGCCTTCCCTATGGAGAAAGTACCAATTTCCTGAAGCTGCCCAATATTAGAGAAATTAGAATCCTTATAAAACTAGACAAAAATCCAATACACACACACCCTCTATCTAGCATCCAAGAAAAAATCACAAATTTGAAGGCAAATCTGGATCCAAGGATCAATATAAATGCAATATTTTTGGCACTTTAGGCCACACCTCAAATGTCTTTCGTACATCTCTTTCCAGAAAATGATGAGAAATATTTGCAAAAAGAAACAGAGGATCCTATCAATTTGTAGGAATACAAATCTCATGGTGTCCAAACTACGGTGATCCTTCCCATGCATTTAACCAGTGTCCTCGACTCAAATGTCCCAAATAATAAAATGAAGACTTCTTTTTATTTAAAAAAACAAAAAGAGGAGGTTACACTACAAGAATATGACTCAACATTGTATAGTGATTCATCAGATAACAACAAGCACTTTCTGCAAATTATGAAGCTTTATGAGAATCAATGCGAATACACTGGCTCTGAAGAATACAATTTTTAACCAGTTGATACATATTCAGATGATCAGATTCCAGATATTTCTAAATGCCAATGCCAAAAACTATATTGGTCATGGAATGCTCACCAAGAAAGCCTATAAGGGCACTGAAGTTTTGGTAGTGCCTGCTTCATGGCACAGACTGAGGAATCAACCAAATGTTTATTTATAAAGGCTATAAAAAATATGGAAATTGGGGAACAAAAGAATCTGACACTTCAAATGTTCAAAAAATTATAACTTGAACAAGGAAAAACTAAATAAAAGGGGGAAAAAGATCAATCTTATTTAGATTTATCTTGTTCAAGCTTTCTGATAAAAAAGAAATGCAATTTTGTTGATCAAGAACAACTCTCTCTAGAAAGGAATTTCTTCCCCTTACGTGAAGAAAAGAGAAAATATCAAGCTAAGAAAAAAAATATACCTGGAGAATCTTCATCGAGCATGTCAAAAATTGTCAAAGGAAGCTAAGATTCTGCAACGAAAAAGAACTACAACTTAGATATATCCAAAAGGGTCTTGAATGGGATGTTACTAACCATGAATAAAAGGGTCATGCATAACCTCTCTCACATTATCTAGAGATTGTACCTCCATTAGAATAAGTTCCTACAACGCCCATTGCAGAAATGGGTTGTATGTGAATGTTTGTAGTTCAACAAGAGAAAGTTATAGTAAGAATTATTGTTTTAATCCATGATGAAATAAAATTATTAGCTAATCTTGTTGATATGCTATATAACTCTTTCTTCATGGATAGTAAAAATGTCAATCCTCTCTATTGGAGGTCGTGTAATTCCTTGGTTAAGACCATGTGTAAGAAAAAGAGTTGGACTGATTATCAAACCCTATTATGAAGGGTATGAATTGATAGGTATTGTATTTCTTCTAATTTCTTGCTAGTATTTTTCCTTCCTTTTGATTTCATCGTAGGAAATTTTTTTCTTTTTTCTCTAAAACACATGGTATTTAAGATTATCAAGGAAAATATAGATACTTTGTGACTATTAAATCGAGGACCAATTTTCTCCCCTTTGTCTCAATCCCGAAAATGTCCCTCTCTATGTGGATAATTGAAGAAAAAATATTCAACCCTCCCACTAATTGAATATATAAGAGAAAAGGGGTTGGAAATTAAGAGCATAAAAATGGAATACTAGTATTTAAACATAAAAAAATAAATTAAAGACTCTTAGATTGTGGGAAATACATGTTTATATTACTAAAGAATGGAAAGCCAAAGTATACCATGAGTTATATAATTCCTTTGGCAATAGAAATAAATTGTAGGTTAGTGTAGCCTATAAACCCAAATTTAAAGGGATTCCAAGAAGAAACCAAAGTATTCCAATGTTTGTAGAGATTAGAAGGTTCTGCAATAAATAAGTGGAAGTTCTCCTAAAAATGGATCTCATCAAGAAGTCTAAAATTCCCTGGTCTTGCTCTAAATTCTATGTTAATAATGTTTCCATGCAGATAATAGGTAACCTAAATTCATTATAAATTATAAAAAACTTAATTATGCACTTTAATTGGGGATATATCCTATCTCTAACAAATAAAATTTGATAAAGAGGATTTCAGGTGCTAAGGTCTTTACAAAATTTGATCTTATGTCAGGGTTTTGGAAAATAGGAATCAAACCAGAGTACCAATTCAAGAGAACCTTTAATGTTGTGAACGGTCATTATGAATCGAAGGTAGTTCTTTTTAGGTTAAAAAAATCCCTTCATATTTTCAATGGATAACATAGTTATTCCTTAAGATTTTCTTGGACTCGCTCATGGTATACATTGATTATATCTTGGTATATTCCATGTCCCTAGAATAGATCTTGAAGCATATAAATATTATCAAAAATCATCCTTGACAATGGATCTGTATTATTTGTTAATAGGATGAAATTGTTCCACACTAAAATTGAGTTCCTAGGCCAGTTGATAAAAAATGTGAAATAAAAATTACAAAACCATGTAATAGATCTTGTAGATAAGTTTCAAGATGTTATTATAGACCAAAAATAGTTGGAATGATTCTTAGGATGCTTGAACTACTTTTTTTCATTTTATGAACATTGTGGATAAGATAAAAAGATTATAATAATATATTGGGAATTAATCCTCCTCCTTGGACCTCAAGAAAATCAAATCATTTACAGGCCAATGTATTTTACAATTATCTTAGAGGCATCCTCCTATTTCCACCTCCGCTGCGACAACATTTCACAAACAATATTGGAAGTCATTGGTTGGGGAGAGAGTACGAAGCTCGCAAGCAACTTTGACACACTCATGCGATAAGAAGAATCAAGGCTAAGGTAAGAACTCCCCCAATCCCACACCTCATAGTTGAAGCATTCTCAAAATTCATTAAGAATTATGCTTATGATGAACATTGGGATGGAAACCACAAATAATGTGGGAAAGGATATGATAAGCAAGATAATGAAATAGTATGGATTTCATATGGTTTAGGGAAAATTGTTGAAAATAATTATCATATTATTGGTAACAAACTCAAAGTGTTCTTAAACTAAAACAAGAAGTTTGAACAACATCTAATGAATAATAAATTCCTAATGAAGAGTAATTCTCAATCTTTAGCTTTTATGCTAAAGAATCCTATAAGGAGTTCCAGTTCCCATGGTAAATTTTCGAGGAAGAATTTTTTTTTTGGTTGTTATGATTTTGACATCAAGCATGTGAAAGAAACTAAAAAATTTATTGGATATTGCCTAACGAGGAAATATTTACGAACTAAAGATGGATTGCATGCACAAAAACCATCGAATAATTTCAAACGCATGACGATTATGACAAAATGGAGGAACAACCAAGAGTACATGAGGTGGATTAGGGAGAACATGAGTCGTCAATATTATCGATCAAATTAAACACCCTCTTTGAAGCTTCGCAGCACACATGTCCTTGATACTAATCTCCAGCCATCCTCTTCACTTTTTAGAATAGTCTTGTCAATTTAGTAATAGCTAAGATATAATGTAGCCATTTCTAATAGTCTCTATGGATGATATCTGAGAAATGCATGCCAAGCAAGCCATGATCTTACATTTTTTTTTTTTTTTTCAATTTTAGCTAGCAATAAGTTAGTTCAAGACAAGGACTAGAGTACCAATATTATAGCACCATCAACCCAAGATCACTTCTAATTTAGAAAATGAATCATACTTTAATTTTTCTTGGTGTTGATTATGATTAAAAAACATATAAGAAAGTTTGGTTGGATTTATAATGGAAATAAAATCAAAACAAGACATATTCAACCCTACTCAATTTCAAATGAGTATTTACCTCTCTTCAAGGCTTTCAACTTGAATGAAATTATGAAATTATGGATTTCAACAATAAGCGTAGTGGACTCTAAAATCCTAGCATAAGAACATGAGGCCCATAGGGTACCTTTGCAAAATATCTACAAACTATGTGAGTGTGAAGTTATGGATGAAAGGAAAATGATCCAAGTATTATTTGCACATCACCACTAGTGGCTCATCAAAACTAAAAAATATTTTAAAAAATTTGGGACACCAGCTTTTATCTATGAAGGTTTAGCACATCAATGGAATCTGATTAAGTGGAGGTGTCTTTCCTCTACTTCGAATGTTTAAGTGGAGGGAAATGGATCTTACATTCCAAGAAAATTATAAATCATATAAATTTATACAACACTCTTTTTAGATTTAAAAAAAAAACAAATGCTTGAAAATATCACATAATGGTAAATTAGGATAGAGGCCATAATATATTGTTAATGAAAAGGAAATATTACAAAGAAGTTATAGGCATTTATGATGTACAAATTCTAAATGTAGATGAGTGCAGTGCAAACGTAGCTATATACGCATGGATTCATACATACTCAAACATATTTCATAGAAGGATCCCTTTTTATTCATGTAACAATATCACTTGAAGCGTACCTTCAAAGCATACACAATATCCAGATTACTCTAGACTTAGATGAGGAGAATGGAGAGACTCCTTATTTATAGAATTTTGAGGGAGAAAAGAGCATCTCATCAAGAAATTATTGACTGATGAGACTCACATGAATCATCCTGACTATATACTAGACATTTAAGCTTTTCTATAGATTCTTTGAAGTACTAACAAATTTTAAAGTAGGATTCCTTCTCAGCTAAAGTAGATGTGATATTGAGTGTTTGATGCTATATATTAGTGCCATAAACATTATACTGAACTGATTTTCTACCATATCAAATTGTCATCATCGAAGATATATTTAAAATCACGGCTTTCCTAGCATTCATTTCTCAGATATCATCTATAGATCATATCAGAAATGGCTACAATCGATCTTGGCCTTTACCAAATTCCAAGACTAATGTGACAAGTGCAGAGGATGTTTGTAGATTAGTTCCAAGGCCCGATGTGTTGTAACGCTATAAAGATGGTATGGTGTTTTTCCTAGTACTATTTCTAACTCATGTTATCTGGAATCTCCCTTAGTTATTGTTGGTATTTCTGACATTATTTCATAATAATCATTTTAGGATATTCTGACACGTAGGAAATAGTTAAGAATAGCTTGGTCTAGTGTAGAGTTATATAAATTGTGTTTCTTTACTATGTACATTTGTAACTTCTAATCTGACGGTCACGATTTGTAGTGATCCGACGATTCACTCTCTCCTCGGTATTAACGAAAGTTGATCTGTGGCTTAACACCTGATTGGTCCATGATCTCTATTTAAAGAGCATGGAGGGTCATTTGTCTAGGAAATTTTTATGAGAGAAATATATGTAATATTTCTTTTTTATATTAATAAATTGCCTGAAGTGGCTGCGTTGGCTTAGGGCGTTGACTATTTCCCTCTTCGAGGGTCTTAACAACATGATATACTACTGTACTGGTTTGTGTTCTATTTTTGAATGGTAAAATTTGGTTTTTGATCTAAGGAACTTACCTTGTAATTTCCTACATGACATCAGAGCTATTTTTAGGGTCGCATCCATTGTTGATCCAAATCCGAAGTCGGTTTGACTGCATGTGACTGCCATTTTCTACACCTATTGTTTTAGAAATTTTTCGAGCCTAGAGAACTACCCTGTTGTGTCTGGAGTGTCTGTTACAGTGAGTAACCCCTTTCGTTTCATGGGAAAAGGTTTTCGGTTGCCCAAGTTATGTCATTTTAGATCTGGAGGTATAAAGTATATGTTTTGCAGTTATATTTATTAATCACTTTTATTTTTTTTTATTTCGGTTCCCTGTGTTGATTTCAGTTTATTTTTTTATGTATTTTCAGACCTATACCCTCTTCTCTATGTATTCTCTTTTCTCTACGGTGTGTGCAATCTTGGAAAATCAGAATCAGGAAGATGAGATTTTTTTTGCTACTTATGCTATTTCCCCACGTCTTTGTGTGATCTCAGGAAATCGGAAATAGTGAAAAAATAGATAGTTGTTGGTAAGGCTAACCGAAAATATAACATTCTTCCCTAAGGCTTGCATTTAATTCTTTTTCTCATATTTTTTGTTTTTTGTGCAGGAAAAAGCACGTACGTCAAAGACTAGAAAAAAAAAACCCTTCCTCCTTTCAAACAATTACAAAATCCTTTTACTATCTCACTCGGTGAGAAGTTAGTTTCTGAAAATAGAGGTCTTGGGTACAAGTCTCTTTCTCAAGCTGCTTTTGTAAAAAGTTCTTTGTTAAAGAGGCAGGATTTTTTTTAAAATTTGAACTTCATTATCAAATTTCAAATCGTTCCCGTAACTATTCAGAATCTACAACTCAGTTTTTTCAAAAAGGCACATCTACCTCATCCGAAAGTAGTTTTTTGAACTGTTTTTTTAATCAGTCTAATTTTTCGAGATCTTTCCATTGGAGCAGTTAGTTTCAACCCTTTTCAGATTCAGTTTAAAAAAAAAATGGAAATTGAAAGCATGGTTATCTTAAAAACACCAATTATTTCCAATTGCTACCTCACATCGTAGATTTACTTAGAAGTAAAGGGATTTATAGAGTAGCCAGAGGACAAGAAACTAAACCTTCCAATGATGATAAAGCTGCTAAATGGGAAAATAAACAAGATCAAACATGAGGGTTGATAGGAATGTCCATTGCTTAAGATCTTCGATTTCATATCCTTGAAATTGACACCCCTGATGAAGCCCTGAAAAAGATAAATACTCTTTTTGGCATTCAAAATCAAATCAGGGCCCACCAGCTTGAAAATGAGTTTATTACTTTGGATCCCAGTAATTTCTCCTCTATTGAAGATTTTTTGTCCAAATTCAAGACCCTTAGACTTCTTTTATAAGTATGTAAGGTCAAAAAGGAAGATGGTAGTCTCATCTATTCCATTCTTGCTAAGCTTGGCCTTGCATACTCTATATTTGTTTCCACCTTCCATTCCACTAGAGAAGCCATCATTTCTTCAGGAACCACCTACAAGAACCCCTCTTTTGATGCCTTTTGTGATTGTTTGATACGAGAACAAGAAAAAATCTTAAACCTTGGTCTTATCACTTCTAGAAATTCTTCTAAGAAAGCCTTAGCAGCCCAACAAAAACCGTATCAAAATAATCCCAAGAAAAAGTATCCTAAAAAACATGGTCCTAAACCAAACAAGGGTCCTAAGCCATTTCAGCCATCTCATGGGCCACGATTCTGCGAGGCGAAAAGAGGTGCATGGCGGAAATTCGCTTCAGCGTTCGCCAGTAGTCCCCGCTGGTTGCGCATCGATTAACATCATTGTTGCTGTGACTAATGGAAATGGCAGCGCCAAGGTCAAGAAATACAATGACGGCTATATTTTGGGGTTTTTCTCATAGTCGTTAAAGGGATTGAAAATCCCCACTAAATTAAATTGGGGGTTAAATACCAGAGGCCGCGACAGAGGGGGATCCCTGGGTGCTCACATGGTGGCTTCCTCTCTCACCAAATCTCCTTCACGCTTTGATTTCCAAACCGATGTGTTCAAGAAAGAAAACGTCATGCATGTTGGCCAAGATGAGTATATTTTGAGAGGAGGGAGAGATCTCGAGCTGATACCAAAGGATTTCAAAGGCATTAAATAAATCAAAGTCATTGGTTGGGGTTCTCAGACTTTGCAAGCCACTTACTCAGGGTTTTTTTCCTCCTCTTGTTACTCTCAAGCCTCGACACCACGAACCCACTGTAGATGAGGCATCCTCGTGGTTTGTAGCATGGATTAGGGTTGCCTCAAAATATAATGTCATCGAGGAGGAGATAAAAAGACATGAGTCGACGGCCATGGAATTTTGCCCCATATCTCTGACAATCCACTTTGGATGCAAGAAGTCTGCATGCGTCTCCAATGCAACGCTTTCGACTCGATCTAGCTTCGCTCTATTGCGGAGTTGGGTTTTCGTTATAGTTAAGGGGAGTACGCAATGGTTTTTGATAATGGGGGCTAGACGATACAGCCGCCATGAGCGTAAAGCCGAGCTGATTGTAACATATTCCATTGCGACTTACCATAAGAACCAACACTATAAAGACTGAAGTTGATTTCGTTCCTTGGTGGGTTTTAGATGGCAATTTCCAGTTTATCTTTAGTCGGTAACTCTATTACTGCCTTCGCATAGTATTAGTATGGCTAAGCCCCACGTTTGTGTTTTTTTCTGAAATAGTCATATTTCACAGTTCATGTAAAGAATGAGGCGTAGGTTTGTCCGTGGAAAACGCTGTGTGGACTTCGACTGTAAGAAAATAAACAGCCCAGTATCAATCCTTCGCAGCTAACAGTTCAGGCGTTTATTTAAAATTTTCCGATACTCTCTATTTGTTTTTATTGATATATATTCTAGTTTTTATTTAGTCTGGAATTGAAATTTTCGCAAATACCTTCTGGTTTCTAACTGCAGCCACCCCAATTCTATTTGCCACATGAAATGAGAATTGGATTCTTTTTCTATGCCCAATCTTAGTCGATCCCACGACGTATCTCTGGTACGAGAAATTTTAATGTGGCGCCGAAGTGGCTACGCCCTTTTACTCATAGCTGAAAATTATATGCATCTTATGCGCGTGAGGTTTTCGCGTTAGATTAAACTATACCCATCCTGTTAGCGAAGACTTAGGGTTTATGTCTGGTTTGCTTTCCCACTTTCATCATGACATTCCCATTCGTCTAATGTTGCACCGAAACATTATTGCAGAGATTATTAAGATTGATTTATTTAATAGTTCGTCGTTTCATGTTATATATACGGTTTACCTATACCTATATATCGGTATATTCTATGTTTACCTATATATATATGCTCTCGACATATATATTATACTTACATATACATATGTTCATTTTATGATATATATGTTTACATTTAGGTCTAACTCTATAATGGTTATTTTAAAGTTTTTGCGGCAGATTAAATTTAGACTTTTGAGCTATTACTGCTATAAAATTTGCATAGAGCAGAATTTTTTTTTTTTTTTTTTATGGTATTTACTCAAAGTATGAGCTAAGTCTTTTCTCCTCTTTTGTAGTTTCCATTAGAATATGTAGATTTCAGTTCTACTACTAGCATTTGCTAGCATACTCATAATATCACTTTTATAGATGTATCAGGAACAAGTTAGAGGTTAATCATATATGGAGAGCTAGGTACCTTCAGATTTAAGCCACCTTGGTTTTAAGTTTCTGAGGGTATACAAAATCTGAAAGTGTTTTTAATCTGAAATTTGTGTCGGAGGAGGCCGATTGTCTGATATATGATGATCAGAGTGCAGATGAATTCTTTAGACATTATTATTCTCCCTCTGTTGGAGAACCAACAGAACATGACAGCAGTTCGATATGAATCTTACAAGCGGAGAATTCCACAATGTCTCAGTAACTGCTTTCCACTCTCAAGAAGATCTTTTTTTTAGACTTCCACTTTAACAAATTTGTATCATTAAATTTTGCATAATATATTATAGCATGTAGACTTTTAATTCCTGAAACCTCTACTACTTTTCTACTAGAAATACTTTCTCATTCCATTATGCAAAATTAAAGCGTAGATTTGTTTTTAGAAGTTTTTATTTAAGACTATGTTCATTAAAAATGTTGGAAGATACCTATCCTTCGGTTAAATCCATCACAGATTTAGAGATTTTGGGAGATGGTTCTTCCCAGCCTTTTCTCATGCAACTCTAGTACTCAAAATTTTCTACTAGACCAGTTTTGTTAAATGCATGGACTACATCCTTCATTAAACTTCAAATTTGTTCAACTATAACAATTCCAAGGATAGTTATATGCAATCTGGAAATTAAATCATCATTTCAAGTCTGAAATTAAATTTTTCTTCGCTGTCTTCAGCCTTAATGAAAATTGTTCAATGTACAGTAACTCAACATTTTTTTTCTTAAGCGAGCACATAACTTGCCCAATTTTCTCAACTTGGGCTCCGATACCATTTGTCACGTCTCCCAGACCAAGCTACTTATCCACATAACCTAACTCGAGATAATATTATATATATATATATATATATATATATATATATATATAATATTATCTATATATCTATATATATTAGTTTATAGCTATCCGTCGAGTTTTTTTTTCGGACTTTTGTCCAGTCCTGGGCGATCAATAGGCCCTTCCTCAAACTTTCCAGTTTGCAAGCCTTATAGACTTTTCAGCATCTATAATCATAAAGTTACAGCATCAAGGTATAGATGTATGCATCCACATATACATCTATCTATATTTAGTTAACCTTCGTTGTTCCAACTACTTTTTCAGCAGTTTATATGGAAGGTAAATAGATGCTCTTTTCTTAGTGTTTTTAAATATGCTTACAATCTTCCTTTACACATACTTTTATCACATATAACTGTAGGGCTATTCCCTTATATTATTGTTATGATTATTCAACCTACTTACCATTCCGGTGCCTCTTAAACTCTTCCCTTGGAAATATAGGATTTAGAAAATTTTCTCCAATCAAATGGAAGTAAGGAAACCGAAGTTGCTATTTTATACTCCCTAGATTTAGTTCCTCGTTCTTAGTTAGGATTTAATTTGGTTTCACATAATTAAACTTCCATGTCATAAAACAATATAAATTCTGAGGTCTACAATCCTTGTCATTGCAGTAAGACTATTCTACTGCCATCAATATTTCTATGATAGGTTTAGTTGTTTTGTACTTGCTATTCCTGGGTACTGTTTTGCTAACATTTTCTGTTTATACACACAACAATTAAATATTCCTTTAAAAGATAGCAAGCTACACCTGTACATAGTTATTAGATTAGCTATTCAAATGATCTATCATCTCTAACTTCATTACTACAAGGTACTCATCCCTATAATCCAACCATTTGTCTCTGCTATCAATAGCTTTAGTTTGCAATTACATGAGTTACTGAACAAATAATCAATCTAAAATTTGCATAATGAACCATAACATAACAATTCATAAATTGCATAATGAACCATAACATCACAATTCATAAAACAGGGATATATTTAATATAGATCTACAGAAATCTCCAAAATCATGCATGCATACCTCTACTATGACCAGTCCTCCCAACCTTAGAGTTCGTTTATCTCCAGAACTCACCCCCGAGCTGAGATCCTCCAAGAACAGACTAACCTCAATCTGTTCTGGAGCAGCTTATTTAAGCTGTGCTTTCCCCAAAGCATGTTTCCAATTCTGCGTCCAGAATTTCAGGATGCTTTATTCCTGTTTGCCTAGGCTTCCCTTATTTAGGGACTTTAAAGCTGCTTTCTGCTTTTCCAGCTTTTCCAGCATTTTACCTCTTCCCAACTACTTTCCTCATGATTGGGGAATTTAGATTTTTCCTCAAAAATCTAAATTAGAAATAATTTCTTTCAAGGATTTTTGAAATATTTTGGGGGAAAGTCTTTACCTTTTCCATCACCTCATGGATTAGGCATGTGATCTCAATTTCTCATCTGGTCATAGTGCATACACAATGTTAATTATTTATTTTTCATAAATAATTAACCACATCCACACAATAATTATCCATTGGGGTCCACTCCCCTATGGATTTATGTTCAAATGTGTAATTTGAAAAGCATAGAACTTGGGGGTGTTACACTATGGTACTTCGTCGTTGATCCTCCCAACATGTTCATATATGGAAAACATTAATGTTGAATGATTATTTCATATTGGAGGTACACCAAACCCCTATTCGTGAACTCCTTAGTATTATCTGTCATAAATTCATACGTACCTCTTCACATGGGCCCTTTCCCTCTAGTTTTCGATACGGTGGTCTAAGGGATACTTCATGATCCTTCAACACGTGGACAGTTTTGATTTTCGACCAATCTAGGGTTTCCTTTTTGCATAAATTATCTCGTTTACACTTGTGGAAGTTCTCATTTGGCTCCCAACAAAACTTTGGTGGCTGACGCTGTGGTTTGCCTCTTCATATGAAGGAAATTTCATAACTTGGCGAGACAGAGGAATTCGAGAGCATTTGCACACTGAAAACAACTTCTCACTACCACTAGGTAATACTTTCCTCATTCTGAAATAATTATTCATTATTTTCATCGTGGATTTTGGTTTTATTACCCACTGTTTATACGTTTTTCTGGTTCATATCCTCATATCATTCCTTTACGCTTATAACATAACGTAATAACATATACTCTCCTCTTGATGACGAGTTTCAGGTGTGCATAGTTAATCCTAGAATTACTTTTCTGGCATTCACCTTTCATTTCCAGTGTCAAAGCTAGTTTATTACGTATTATGGAGAGGTAGCTCTTGGAACTGTGAGCGAGGAATTTTGGATGTTTGTTTTGAGTTTTTATGGTGCCACCGCTTATTGTTTGTTTTCAATATTATTGTTTTGATTCTATTCTTAGAGCATCCAATACCCAAACTTTTAAAGGTTTCTGTAGTGTATATCATATCGACCTCTTTAGAGACATTTTCTTGTTAATCCCCGAAGAAATGTTTACTTTCACTAGAAATTCCTTCTGCTGCACTTCACGTTCTATTCATGTGTTAAATTTTGAATTTCATAGTTCCGGTTTCTGTTTATTTCTATAAGTTCGTAAAATGGTCAATTATGGAAGTTCTAAGCTAGTTATGGTGTGATATCAGTAGCATTTAGAAATATTACTGTACTATATCTCTTTGTTTCCACTGTTATTTATGGGTTGTGAATTTACGAAACCCTCTTGAGAAAATTTTTCAATTTTTCTATTTTCAGTACGCAGAATATTGTGTTTTTCCTCTAATTGTATAAATTTGTCGCAACTAATCACAAACAATTTTCTATTTGGACTCGTTCCATCTTTCGAGGTCTTATCTCTTTTTCTGTACAACTTAGTGATGTTTTAATTTTATTTAGGTATAATTTCTATAAGTTAGAATTTCTAGTAGCATTCCTACAATGCACATGGCATTCTCAACAGTTTCCTGTTTCTCATTATATGAGGGAGAACACGCTCTTGGTAATCTCGTATAAATCGATTTGTGAATTTCAATTAACACTACACTTGAAATTTCTCAGAAATAATCTTATATCAGTTTCAAATTTCATAAACTTAATTCAATGGTTTCTTGTTGAAGGTCTACCTTCTTACCTCCTAGATATTTCGACATTTTATTCCTACCCGAGAAATTGGAATTTAAAGTTTATTCTCTGTTCAAATGGTTTAATGATTAACTCAATTCATATTTCGTGGATATCCTATCCTCTAGCCTATCAGCTACGCGACACTGGTTAAATTCACAGTTACTATGTTTCTGTCATATTGTGTAACTATACATTTAAACTATTGTATCTAGAAAGAACGTTAATTCAAATCTCTTTTCTGAACGCAAAAAATAGCATGGCTCTGAGACTTCCTCAGGTATTATGTTTTCACCTCTTGTACTGCTACTTTATTTCTATTTTATATGACCTTTATTTCAAGATTAATTCTCCAAACCTAATATTCAATTCTATCCTGTACAGATATGACTATACGTCCGCTGCTTTTGGACTTTCGAAATGTGGTGTACGTCCATGTTTTTTATGAGATTTTCCTAATATGGGGAATATTTGTGTACGGGTTGGTCATCCGCCTAATGGGCTTTATACTTATGCATTTTGTATATATTTTCTGAGATATGTTACATGTTTTTATAAGGAAACTGAGTGCCTCTGTGTAGAATTTTTTTGCAAATAGATTTGATTTAGATTTTCTAATTCTAAATACTAAATTACTCATAAGGGTGAACTTTATGAACGGGACATTTGAAATATTTTCTTACTTTAGTGTATAAACTCTTTCTTTCTAATAAGGTATTTTTGAGATTTACATATACTATTTTAGTTTAATATTACTTCTCATCTTTTTGAATAATTTCATGCAAACAGGAGTTATTTCATTTCTATTTATAAATTAGAAATAAATGGAAACATACTTTGAAATAGTACTATAGTAAACCAAATTTACTTTACTATTCTACATATATATATTGGTTGAATGTCTATTACAACATTCTTTAGTCTAAATTTGAATATCATTGCAATTCCAATAGAGTATGCCGATTTCAAATACAATTGCGTTGATACTTATAGTGTAATGAAATCTTCTAAACATATGCATGTATATTTTCTTATATCTAATGAGTTCTAGTTGATAGTTTATCTTTATCAATATAGTACAGAACTTGTTTAACTACACAGTGTATACCTTTACCATTCATGTATATTCAGTTTGGCTTATAATTTGTTTTATATTGGAATGTACAGTTTAGTAACTTAATACTGGAATAATTATATTAGTGAAATATCAGTTTCTTGTGAGCTACCTAACTTCAGATATAAACCTGATATTGAGTTTAGACATTCTGAGAGTTGGTCCTCTACAGAATTATGTCTATACAACCATACAGAACAAATTGTTTCATTATAGTCAAATCTGTTCAATGTAAAAACCTCCAGAATAATTTACTAATTCATATAACTTCCCCAATATAAGTAAATGTTCAAATGAATAGTTTCATATTGACATAACTACATTACTTTCTCAGTACCTCATAATATACTAAATTATAATTTAAACAAAGCAATTTAACTGTGCATACAACTTAAGGTAGACTAGGTACCTCCCAACCTTAGATCTCTTTCTCCACAGCTCACCCCCGAGCAGAGATCCTTTCCTTCAGTGATAGAAATCCCTCTGTCTATACTGAATCATATTAGTTATGCTTGCTTTCCCCAATCTGTTTCCTTAACTATGTCTAGTTAATTCAGGATGATACTTTCCTATGTGCCTAGGCTTTCCCTTTGTTTCCTACACAAAGCTACTTTTAAAGCTAGCTTTTCTGCTTTCTAGCTTTATTCCACCTATTCCGAATAATTTCCTCTTTACTAGGGAAAATTTTTAGATTTTTATCTCCAATCTAATTTTAATATTTAATTTATTTCTTATAACCTTATCCATCCTCATGAATTTTATTTCGAAATATCTAATCATAATCTATTCTTTGCACATAATTTTCCATTTTATTTTATTAACTTTAAATAATAAAATAAATCCACACAATTTTTTTTCCATTGGGATCCACTGTACCCTTTTAGACTTGTTTAAATGTCTAATAAAAGCATAGTAACTGGGGATATTACATATTCCCCCTCTAAAAACAAAACATTGTCCTCGGTGTTGTAAAGACAAAATAAAAATAAAAATCATTGTTCAAACAATGATGGGTACTTTTCCATCATATCTTCTCTAGCTCCCAAGTAGCCTCTTCGGGTGCAAAGTGCCTCCACTACACTTTCACCCTGGCCACTATTCTGTTCTGGAGCTCAATTTCTTCTCGTGCTAATATTTAAAGTGGCTTTGGAAGGAATTACCCTTCTAGTTCCACCTGTATCACATTCCAATCAATAACATGAGTAGGATCATGCACATACTTTCTTAATAATGAAACATGAAATACATCATGAACCTTAATGTGACTAGGTAAAGCCAACTTATATGCGACTGGTTCAACTCTTTCCAGTACTTCAAAAGGTCCAAAATAGCATGGAGGTAGTTTTTCATAGCTTCCAATGTGAAAATTACTCTTTTTAGGGTTAATCCTTAGGTACACATGATCACCCACACTGAATTCTCTATGAATTCTCTTTTGTCTGCATAATTTTTTTGTCTGTTTTGTGCTGTTTTGATATTTCGCTAAATTTTTCTCACAATTATTTTCATTTCTTGCAAAGCATCTAGTCCAAGTATTAATTTATCCTCTGGTTGACTCCAACTTAGAGGGGTATGGAACTTTCTACCATAGAGTGCTTCATGGGCTATAATAGAGTTTTATTGTAGTAGCACTCCTCCTAATCCATCTCCACAAGGATCTGTGCATACTACAAATTCCTGATATGGATCAGCAATGTTTAAAATAGGTGTTGTTGTAAGTTTTAGTTTTAATTGATTAAAGATATTTTGACATTTTTTAGTCCATTCAAACTTAACTTCTTTTCTCTGTAGAGATGTAATAGGGTAGGCTAAGGCTGAAAATCTCTCTACAAATCTCTTATAATATCCTGCAATTCCCATGAAGGATCTTACAAAAGGCATATCAATAGGTATAGGCCACTCCTTTATCACTTGTTTCTTTTATGGGTCTATTGCTAATCCCTTTTCTGAGATTATACAACCCAAGTACTGAATTTTATCTTTGAAAAATTCACATTTTCTAAACTTAGCATACAACTTGTTTTCTCTGAGTGTTTGTAAAACAATTCTAAGATGTTATTTATGCTCAACTTCATTCGTAGAAAAAATCAGAATGTCATCAATAAATACTAGTAAAAAATTTTCTAATTACTTATTCAAGACACTATTCATTAAGCACATAAAAGTAGCAGGTGCATACTAGTGTTCTTTAAGTATACTAGTTTTGTTCTTTTCCCACTGGAGTCACCATTCTCTTTGGTCTGCCAAATCTTTGCTTGTTCATTTTTTCCTTTGAACTGCTGGTAACACAGTCTTTCTTTACGCACCACTTCATCCATGGTCTTGGGATTATCAAACTCTATCTTATCCTTGTATATAGTAGGTAGAAAGTTTAAGAAACGCCGTACCTTTGCCTTCACCTCCCTTATATAAGCTACATAACGAAGCAGGTTGGTGAATTTGGTTACAAATTCATCAATAGTAAGTTGTCTCAACCTAATTTCATGAAAATATTTTTCTTTATCATCATAATAATGTTCATTCAGATATCTATGTTTGAATTTAATTTGGAAATCCTCCCAAGTAACAGTTTTCTCATCTATGACATGAATCATCTTGGTTTCTTCCCACCGCAAGGTAGCCTTTCCTTGCAATTGGTCAATAGCAAGCCTGGCTCTCAAGTTACTTTCATATTCATAAACCTTAAAGTACTTTATCATGTTTAGAAGCCAAGTTTCAACATATTCCTCCTTCTCTCCATCATAGGAGGGAGGCTTGATTTTGTGAAATTCACCCTGTAATTCCTTATTCCTCTTAGACTGCTATCTAGAGGCATCATCTTCCTTAGACTCCTTTGAGTGATTTACAATTCCCCTTCTCCTTTTTCTAGAACCTTCACCTTCCTAACTATTCCAGAAGGTGAACTCTCTTATTAAGCCATGTTTCTATTCACTAGGTAAAGATATCCTTTCATTTTTTTTTTTCAGTTGTATCATTTCTCTTTGCATTCAATGCATCATAGCCATCAATGGAGCATTTGGATCTCCTAGGTTTTCTCCACCACCCTAATCCACATACAGCTCATCCCCCTCACTCATGGTTCACATCTGTATGTTTCAGCATTGTTTCACTGTACATAAAATTAAACATTAGTGAAAATTAAATTTAACAAAAATTTACAGCAACAAAAATTCTTTGGTGTGAGCACAAATTTTTTCCCAATGTTTCAGCATGGGCTCTAATACCATTTGTAACACCTCCTATGTCGACAATTTTTTTTTGTCTAATTATAGTAATATCTCTAACTTATTATTATGGTTAGACTATAATTATTCGCATTCCAACGTATTTCTGTTACTAAAAATTTACTATGTCACTGTTTACTCATTTACAGATTATGGAAGTATTTCAAATTGCCATGGTGTCAACTACGATTTCTATCTTTCAACCCCACCTCTTTAATGGTTGACTTACCATTTCCTCCATAACATTTCAATCAAGGAATATGTTTAGAAGTCCTTCTTAACCTATTAAATTTGAACTGTCATAATAGCATAATTATTCTTATTATGGTTACTAGGCAGAAATTCTCACACGCTATAAACATTCAACTCTTAATCCCTTTTATATGATAATTTTATTTGTTAATTTAAGAATTTCCATACACTTAATTGAATTAAATCAAGTCCCCTTTGATATAATTATTTTAATTATTCCACGACATTATCTAATAGTTCTAAATTTCAACCTATCCATCTCAGGCCATTATTTACTACCTTACCCCTATATCCATCTTTTTGTTATTGTACTAAAATTCAACATGGTGTATAATGTATTCATAATATTTATAACTATATGTTGGATTAACATGTAGCATTATCTAAAAATTGCCACCATTACATCCCTCTTAGCTCTCATTTAATGTAAAACCTACCCAATTTTAATTTATATGGAGTACCAGCGTGACGTTACATATATATATTGACATTTAAGCAGAACCCTTATGAACCAGAACTTTACCACCTTATATTATATTCTACGGATTCTATGCTTAAATACATATAATTTCTAACTTTGCTATCTACGGTACTTTATCGTTGATCCTCCTAAGAGGTTCATAGATGGAAGACATTAATGTTGAACGACTATTTCATATTGGCAGAACACCAAACCCCAATTTCTGAACTCCTAAGGATTCTCTGTCATAAATTCATAGGTACCTCTTCACAGGGGCTTTTTCCCTCCAGTTTTCGATACGGTGATCCGAGGGGTACTTCACGATCCTTCGACACATGGAGAGTATTGATTTGCGACCAAGATGGGGTTTCCTTTTTGCATAAATGATCTCATTTACACTTGTGACAATTCTCATTTGGCTCCTAACCAAACTTTGGCAACTGACCCTATGGTTTGCCTCTGCATACGAAGGAAATTTCGTAACTTGGCGAGACAAAGGAATTTGATAGCATTTTGCACACCAAAAACAACTTCTCATTATCGCTAGGTGATACCTTCCTTGTTTTGAAATAATTATTCATTACTTTCATCGTGGATTTTGGTTTTATTACCCACCATTTATACCTTTTCCTGGTTCATATCCTCATATCCTTCCTTTACGGTTATGATAGAATGTAATAACATATACTCTCCTCTCGATGATGAGTTTCAGGTGTGTATAGTTAACGTAGAATTACTTTTCTAGCAGTCGCCTTTCATTTCCAACGTCAAAGCTATTTTAATATGTATTATGGAGAGGTAGCTCCTTAAACTATGAGCGAGGAATTTGGGACGTTTTTTTTTAGTTTGTACGGTTCCACCGCTTATTGTTTATTTTCAATATTATTATTTTGATTCTATTCTTAGAATATCCAATACCCAAACTTTTAAAGGTTTTTGTAGCATATATCATATCAACCTCTTCAGAGGCATTTTCTTGTTTATCCCCGAAGAAATGTTTACTTTCACTAGAAATTCCTTCTGCTACACTTCACGTTCTATTCATGCATTAAATTTTAGATTTCATAGTTCCGGTTTCTGCTTATTTCTATAAGTTCGTAAAATGGTCAATTATGGAAGTTCCACACTGGTTCTGGTATGAGATAAGTAGAATTTAGAAATATTATTGTACTATATCTGTTCATTTCCATTTTTATTTACGGGCTCTGAATTTACGAAACCCTCGTGAGAAATTTGTTCAATTTTTCTATTTTCAATACACATAATACTGGGGTTTTCCTCTAATTGTATAAATTTGTCGCAACTAATCTCAGACAGTTTTATGTCTAGACTCATTCCACCTTTCAAGATCTTCTCTATTTTTCTATACAACTTAGTGACGTTTTAATTCTATTTAGATATAATTTCTAATAGTGTTCCTACAAAGCAGATGGAATTATCAATAGTTTCCTGTTGCTCATTATACGAGGGAGAACACACTCTTAGTAAGCTCATATAAATCAATTTGTGAATTTGAATTAATACTAAACTTGAAATTTCTCAGAAATAATATTATATGGGTTTCAAATTTTGTAAGCTTAATTCAATGGCTTCTCGTTGAAGGTCTACCTTCTTTTCTCCTAGATATTTCAGCATTCTAGTCCTACCTGAGAAATTGGAATTTAAATTTTATACTCTATTCAAATGGTTTAATGATTAACTCAATTCATATTTTGTGGATATCCTATCCTCTAGCCTATCAGCTACAAAACAATGGTTAAGTTTGCAGTTACTATGTTTCTCTCATATTATGTAACTGTACATTTAAACTCGTGTATCCAGCAAGAACATTAATTCAAATGTCTTTTCTGAATGAAGAAAATAGCATGGCTTTGAGACTTCCTCAAGTATTATGTTTTCACCTCTCGTACTACTATTTTATTTCTATTTTATATGACCTTTATTTCAAGATTAATTCTCAAGACCTAATCTCCAATTTTGTCCTGTGCGGGTATGACTATACGTCAGCTGCTTTTAGACTTTCGAAATGTGGTGTACGTCCATGATTTTTATGTGATTTTCCTAATATGGGTAATATTTTTGTACAGGTTGGTGAGCTACCTAATGGGCTTTCTACTTATGCACTCTGCATATATTTGTTGAGATATGTTACATGTTTTTATGAGGAAACAAAGTGCCTCTGTGTATAATGTTTTTTGCAAATAGATTTGATTTAGACTGTCTAATTATAAATATTGAATTACTCATAAAGGTGTACTCTATGAACGAGACATTTGAAATCTTTTGCTACTTTATTGTATAAACTCTTTCTTTCTAATAAATTATTTTTGAGATTTAAATATACTATTTCAGTTTAATATTACTTCTCAAATTTTTGAATAATTTCATGCAACCAAGAGTCCTTTTGTTTCTTTCTATAAATTAGAAATCAATGGAAACATAATTAGAAATAGTAATATAGTAAACCACATTTACTTTACTATTCTACATATATATATTGATTGATTGTCTATTACAACATTCTTTAATCTAAATTTGAATATCATTGCAATTCCAATACAGTATGTTGATTTCAAATAAAATTTCGTTGCATGTATATGTTCTTATATCTAATGATTTCTAGTTGATATTTTATCTTTATCAATATAATACAGAACTTCTTTAACTACACTGTGTATACATTTATTATTCATGTATATTTAGTTCGTCTTATAATTTGTTTTATACTGGAATGTACATTTTAGTAACTTAATACTAGAACAATTATATTAATGAAATATCAGTTTCCTGTGAGGTACCTAACCTCAGATCTAAACCTGATATTGATTTTAGACATTCTGAGAGTTGGTCCTCTATAGAGCTATGTCTGTACAACCATATAGAACAGATTGTTTCATTACAGTCAAATCTATTCAATGTACAGACCTGCAGAATAATTTACTAATTCATCTAACTTCCCCAATATAAGAAAATGTTCAAATGCATATTTTCATATTGACATAACTAAATTAGTTTCTCAGTAACTCATAATATACTAAAGTATAATTGAAACAAATCAATTTAACTGTGCATACCATTTAAGTTAGACTAGGTGCCTCCCAACCTTAGAGCTCTTTCTCCATAGCACACCCCTGAGCAGAGATCCTTTCCTTCAGTGATATAAAACTCTCTGTCTATCCTGAATCATCTTGTTTAATATTGATTTCCTCTACCTGTTTCCCTTAACTACGTCTAGTTAATTCAGGATGCGGCTTTCCTGTGTGCCTAGGATTTTCCTTTTTTTCTTCTACAAAAGTACTTTTAAAGCTAGATTTTTTGCTTTCTAGTTTTATTCCACCTGTTCCCAGTAATTTCCTCTTTAATGGGGCAATTTTTTAGATTTTTATCTCCAATCTAATTTTAGTATTTAATTTATTTCTTCCAAGGATTTTTGGAAGTCTGGGAAATTCTTACAATCTTATCCATCATCATGAATTTGGTTTCCAGATCTTTAATCATAATCTAGTCTTTGCACATAACTTTTCATTTTATTTTATTAACTTAAAATAATAAAGTAAATCCACACAATTGTTTTTCCATTTGGGGCCCATTATACCCTTTTGGACTTGTTCAAATGTCTAATAAAAACATAGAAACTGGGGATATTACATTTTCATATATGTTTCATTAAGGCTATCATTTAAATAGTTAGAATGGTGGACTAGGATAAAAACTAATACTATTAGAAGGTTACCTTATTAAAATAGAGAAGATAAGGGTATCTTGGAAATGAAGAAATAGGTTAAGGTATAGTTGTATTTCCCTAAACATGTTAAAGTATGATTAGGGATGTAAATGAGATGAATTCACTATATACTTGGAAGAGATAGTTTTGGGGAAAGAGGTTAAAGACAAAGTTGATGATAAATCACATATTTCTTTGTATAATTTTTTTTTTCTAGAGATGTTACATTTAAAAATATAAAAATACGGCTAAACAAGCTTAGCAATGGTTAAATATGGTCATTCATGGTGACCATGGTCAACACAATCAATGATAATCAACATGGTCAATGATACACACACACACACACACAAACACACACATTGATAACCATAGTAATAAATGGAAAATGATGGTCAAATATGTGCTCTAATGGAAAATTATGGTCAAACCAACTCAACATGCTAAATAAAGCTCAATAATGGTCAAATAGTTCAATAAAGGTTAGCCATGGTCAACCATACTGAGTCATATTCATCTATAGTTAAAAATTGTCAACCATCATCAATTGTGTTCAGCCATTGTTAGACATTATCAATCGTGTTTACCCATATACACTCATGGTTAAATATAGTTAACCATGGTCAGTAAATCTCAACCATAGTAATTATTGGAACCATTTTCAGGAATGGTTAAATCAACTCAACAATTTTCAACCATTATGGTTATCGTCGTCAATGATTAAAATCGTTAATCATAGTGGACATGGTCGACCATATTCATCTATCATAAAATATTGAAAACCTTGGTACAAAACGTTCATTGAAAATTTACCATAATCATCCATATTCAAACAAAGCTTATCCATATTAAAAACTTTACATTGTAATGTGATGAAAAAAATTGATGTTGCAATGAATCTAACAGAAATGAATGCCACCATGTAAAGCACAAAAAGAAATGTCATGTTGTGAAGAAAAAACATGAACATTGCAAGAGGATGAACAAAAATTTAATTACAGTGTGATAAACCAATAGTAACGATGTAATGTGATAAACAAAAGTGAATATTAAAATGTGGCAAACGAGTATCAGTGTTGGAATGTAACGAATAAAAATCCACATTTAAATATAGAAAACAATATGATGAAACAAAATGTGATGAATAAGAAAAGAATATTGCAATGTGATGAGCATTTAACAATATTTCAATATAAAAAACATATAACAATTTCGCAACATGGTGAATAAAATTTGATGTTACGAAGAGATGAACAAAAGTCAATATCACAATATCATGAATAAAAAATCGATCTTCTAATATATTATCCACATGTTAATGTCCATAAATAAAACATAATATTTAATTAAAATTAATTATCATTTCGTTTGAGTATTCAAAATTCAATATAACCCTTTAACACAAAAAGTTATATTTATTTTAATAAACACTTTAACTTATTATATAATATATCTTTGTATTGATAAACATTACAAATTTATTAGATAAAAATAAAATGGTTTAAGACAATTAAAAATAATAATTAAACCAATATATTTTATCATTAAAAATACCATTTACAAAGATATATATAGGAGATTCAAAAACTATATATATATATATATAATAATTATGAAAAAGAATTAGAAATAAATAAATAAATTTTATTATTAAAAATAAAATATACAAATTTATATATTTAATTATATAAAATTAATGATAAAACATATATATTTATTTATTTTATAAATTGATTTGAACTACCTCTAAAATCAAATTACATAATTCATTCCATAACAGATAAGCACATTACACAACAATACATTTACTACTTTCTTGATTGTAGATCTTAAGATTGTTCATGGATTTTTTTTTTTTTCCCTTTTTTCTTGCGAACATCATCTCTTGTGAACATCATTCTATTTATAGGAGTTATCCAGAATAAATGTAGATGAGACAATAGAGAAATTTCCCATAGACGGTTCCATTGTATTTAATAATAATATTTTTATTAATAAATATTTGTATTTAAGTATTAATAATATTTGTATTTAATAAATATTAATTTTTAAATGTAATTTTGTAATTTTTATAAAATTATTTTGTAATTTGTTTAGTCATATAATTTAAATATATAATAAATCTTGATAGACGTCGATCTATAATATGGATCAAAACACTAGCCTTATCATACATCTCACTTTGATAAGATTAAAAAAATCATAGAAATTAACTAAATTATAATTTTATTTAAAATGATTATTATTATGATTATTTATATGATAAAATGAATCAAACTAAACATATATACATTTAAAAAAGACTTTTAACAAATTATTAACTATAAAAATTCACCTCCACTTTATCATGCGGTTTTTAATATATAAATAGGCTTTGTTACAATATCATGGAACAATACAAGCCTTAACTCATTTAATATGAAACTTTCCCATATCACATTTTTTAAAATTAGCAAATTTAATTAAAAGGAAAAAAAAGGGCATAAGCAGTTTGGAGATAAATCTCAACCTTTTACTTTTGTATACTATTAAAAATATTCTAGATTCTTCCATCGAAGTTAAATCCCTACTATCCACTTAATAATTATTGATAATCAAATTAAAATTGTTGAAGGCATATTCGAAAATAGCATGCCTATTGATGTAAAATTATAAATTGACCTTAATAGTCTAAATATTATTATAAATAAATGTACAATCTCATTTAAGTAAATTATCTAATGATATATTTTCTATTTAAATGATTATTTTTTAGAACAATGTTAAATCATATATTAAGATACATCATTATTATTTTTAACATTAATATTTGATTTTATCATTATAACAATGTTATATGGTTTGACCTTGTAACATGGGTAAATGATAGTGTAACATGCTCGATGATGTCCAACCATATTCAACACAATGATACATGGTGAATATGGTAACTTTTGCTCTCTATACCTAAACATTTGCAACCATGGTAAACCATATTTGACATAGTCAACATGGTTTTCTCTAGTTAATCATGAAAAAATATAATCACCTTGAAGAACCATGGAACAACATGGTCAATAAGTTCAGCCATATAAAACCATGGCTAAAGAAGCTCAAAAATGGTCAAATATGGTCAAGCCAATCAATGATAGCCAACATGATCAACTACAAATATATATATATATATATATATATATATATATATATATATATATATATATATATATATATATATATATATATATATATATATAACCATGGTCAAACATGCCCAATGATGGTCGAACTAGTTCTAAAATGATCAATTATCGTCAAAACCAAGTCAACGTGTTCAAGCAAGCTCAACAATCGTCAACCAGTTAAATAATGGTTAGTCATGGTAAACCATAGTCAATATGATAAATTTTATTGAATTATAGTTAGAATTTCTCAACCATCAACAAACATGTTCACCTGTAGTCACTCATTCTCAACTATGATTACCCATAACTACTCATAGTTAACTACGGTTAGCCATGGTCAACAAAGCTCAACCATGTTGAAGCTTCATCAATTTATCTTAACAATTTTCAACCATGATCACCATCGCCATCCATGATTGATATTTCCAACCATATTCAATTATCTGTAAATGATGACAACCATGGTCAACCATGTTCACCGAAAGTTGACCATAATCATCCATATTCAAACAAGCTCAACCATGAAAAAAAAAAAAAAATCAATGTTAGATCAAGTCTAATAGAAATCAATATCATAATGTGACACACAAAAAAGGTATCATACTTTTAAGAACAAACATTAACATCGCAATGGGATGAAAAAAGTTAGTAATAATGTTATGAACAATAATCAATGTTGCAATCTAATGACCAAAATTTAATGTCATATTGTTTTGAACAATAATTAATGTTGCAATCTAATGAACAAAATTTGAATTTCAATGTGATAAACCATTAGTAATGATGTAATGTGATAAATAAATGTCAATATTACAAGTGTGACAAATAAATGTCAACGTTGCAACACAACAAACACTTATACACATTAAAATATAGCAAAAAGTATGATAAATAAAATCAACATTGTAATGTAATGAATAAGAAAATAATTTCACAATGAGATGAACATATAATAATGTTGCAATATGATCAACATATAACAATTTCATAGAATTGTGAATAAAATTAAGCATCAAAATCTCATGAACAAAAACAAGCATCATAATCTGAAGAATAAGAATTAGCATCACAATCTGTTTAATAAAAAATTGATGTCCCAATGTCTCATCAATACCTTATTGTCAAAATGTGACAATGTCTTAATGGTTACCCATAGTTAAATAGGGTCTTCATTTTCAATAATTTTCATCCATAGTTGATGTGATAAAACATAGTTTCAATACCTGAGTGTCCCCATGCTAAAATTTGGTAACAATTATTAAGCACATTCAATGATAGCCACGTTGTCAACCATAGTAAATTTCATAAAATAGTCAACATAGTCAACCATAGGAAAATAAAAAACATTGGCAACATGGCTAGCCGTAAACAATTGTTGTCAACTTAGATTAACATGGTCATAATGTCACAATGTCATAATGTTCAAACATGGTCACAATGTCACAATAATTAGTGATGCCAAAGCATGGTCACATATAGTGTTCATGGTTAAACATGTTCAAACATGGTCGAACAGCTTTTATCAAGATATATTGACCAATTTTAATGTTGCTGATATAGATAACATCATCAACCATGTCCAATTGCGCTCAAATACATTAAACATTTCTAAAACTTACTTTAGGCATTGTCAAAATGGAAAGCATAGTTAACTAAGCCAAACATTGGCAACCCAGGCTCAACGATCATCTACATTATCAGCCATAATCAACAATGAGAAAAAATTCCAAAAATGGTGTATCATATTCATGTATAGTTAAAAATTCACTTCTAGAGTCAATCATGTTCACCCATATTCAAATAGAGTTCACCATAGTTAAACAATCTTAACCATGGATAAACCTGGTCAAAATGGTCAAACATTGTCAGCTAGTCCAACCATAGTCAAAAAAATTCAGCCATGGTTGAACCAACTCAATAATGGTCAAACATGGTCATCATGCTCAATGATGGCCACCATGGTTATCCATCGATGTCGATGGTCATGCTTAGTCAACATGCTCAATCATATTCATCTATAGTTAAACATTTCCAACCATGATAGACCATGTTCAACCATCGTTTACTATAGTCAACCATTATTTTCGATGCTCATCCATGGTTAAACATGTTGACTATGGTAAAAAATGGACAAGAAGTTCAACCATAGTTAACCATTCTTAATCATGATAAAACAACACAAGAATTCGCAGTCACTGCTACCATGGTAATTCATGGTAAACCATTATATCCCATGGTCTACCATGTTCACCAATGGTCAATCACTATTAATCCATCATCAATCATGGTAAATTGTGGTCAATTTTCATCAATATTATCATCCATGGTTGACCCTATTCAACCACCATCAAAAATTTTGAAGTATAATCGATCATCTTCAAACATAATCAACTATGTTGAAGAGTCAACAACTATATTCAACCCTCGTCAACCATATCTTCTACCATATTTAAAAATTGGAAATATAGCTAGGAAAACTCAACCACCATTAGTCAAGTTCAACCATGGTATAAACAAAATGAATAATGGTCAATAATGGTCTCCATTGTCAACTCTGTTCACCATGATCATGCATGGACATACATGGTCAATATGGTCAGGTACAATAAAAATTTTTACCCATATTGATATTTAGTTAAACATTGAAAACCATGGTCAAACATCACCCATAGTCACTCATACTTGATCATAATCAACCATTCTTAAATAAGATCATCCATGGTCAAAAGTAGTCAACATGGATAAAAATTTCAACCATATTTGACCATGTTCAACCATCGTCAAACCACCTTAAGAATGGTTAAGCATGATTACCATTGTGATTTATGGTCAACCATATTTATCCATAGAAAAATGTGGTCCACCATATCATCATCCATATTTATCCATATTTATCATCCATGAACAACCATGTCACCAATATCCATTTCTAATATTCCCTTTGCTAACCATCATGAATCCTCATCCCATGGTTAATCATTATCAAGTAAGGTTGATTGTCATAAGCCATTATCAACCATGGCCAACCATTATCAACCATAGTTGACCCTTTTCAACCATTATAAACCATAATCAACAATAGAGAACCACCATCAACCATGGCCAACCATCAGCAACCATGGTTAATAATAGTCATTTCTCATCAATCCTAGTCAATCATGATCAACCATCATCAATAATAAATTGACCATATTTAATCATAGTCAACCATGTTCTATTAATTCTCCCCGTGAATGCGAGTCATCAACTAGCACAACCACATCTATAAAGTGGTTGATATATTCCAATCAATGTCATTTTCCACCTTTAATATGTCGGTTCGTGCAATTAGTTTAAAAATGTCTAAAGTGATGACAATTAATGTATATCAACTAACTTATTAATGTGGTTTTGCTAGTATATTATGATAATAAACTATTTTTTCCTCTAACATCATAATTTTAAAATTTCTCTCTCTAAACACATTTAAAACCAAATCTTATTTTAGTGTAGTTTTTTTATATTTATACATATAATTAAAATCTTTCAATCAAGTAAAAAAAAACTATTTTAGTATAAATGACTTATTAGTTTGCTTATACTTTAAATACACGAATGAAAGACTAAAATTGAAATGAGGATAACCATTTAAAGTTTCTTACAAATGAAAATGAAACTAACAAAATATTTTTCCAATTTCAAATGAAACAAATTTTAAATGTTTTTGGCTCCCAAGAAAAAAATTATATATTTCATTTTTCGTCATTCTCTTTGTAGGTATTTTTCACAAGGACTTCAATCTATTGAAAAATATCTTACCACATTTATTGATAAAATAGATTTTTAAAATGTGAAAAATAAAGTCAATATATTATAGTGTTGGGGGAAGGATATGGTCAAGGGGGTTTATAGGTTTTAGTGGGTATTAAAAAATGGATATTTGATAAAATTGGTGGTTATTCTCATTAGAAACATGTACTGGGAGGGGGGATTGACAAAATGATTTTGGGAGGTTTTTACCAATATCTAGTGAGATTAGAGGTATTTTTTATTGTGCAATGAATTCATACACTATGAGACAGGTTTACTGATTATATACCATGTGGTGTTTTTTGTTTTACTATAAATTCTAACACTAAACAACAATAAAAAAAATGTTTAAATTTTTGCTACAATCTTGTTGTTAGGTCCCTATAATACTAATGTAGTCCCATTGTTTTTATTGTTAGAGTAGCCCCCTTACTTTTATTATTGTTCCCATTAATCCCTCATATTTTTTTATTTTTTTCCCCATAGAAGCCCACTATTTTTTTTGTCAGTCAAAATCTGGTATTATATTATCATATTAAAAAAAGAATTTACAAGAGGAGCCACCATGGCTCAATTAAATTCGGTCACCCTCAAAGGCATGTTATGCCCATGGAGCTTGGGTGTTGTCCAAGGCATTCAAAGCACTTGGTTATTTTCTGCAAAATTACAAAAAAAAAAATTTAAGCTACCATCAAGGAGGTGGATGCAGGGGACCTGGCAGAGGAGCCACAACGAAACGATCCTGGTGGTGCAGGTGGTAGCTAATGTGATCCATTTGAGTCTCCAAGGCTCGGAGGTGGTCTTGAGAGTGCCTTAGAATACAACGGAGACTCTCCAAGGCCTCAATGGTCTCTGTCTGTAGGCTTTGAATAACGTTAATGTAAGCCATTATTTCATTCCAGTCCTCGTTCCTCTGCTCTCGCAGGGTGTCAAAGTTCAGTTGAATCTGTTTTAGTTGGGTGGAGATGGAATCAAGGGTAACGAAAGCCTCAATTTCGCCAGGGGATTTGGCTGGGGAGACAACCCTGGCCACTGATGAGTGAAAGATCTCCGTAGATTCCGAGTGTGAAATGGGGTCTTCTAGAATTGCTCGATGATCCATTCCTCGGCCAACCCACCACGACGGGCCAGTCCACACTCTCTCAGCATGCAAACTTCCCTCTCTGCCTCACGCTTGGCTGTGTGAATGTTCCAAGTCACCTCTATACCACTCGTCCGAAACATCCGCACTCCACCACCGAAACCCTTAGATCAGACCGTGACCTGCGTCTCTTGAGTTCCATCGACGAGGGATGCACAACCACCCCTAGTCTTTCCACTACCGCCCAAGGAGGTGTAGAGGTTACACCAACCACAAATAAAAACTGCAGGGAGGCTAAATTTCTTCACTAGTCAAAGGCAGAACCACCGAGGAGCTGTGGTGCTATGGGGTTTCTGATACACAAACCATAGAATTGGAGTTGGCACCCATGCAGCGAACCCAATTCTCCCAATTAAGAACACGTCCACCATCCGAATTTCCCTTCCACTTCCCTCTTCCTCCTCCTATTGTAGCTCGCACATTCTGGAGCCATTGCTAGGGTACCTCCATGCTTCCCACTGTTCGCCTCCATTGCTCGATGGGTCTGCTCCTCTGATCTTTCCAAGCTGGCAGAGCTCAAGCTAGGGCTTAAGAGCTAGGAAGTGATCGTCAGCATAGACCGCTGCTCCAACCTTGACCATTTCCCATAAAGACGAAATGTGCAAAAAAACATCTTCCATGCACCTTAACATGATAGCATTGTCGTGATATTGCCTACCCCGAGGCTCTATACCACTTGCTTGTGTGAGCATGGTGATTCGGTGGGCATGTGTCTTAGGTTTGGGTAGGCCTTAACTGCCCCCCACCCACTTTTCTAAGTTATTAGACACCCCCAGCAGGGACATAGAAGCCCACTATCGTTGTTTTTGTTCCCTTACATTAATTTTGTTATTTAGGCTATGATTATATTGTGACCCCTTAGACTCTTATATATACCAAGGAGGTCTTTTCTTTTGTATTTTCCAAGGATTGTTTATTTTTTTGATGTAAAAGGAGGTTTCCCCCATGGACACTTCTATTTTGAAGTTGTTCATCTATTTATTCTTATATTTTGTGATGTTGTTACATAATATTTGGTATGAGAGCTTTTTATTCTAGGGTTTTTATTCTTCAAACATATCTTCTATATGAGGCTTCAGGTGTTGAAATTTTGACCACATGGAGCTGATATCCTGTTGAGATTTGTGTAAGAATTTTAGATCTTGATTTGCTATATTTTCTGAGATATGGTCTAAATAAGTTAGGGTTTCTGCATGCTTCATAATTATCTCTCAAACATGTGACCTAGGGAAAGTCCTCATAACTTCCTCTTCAAGCATAAGATTGTAATTTATTAAAAGATGACCAAAAGTGAACAAAATTCAATTTTGTGTATATTAATTTCAGGCCTGAATTTTGAAACAATGACACTTGACATCTTGTACACGTTAGCTCTACTTAACTATTCCATAATAATGTCACCGTGGGATATTTTTCATAACTTAATAAAAGGAATCCAATATTGGCTTGACTTGTGGCATTAGAAATATGACTTAGACAAATACCATAGGAAAAAAATTCAAACCTTGGCAAGCTGTAATTACAGAGGTACAATAGTTTCAATATCGATCTCCTAAAAGAAAGAAAAAGGTGTTTATTGTTTTTTAATCTTTTGTTTGAAAAATCATCCTGAAGTGATTCAAAGGGAATAATGAAGCATAGATATCATTGTTTGATTCCAAAATTCCTCGAAACAAAATAAAATAAAATCGATACACCTAGTAAGCAACGAGAACACTTAACTATGACGCGTGAAGAAGAGGAAGAAATGCAACATTATGTATCAAAATTACGAGACCAAGTCTATAAACTTTACTCAGAAAGAGTAACCAAAAATGAGTTGGAACCTAAGATGAACGGTTTAGAATAAAAAACAAAAGGAAATATATAAGGTTTGAAGTATATTTTTAAAATAGACATGGACACTATGAATGTCAATTTCAAAGGGTTAAGAAAGTTTATGCAAGAAAGGCTTCCTATTAGTGACAAGGTAATAAGGTAATCCATGAAAATAAAGATGATGATAAAAGGAATATGAATTATGATTATAGAGACTCCAACATTGGGCTTAAGACCCACCACATTCCAAGATAGATATGAGGAATTTTTATGGCAAGGATCCGGTAACATGGGTACTACATATGTAGCAATTCTTTGATCTACACGATGTGCCACACACATAAAAGGTGCACATTATATATTTATATTTAGAAAAAAGTCATTTTGTCTGGTATCTATGGATTTCTTCCCATAAATCAATTTTCACTTGGAATTTGATTGTAGAAGAATTGGTAGCACATTATGACGATACAAAGAGAAATACCTTCTCTAGCTAATTGATTAATCTAAAAAAATAGCGTTCAATGCCTGAGAACATTGACGACTTCCAAATATCTAATATCAAGGTAAATGATATCATAGAGGAGCATGTGATTGATACCTTCATAGGGACATTAAAGGATAACATCCAACATGAGGTTCACCTTTGGGAGCCTGATTCATTGGAGAAGGCATTCAAGGTGGCAAGAAAAGTCGAAAGAAAAATTATGGCAACAAGGAAGTCTACCACTCACAACTATAAATTTGGAATTCATGTTGTGCCTAGCCTCCAACCACTTACTAGTTTGACACCACAACAAGTGGAGGAAAAAGGATAAAACATAGAGGAGAATATGATTGATGCCTTCATAGGGACATTAAAGGATAACATCCAACATGAGGTTCACCTTTGGGAGCCTGATTCATTAGAGAAGGCATTCAAGGTGGCGAGAAAAGTTGAAAGAAAAATTATGGCAACAAGGAAGTCTACCACTCACAACTATAAATTTGGAAGTCATGTTGTGCCTAGCCTCCAACCACTTATGATTTTGACACAACAACAAGTGGAGGAAAAAGGATAAAAATGGATTTTTCATAGTTGTGATAGCAAATACACTAAGGGGCATAACTGTGTTGACAAGAAACTATCATACATCGATTGTGAAGAGGAGGAAGAAAATGAACAAAAAACATCAAAAGAAGAGGATATACACCAAGAACCAACCCCAGAGAAAGAAGAAATGAATCTGACCATATCTTCTAATGCATTTGCAGGAATTACCAGTCCTCAAACTCTCAAAATAGAAGGATATATAAAACTAAAGGTAATAGTGCTAATTGATTTTGGTAGTAACCATAATTTTATTCATTATAAGGTAGCCAAGAACTCAATTTATTTCTATATCCATCGAAAAGTGTCAAGTGATGTGGTTGCAAATGGAGGAGCTATCAATGGGCTCAAGAAAGTGACATAATACACCACAAGAAAAAGCACATCGCGAAGTAAAATATTACCATAAGCTCATTGGTGAGGGTCAAAAGAGCCTTTCATTAACAAACTAAACGTACACCAAAGGTGGCGTCGTAGCATGTGTTGCGTGATATTCGTCCGCTACTGGCTGGCCACTTATAGTGACGGAGGTGACCATCACCATTTCATAGGCGAGCAATGGTGACCGGACAATAGCCTGCCACCAAAAATTGAACGCCACCAAAGGTGGCGTCAGCAGGTGTTGTGGTGATATTCAAGGTCCGCTACCAATAATGATGCAGACGGATATTGGACCAATACCATTTCATATGAGCAATGGTGACCAAGGCCAGTCACATCAAACCCAACGCTACCAAAGGTGGTGTCAGCATGTGTTGTAGTGACATTCATGGTCCGCTTAATATTAATTACAATGACGATAGTGACCGGCTACCATTTCATAAGAATGTTAAATTCATTTTTTGTGAGGACTCATATTGCCACTATTGGTGTATTAAGATATGGCTATCGCCATTGACCAATACTATAACGACGATATCATGTCCGCTACTTAATAATGACTATATCACAAATATGGACCTCACCATTTCATAAACAACAACGATGCATATGGTGACCACCTTTAATTGTCGTCACTATTGATGCATATATATGGTGGCGTTCGTTGACCGTCACCATTTCATATTTTGGTGAGGGTCGAAAAGTCTCACCATAAACTCATTGGTGATGGTCAAAAGAGCATCCGTCACCAAAAATTGATCTTCGTCATTCCCTATATATGAATATCAAGGCACGATGGAATCGAACCACCAACCTCCTGCTTGTAAAGCAGGTGCTCTTCCATTGAGCTAGCACCCTTTAAAGAATTAGAATCCAGTGCACAGATATACAGATCGGGATTGAAAAAGTGTGCAGATACTATGATATGAATTGCCAAGTTAATCATCTAAAGTCTGAAGTGGTGTATATCTACATAGAGAGAAAGTAAAAGAAATGAAGCTAAATTGGAGATTTACCTTCCTATTCTTAGTATTCAAAAGAAAGTAATATATATATATATATATATATATATTTCAAGTGAATATGAAGTAAGAAGCAGTGTCTTGACTAAACCAAGGAAAATAGAAGCAGAAACCAAGTTCTCTAAATGTTGAAGCAGATCAGTGTAAGACGATGAAAAGATAAAGGATTAGCATTGGAAGCAGCGAAAGAAGCAGTAGTGAGGTCTTGGAAGCATTCATAGGTCATGTGTCTAAGTCTTAGTCATGGTACTTGTCATTTGAATATCTATAAGAAGAATTTCTCGTGGGTTTTCCTCTCCAAGAGGGAGAGGTCTTGCCCTCACTCTAGGAGCCTAACTTTGTGTCTTTTGTATTTTGGTAATTGACTTGATGAAAGACTAAATAAGCTAAGAAAGAGAAGACATAAGTAACTCAAGTAAACTCACAAGTAATTATCAAGAAGAGAATTTGAATTAATCTCCGGCCCTACAAATTCTTAACACATAGATCACCTTGTTGAAAGTTGAAACACCAAACCATCCATTACCAAAATACAAAAGACACAAAGTTAGGCTCCTAGAGTGAGGTAAAAACCTCTCCCATGAAAGACTAAATAAGCTAAGAAAGAGAAGACATAAGTAACTCAAGTAAACTCACAAGTAATTATCAAGAAGAGAATTTGAATTAGTCTCTAGCCCTACAAATTCTCAAAACATAGATCACCTTGTTGAAAGTTGAAACACCAAACCATCCATTTTTGTTGTTTAAGGTTTTTCATGTGTAGCTATATTTTCCTTTTGAATGGGAGGGCATCACAAAAGCATACTTTCCCTAGTATTATCTTGAGTATAGATAAGACCTTCTCCAACAATAAAGGCTAATAGACGTATACTAGTTTCCCTGAGTTCTAAATCTACACCTTGCATAACATTTAGTCATGTCACTTGGTTCTAAATCTACACCTTGCATAACATTTAGTCATGTCACTTGGTTCTTTGCAAGATGGCACATAAGAGTAATGGGTAAGGAACCTTGCATAACATTTAGTCATGTCACTTGGTTCTTTGCAAGATGGCACATAAGAGTAATGGGTAAGGAAGATTTCATTGACTCACATAATAAGCCTGAAAATTTCCACAAATATCTTAGATTTCTTCCATAAAGAATTCAATCTCTAGAGCAGTTGATTGTCAATATTGGCGCAGCCACATAAGTAGAACTACAAAAGTTCATATTTCGCTATTATTAATTCAATTGCAACTGTTCTTTCTCTTGATAACTCAATTGCAACTGTTCTTTCATAGAAGATGTAGATACAAGCACTTCCAAGGCACTGAACCCCTAAACACCACACTACTCGGCCACAAGGAAGGCACATCCCATGGAACCTATGGAATGCCTCCCTCTCCACCATCCTTTCTGATGACCAGTGTCCTACCTATATTTTGTGAGTGTTAGCTTTTCAAACACTGCTGGAGACATATAGATGATCAATGTTCAGTTCTACTTCCAGGAAAGATTCATTAGTGTTCTACATCTTTTGGAGATTGTCAATCTCTAGTTCGTATTGCCCTCTTTTGGATATGGTAGTCCTTACAGAGTTTGGCATTATTCAATCTATGGAAGATTTATGTTTTTCACCATGAGGATAGCTCATTCTATGCTTATGTTCTGTGGAGGGATAAGGTATGCCATCAGCGTTTGGCCAAAGACACTACTGATCAAAGATGCCCAATGTTTAGATCCCATTGTTTATTTTTATATGCTCTTATATTTTGATAAGAGTTTATGATCTCCACTTTTTTCTCTACTGTTTTTGAATAATTTCTAAAAATATAAGACATTTTTTCCCAAAAAAGAAAAAGCATTACAAAGTCCATCCTTACCTGGTATTACCATCAATTTCATATAGCAAAATTAAAGAAAACTAAGATGGGGAAAAGGAGAAGACGTGAACACCAATGGCATATGATTCTAATTTTAGCATGGATAGGTCAGATTCATATCTAGATATGGATAATCAGCAGCTAAACTGCAGTTTTCTTCTGTATTTTTCAACAAATTAAACATGATACAAAACTTTGTACGAGTTTTTATCCCAGCACAATGTTAGGGAAGTGTAATGGAATAAGAAAGGTAAAGTTTCGAACCTGCATGCGTTCATACTAATAGGTGGAGATTGAAACCTGTAGACATTCTTACTGCATATTTTCCATTTTGGCATTGTCCATTATTCCAAACCCAACCTAGAATTCTGACAATAGTGACTAGTACAACTTGCTAGTATATACTACAGACCCATGTCAAATAATGGTGAGAATACAAAACTTAAAAATATGAAAGTACATGTTTTAAGGTCATTGGGGTCTGCATCCTATCTCTACATAATGGACAGATTTTAATTAGTGTGCTCCAAGGAAGAGATAAAATCTCCTTGAGATCTACACCCTATCGCTAGATTACATGCACCCTTCTTAACTAGACTTCAGACTAGGTCAAAATTAGCAAACTACTTAAATGAATTTAAAACTAACACTTGCAAAGTGCATGCACCCTATTATACATGGAAAACACATGCAAATTGCTAAGAATAGATTGTTAAGAATAGAGCAACAATCCAATCTATAAGATTGATCACTCCCTCACAATTAAAGTGCCATACTGTTGAATTTGGAAAGAGGAAGTGTGCCCCTCACTATCCTGTCGAAATTCTGCAACTAAAGCACTCATACCTCATTCATACATGTGCTAAGGAGTACCACATGTGCAACCAGATTGTAAAATACTATCCAAGGTACAATATTTTAATACTACCTCTTATTGAGAAAATTGTTCTCCACCCATCCAAGTCTCCCCATGAATATCTTGAAATTCCCTTGGCCAAGGACTTAGTCAAGATATTTGCAACCTATCTGAATCTACTCTAGATCAATTGCTCCCTTCTAAAACATGTTCCCAACAAATGGTACCTGATTTTAATGTGCTTGGAGCAATCATGGAATATTGGACTATCATAGAGTTCGACACAATTTTAATTGTCACAATTGACCCAAGCGGGCTCCAACATCTCACATGTTAGTGCTGCAATCAACTTGTGAAGCCATATATGGCTTTACAACTAGTAGTGTTGATTGCAATGTACTCTGTCTCTTCTAAACTCAATCGCACTAAACGCTGCTTCCTAGTCAACCAGAAAATTGTTTCTAACCCCAAATTGAAGCAGCACCAGAAAGTACTCTTCCTATCACTTGCATCTCCTACACAATAAAAATCAGTAAATCCATGTTGCATCAACTCACCATCTCTTGAATATTTCAAACCATACTGTTTTGTACCCTAAAAATATCAAAGAACATGTTTTGCAACTACCCTATGAATATACCTCAGATCAACAGCGAACTAGATCAAGGTGTTCACTATGAAACATACATCAAGTTTGATGTTACATCAAGTATCTAATAAATTGTCTATACATCAAAGGATCTACCATATCTGAGTTCAAGTCAGCATGCAACCTAGAATTGGCATCATTGGGGTGACCATGGATTTACAAACAATCATTTGGAATCTTTTTAAGGTCTCAAGCATGTACTTTCCATGCCAAAGGAAAACCTCACTTGTACTTGGCCACACCTCTGGACCCAAGAAACAATACATCAAACCAATGACTTTCATATTTAAATACTCATTCCTACTGGGTATGTGTTATATTCAGACACTGGAAGCTCTACGAAATGAAAAAGATCGATATTGCCAGCTTCCTCTACTCTTTCAATTGTTGCTTTTGCTTGCCTTCACAAAAAATTCAAAATTAGAAAATTTATTATGAACACTTGTAAGGAAACCAAATCTGAGTATTTCGTAAAGGAAGTAGTGATATTTTCTGATTTAGCTTCACCCTTTACCAAGAATAATGACAAAATGTTTGTTCCAAGATCAAGTGCAAATTATTACAATGCTATCCACCATTTTCTTTTAGCCATAGATCCCCTTGTTGAAACACCAAACCATCCATTTTTGTTGTTTAAGGTTTTTCATGTGCACCTAGATTTTCCTTTTGAATGGGAGGGCATTGCAAAAACATACTTTCCCTAGTATTATATTGAGTATAGATAAGACCTTCTCCAACAATAAAGGCTAATAGATGTATACTAGTTTCCCTGAGTTCTAAATCTACACATTGCATAACATGTAGTCATGTCACTCGGTTCTTTGCAAGATGGCACATAAGAGTAATGGTATGCTCTGTTTCTCGTAATGCAACAAGAGAATTCTAGGGTCTTTATGTTATGTTATTTTCCTACCAATTGCATCGGTTGGAAGGTCAACAACATACAATACACACAAGATATAATCATTTTCAGAAAAAGTAAAAATAAAAAATAAAATGGCAATGCATTGTCTAGAACTGAAACAACAGTAGCATTTTCCCCAATATAATTCACCCTCGTTGTTACAACTGCTAGCCCTAAACCCCATAACCCATCACACTGTCTATCTTTATGCCATACAAAGAATGGACCCTCTCTATCTCTAAAGCCCGATGAAAGTTCATCCCGTAGGAAGTGACTAAATGTTGACAAGCTTGAAAAAATCCCAGCAAACTGCAATATCTCAGCACCTCCTCTAACACATGCTAAAGATAAACGTAAATTCAGGATTGCAAGAGCTTAATCTCTCCAACTATCATGTCGAATCTGACTAATTACACACTTTGCGGGAAAATTCTTTTGAAAAACAGGAACCCATGTATTAGCTGCAAGGAAACCTTTTAAGAGCATATCAATTACAACTAAAGGTATGTTTGCAACATTATTTTTTTCAACACAACTGCAAAGAACAGGAAAAAATCCCAAACTCATAAGAGAGACATTAGAAAGGACATCTCCCACATTCTTCCTATCTTTGATTCTCCATTTTCCTAGTACTTTTTATGTTGAGAATGAATAATATCTAATGGCTTGATATACGTCAATGATCTTAGGTTTGTGATCACTATTTTGATCTCCTTTGCATAAAGTGTCGAAGTTTGCATCTTATTTGTTATTGATACTATATAGCTGGACATCCATCTCACAAAAATTATCAAAATTTGGGCCTATTTAAAGAGAAAATTTAGCATGTAATTTGTTGGGTCACCAAGGGGGGCTAACACCTGCATTGATAACAGATAATTGAAAATATCTTCAACACACAAACCTATTGATTCTTCTGACAAGGCTTCATTTAGGTTTATTGATCCCAACTTCATCCCCTATCCAACAAGACACAATATGAGGTCCTATAAACAGAAGGATAAGCACCAAAACGGACAGAACCGAAAATGTTATACCATAAACAAGGAAAGTAGGTAGAGACTAGATACATAACAAGCACATAAATTGTTTTGGATAAGTATGATAGTTCTCAAGCACGAATGAACTTACAACCTTTTTGTCGAATATTGACAAGGCTCACACAGTCATCAACGCTTTTAAGGCATTCACCTAAAAATCTGCAAGACAAGAGGCCTTGTTTAAACTTTACACAACTAAATATTTCTAGTGTCTTTTTCGCTGCAGCTGTGAACCCTTTGTCTTCAGAGTGAGACCACCACCCTATACCCAATTCTATTTCAAGGGATTTGGTATCATAAATATACTTATCTTCACACAATGAATGAAGCTCATGCTATCTGAAGTCTTCATCAAGACTTACTGATCTTGTTTTGTTACATTCATAGTGGTGTCAAATGTTGCTGAACTTCGTTAAATCTTTTGTCTTTGCAATTCCAGCTGCAAGAGCACCTCTACCAATTTAGTGGTGTACTAAATCAGAATACTTTGTTCTAAGCCATTGAATCCTATAAATAATGCTAGAAAATAGCTCAGTGTGCTTCTTGAACCTCTTAGACCTGTTATTGTGTGAAGGCAGTTGTTCTTTCCTGATAGGTGACTTATACAGTTTGACTGTGGTAAATTGCAGAAGTTAGTGATTTTACTCAGACAGTTAAGAATTTAAGATCAGTAAGGCACAAAGCACTGGCATTCACTCAAATGATGAAATAAATTAGAAAGACATTGCTTTTGATGACCTGAAGGGACTTTTGTACCACCCTGAGATGAGTTGAACTATTGTACAAACCTAGATAGATCTATTTATATGCTAAATTTGATTCCAATATGAGAGCCCTCTTTCCAATCTCATTAATGGCCTAAATATCATCCAAGATGATCATGAATATGCTGGGTATGGTGCTGAATTGGAAGAGCCCCTCAATCATTTTATGACATCATCAATGTTTGAGGAGTCTAGTTAAGAGTCTATCCATCAATTTAGATAAACAGTGTAGCAAAACAATTCTTTGCATTCTGGTGACTGGTCCTCTGCACTTTATAGAAGATATTTTAGTCACCCTAAATTTCCATTTGTGAAATCAAGCTGTAAAATTTGCCATTGACAGGCCTTGCAAGACCAATTTAGCATCATCATAGAAATTTCTCAAAAATATTTCAAGGTTGTCCTAGTTAGCTTAGCAATGGAAAGAAGTCATTAAGCTTAGAAAATTTTTCTTTTCTTTTTCTTTACAGTTGCTTTGATCATGCCATGGGTAATTCCTTTGATATGACAACCTACAGGAAAGGAATTTAAATGATTATGAACATATTTCTTTTATGGGTCCACTAGGAAGTTTACTAGCATGAACTCCTTAAGGCAACAATCCAATTAGCTACAAAAACAAGGTAAACGACCAGAAATCATAAATCAGATCCCTGATGCATCCCTTAGTCTGTATCGTAGCCATTTTGAGTTGACAATTCTCCATGATATATATTTGGTGGATCACTTGCAAGAATTTTGAGCCATCTCTTGCCAAGTCTGGCAGTAGAACTAATCGAAAAACACTTTGATGGACCATTGTAGCTTACTGAAGATAGTCTTCCCACCTAGAACTCACTTCATTACAGCAGTTATACCTATAAGGAATAATTCATAAAGGAGGATGGTCTTTCTTTCTCACACTAGTACCACCACTACCTCTTATTTCATTCACCAAAAATATGTGAGCTCAGGATATCTGCACATCATGATCTCAAAATGGTATCCTTATATCTACAACTTATAAACTACATGTAAAAGAAATCAATCCCAAGGGCACAACAACGATGTCAATTTTAGTCCAAATTTGTGCCTAGAGTTTTTTTCAGCAACTTTGAAAGACATTTCTCAATGATCATTTGGAAGAACACACTTACATGTTTTCAGTTGAAAGCTAGTTTACCCTCAATTGTGAGCCACTGCTCATCAAGTGCCACATTTATCTCCTCAGCTCAGCAAATCCCCTTGACATACAATGACAAAAATTTACCAAGGAAACATCCTTTCTCAAAGATGAAATTGAAGTAAAAAAGGGAGGGCAATGTCTGAAGAATAGAAGACATTAGTGCAACATAAGTAGGAAATTTATTAGGTTGACGACTCGCCTGAAACGTGGACTTAGATGCTCCCACTTGTTCCTGTACACCCTACAATGTTTGAGTAAGCCATCTTAACTTCCTGGCTACACTAGTAAGTAATTAGGTCTCTGTTCCTTGACTATAATCTTGCTGATCTGACATTGATTTCTTTTTCAGTTTTAGAACAGAATCTGGAAGTTAAAACACCCAATAAGTGACTAGCCGTGATGACAAACAACAAAGCTAAACTATCTTGCCGTTTGCCTCTTGCCAAAATAGCAGCAGCTTGACATGCTAGCCCAAAGATCCTTAGCCCCAGATGTATGATGTTACAGAAACACGAGATTTTGCATATTTTAATATCCATATACTAATGTGCTAAATCACAAATATCATTTCTAAGACGAGATGGAGAATGCAGGTACTCACAACAGCATACAACCTTTGGAACTGAAATAAATTATAGATTTGAAACGAGATATAAATTGACCAAATGAAACTACTTAGAAAATTCTTCTAAAACACAAATAAATTTCTGTTCCACATGTGAAAACATCCAATGAAAAGGAATTTAAGAAATACTTCATATTCCCTAGTCTAATGGCCAGAGAAGAGAACTTACTAAAAGGGTACTTGGTACAGCACACCTGTACAAGTGGAAAGGGCTACAGCATGATAAGAAATGTATGTCCATTCCTGCTTCAATATGTCAAACATAATTCTTCCCTAATGAATAAAATTTCAAATGAATGTAGTTGTTCTTAAAGAGAGATTGCTTTAGATTCCATAAGCAACACCCTCTCAACTCCTTATCACAAAACTAAAATCAACTGTGATGTAAAGAGCCACAAGGGTAACAAAATCATAATGCTAACAAACTGAGCAGAATATCTTACATGATCATCCATCAGGAATATCTGAATACTTTCCCAAATCCACAGCATAGTCGTCATATATTGCAAGATGATGCCCCTGCAACCTTGGTACCTGAAGATTTTTTTGGGTCAAATGTCACAAATAGACTGTTAAAACACATGCATTTTCCACTTGTAAGACCATAACAAGGAGAAACAATCTATAACATATTTACATACATTAATAGAAAATGCTAAAGTTATATTCTGATGTCAGTCTTACTATATAAATCAGATTATGCAACTGGCAACTAAAGGACATATGTTAGTGGCAGATACCCTAAATACCCTTTATGCCACAGCTGCCATGATAATTAGTCCACCAAGTGAAACTTTCTATTCCACTGCACTATGAAAACAAAGTGTAAGATATTCTACCCAGAAAATTCTCCAAAGGAGGCCAAAGCATGTTTTGAACCAGTTAGCTGGTCAGGTGACCATTTTCACAATGGATCAAGCAATTGATTCCTATTTTCCTACCCCTTCCTAATCCCTCTTCATAGCTTAACATCAGCATGTGCTTTCTGGTCAGGACATGCATTTTGGAATATCCTACCTTATTCTTTTGTTTATCTGCCTATTTTCTACTCCTTCCAAATGCTTTATTCTTGTCCCTATCTGAATTGTTCTATATATCTTTTTTAAATAAAGCGATATTTTGTTTCACATGTGCCTGATTCCTGCGACTTGAGGAAAGAATTAATGGCAACATAATGCCATGTAGACTAAGAAAGTAGTAGGTCAGTTTGACAATTATGCATGATCTGAGTCTCTTCTTAAGAAAGTGCATGCTCCCAGTTTCTTCTTAAAAAAAGAGAAAAAGGTTGTAAATATTTAGAAATGAAGAAGCACCAGAAGAAGGAAAAAGGCAAGTTACCACTTAGAAAATAACAATTGGGAACTTAGTACTGTGATACAGCACACAGCGACACAAATGTAACCCAAGATATGCACCGTCGAAGATGGAAAATCTGTAATCATTTTCTGCAAACCAAAAATAATCCACCAGTAAGAATATATCTATCAGATCTCGTATTTAGATTAAAGGGGAGAAGTCTATAAGAATGAAATTGAATTCATCAGCAGTATAAAGTTCAACATTTTCGCATGCATTAATCACTATAGGATGTTTTTATGGTTTTGAGGACCATTCATCTTCATCAAACTTCATATCCTTGCTCACCAATGTCTTAAGTTGCACTTTAATTTAGATCATGTATGCCCTGGATGTCTTACTCTATCCAACAAAGACCGCCTTTATGTTCAAGGGTTCAATATTAGTGCTTTTCTCATCATGAATATGAATATAAATTGGACAAAAAAAAAGGAAACAAAAATGTAATACTTGTGGCTTCTCAATAACAAAAGATTTCTTTGGTGTTTTGTCCTTCAAGATCCTGTGAGGACATTGGTTCAAGATATAGACAATGTGTTGCAAGCTTTGGCTTAAAGACACATGGGTAAATCCATGTCCCAGATCATGGTTTTAGCTATCTCAATGATGGATTTGTTACTCTACAAGCACATTCTTAGCATCCTCTTGATCCTTGTTTCCCTGCAAAAGGTATCAAATTCCTTGGAAAAGTTTATATCACTAGATCTGTCTCTCCCCTAACTTCCAAGGTTTAATGTAGGAAACTCAAGACAGAGTAGCAACAAAATGGGCATGTCAAGCAATTTGGATTGGGAAAATACTTGCAGATATGCAAGTTCATTAGGATAAGCATAATTCTTTTAGCGATAATGAGGGAGTTACCAAGATGGAAAAAAGACCCGCCTTCGATATTAATCAATTGCATCGAGGTGCACATATTACAACACTCTATGTTGTTATTTTGTTTTTGGTCAAAATCAGGGGAAAAACTTCCCCACTATAACATGGGGAAGAGCACTGTCAAACAATGGACCATTGGCTAAGCTGTTGCATTTGAGGGTTTTATATGCCCATATAAAATCCATTTGGACTAAAATTTTGTATTTCTTGTTGGCCTCATCATGGGCCCATATTAACACAATGGAGTGTGCTTGTCAGGGTTTGAACCCAAGTCATCATATGAACTCCCTCTTATTGGTAGACCATTTTTTCTTGCAAATCTTTTTGATAGCCAAAAGCCCTATTAAGGGTGGTGTTGGCACGGGATAAATTTCAAATTTACACTTTGTCCTGCATATTTTCAAATTCATTAGCAAAAATGGAACAAATTTGAACTGGCTTCACCAACTAGTGCCCCACCACCTGGACCTGCTACTTATGTTGTATGCTGCCTCAGTATCTTGAATCTTATCGACACTCACAACAATGAATCCCTTAGCCACTTGTTAACAAAGCTAGATACACAAACCAGTGCCACTTCTAAGGCTTTTGAATGTGCTCCTTTGGGCGCAAATTTTGTAGCTCCTATTTCAAGTCCATCTGTAGTAGAAGTGGCTACAAGGCAACTTCCCATAACCATTCATCTCTCAGCAAAGACAGAGCTGGTAGATTACTTGGGGAAGGCTTACAAAAAGGTCTTAGCTATTCATAAGAAGTTACCACCTGGTGGTATACTGGTATTTGTCACAGGACAAAGGGAGGTGGAATTTCTATGTAGACAATTGAGGAAAGCCTTTGTGAAAAGAAGCAAAATCAATGTTAAAATACAAGATATTTCTCAAAAAATCAAAGCCCACTGTAGACACAAATGATGTTGCAATTGAACCCAATCTTGAGGGCATTTCTCAGGCTGTGGATGGCACAGATGATAGTGGGAAACACAAAGATGGAACTGATAGGTTTAACTCATTTGACGATGAGGGGTTTGAAGTTCAATCAGAGGCAAAATCATCTTCCTCTGATGCTGAATTTGATTCACATTCATATAATGAAGAAGAAGAGTGTCTTGACAGTAGAAGAAATTGCAGTTGGTAGTGTTGAAGCAATAAGTGAGGGAGTAGATATGAAATTGGGAAATATGTTTGATGTTTCAGAAACATCAATGTCTCTCCCATCCAATCAACCTAATATGGAACTGTGGTAGTTGATACATCAAATGAAATAGCTGGTGATGGAGACATCCCTCATGCATGCATTGGTTGGTCACGGAGAATGCAAGTACCAAATGTTGATATGCAACATAAAGTCATGATTGAAGCAGTTGAAAATCATATGCCTCAAACAGTTATTATTGATGAAATTGGAACAGAGCCTGAAGCAATGGTAGCGAGTACTATTTCTCAGCGTGGAATCCAATTGGTTGGAACTGCGTATGGAATGACTATTGAAAATCTCATAAAGAATCCTTCTTTAGAGATGCTTGTAGAGAGTGTGCAGAGTGTTGCCCTTGGAGATGATGAGGCAAAGAGAAGGGGAGTTCAGAAGGCTATACTTGAGAGAAAAGGACCATCCTCATTTACTTATGTTGTAGAGATGACATCAAGGACCGAATGTCGTATTCATCACAGCTTAGAAGCAACTGTGGATGCCATATTAGCAGGTGCTCTATAAAGTTTTTCATATCCATCCCAGGGGATAAATATGCTGGATGATACTGTATGCAATGTCAATTCAAAAACAAAAATAATTAATCAAGTATCTATCTTGGCCTATTCAAACTTCATATAAAATTTCCATTATATGTTGTGAATAGGAAAATCTCCATCATTTGAGGTCTGCCAGATGGTTATGAAGGTAGTGACAGATGGAAGTCCTGCCACAACAGAACCAGGCATTGGAAGCCATTTTAGGAGCACTTTGACATGTTTAGAGTCCGATGGTGTTTTTGAGGTTGGTAATGAAAGTGGTGATGATGATATTTTTGGGTTGAAAGGTAGTTATGAGCAATTTCGGAAGGATGATGATTCACCACTTATTTTACATACTTATAAAAGATCATGGAGGCTGATCTGGAGCAAGTAGTGAAGTAATGGGCCTAGAGAAAGCAGTTAAATTCACAAATGACATTGGAGCAGCTGATGCAATTCTTGCTTTACATTCTAAGCTCAAGGAGAATTCATGGATTCGAGGAGTGGCTAAATATCAGCGTCTACCCATATTTGTGATGAAGACAAACATAATGGCAGAGATGGTAAGGGTCATGCGTACTATTCTTGGTTTGGAGACTCTTGGTGCAAGTTATTTTAATTCATTCAAAAAGCTTAAGAATGATATTGAGATATCAGATGGAGCAGCCAAGAAAATATCTTCCCGAGAAGAGATTGATGCTTTAGAAGAGGCCAGACTTGCTATTGAGTATATTGTGATCCCAGGAGGGCAGCCAATTGAACTTCTTCCAAGATGTGCTGACATTATTTCTCGTCAAATAAAGCTGGTGGAGAGCTATCAATTAGTAACAGAGAAATCAGGGAGATAGCGAGAGTGACAGCCGATGACTACCCATGTTTCATAGATATGACATTGCAAAACATTGAATCAACGAAAAAAAAAAAAACAATGAAATAGTAAGCCTCAGTAAAGATTCTATTGAGCATATACATAGAGGCAGTGAAGATTCTCAAATGATTGAGCTGGTGGTTCCATGTTATAAATATGAAAACAAGTCTTTTCCCCACACTATATCAACAACGACAAGTGTGTCTAAAAGCAATATAAACAATGAAATGGCTGAATGTTTTGTCAATTCAAAATCTATTATTACAAATGAGCAGAGATCTCCTGAAGTGGAGGAAGATAATCCCAAGATGAACCTGATGCAAGTAAGGCTATGCATATTGGTGTTCCGACAGAGGATGGTCTGGTAGAAGGAGATTTAAGAGCTAAGAACTATAACACTATGGCAATGGAGCTTCTGCCGATATTATGCTAAACCTCACGCATGTTTGACTTATGAAGGATAACCGTTGGTTTAGATTGACAGTTCAAGTTGATTTCGAACCCCCTCAGTGTTTCAAATTTTAGTGGAGGAGGGGGGGTTCGAAATGGGTACTTTTCAAACTCAGCCATTAACCACGTGGAAAGCGAAGGATATGTTCGCACCCCCCCCCCCCAATCACAATATGTCTTACCATCTGCTGGGCCCTCCGAAATCCGGTTTCGGGTTTTCGTAAAACAAACGCTCAAAGTCTATACTTGGAACGAATTTTTGTTGGTAGGTAAGGAAAGGAGGTTTGAACAATCATTACCCAAAAAGAGTGATATCTGCACGATAATGTACACTAATGGCACAACTGGTGAACCTAAAGGCATATTGATCACAAATGAAAACATTGTTTCTATGGTGACCGAAATTGCTTATTTTCTTAAATGTCAGAATGAAGAGCTCACAGAGAAGGATGTTTATTTCTCATTTCTTCCTCTAGCACATATATTTTATCGGGTGACAGAGGAATTTTTCATATCAAAAAGTGCTTCAATAGGCTTCTGGCACGGGGATGTGAAGCTTTTGGTGGAGGATATTGCAGAACTAAAACCAACTGTCTTCTGTGGTGTCCCACGTGTTTTTTGATCACATTTATTCATGTTTAAACCAGAAGATCATCGTTGGAGGATTTCTGAATAGAAAGGTGTTTCAATTTGCATACAAATACAAGCTTAATAATATGCACAAAGGGTTGAAACATGAAAAAGCATCTCCACTTTTTGATCAAGTTGTCTTTAGCAAGATTAAACAAGGTCTGGGAGGACGTGTCCGTGTAATGTCATCAGGAGCAGCTCCACTTGCAAGACATGTGGAAGAGTTTCTACGAGTAGTGACATGTTTCCATGTTGTACAGGACTATGGTTTGATAGAAAATTTTGCGGGAAGTTTTGTTTCCCTTCCAAATGTTATTTCAACAATCGGGACTGTTGGTCCACCTGTTTCAAATATTGATGTTTGCCTTGAGTCTGTCCCTGAAATGGGACATGATGCACTTTCAGAAGTTTAAGCTTTCACAAGGAGAATACGTTGTAGTGGAAAATCTTGAGAATGTGTATGGCCAATGTTCTGCTATTGATTCGGTTCAGATGTTGTTGAGTTCATCACTCATCATGCAGAGGTCTTAATTGCCTTTGTTTAAGAGGAAAAGCTTCTTATGATTTTGAAATGCTTTCAGCTATTAGTTGAGCATGAAAATGTCGCGAGGAAGGCTATAGAGGAGCGGAAAAGGTGTTTTGATTATAAATCCATACTTGAGCAGGATGGCCTTGTATGGTAGCGTTCTTCCTATCAGGGGACAAAGAGGGAGAAAACAAGAGAAGAATCATTAGCTGAAGTAAGAGATTACAAGCGACAACAAATGTCATACCGTGGAAAAAAGGTCAAGCGAACTCCAACACAGGTGTTACAAGATATAATTGAGGGCCACATGGAGGAAATTAAGATAGCAGGAGGAATTGGTTGTTTTATAAAGGGTATATTTGAGATACCATAGAAGGCAACACAATCTCTTCCTTCAAATAGTGTGACTGAGCGTAATCAGCCTTTCCTAACAGGGGTGAAGGATTCTCTGTGTCTAGCTATCAAAGGATGCAAAATGTCATGGGACTAAAGTTTCTGTAGGAAGCAATGTTTCGTCTTCTTTGATAAATAGGATCAATGCTATGCTTCACAAGCTAGGAAAAGAAATTGGCGATGTAGATGCAAAAATTGGTGACCGATGGAAAATATTGGACAGAGATATTCGAGGGTACACATGGTAGCCAGTGCCACATTAGAACTAATGATCCAGCAAAGGCGATCTGAATGGCAGAGCCAGATGTCAGAGCCACCCAACGTTGCCTCTTCGTGACCACCTCAGCCACTTTCAGCATACCTTTTTTATTTACGAAGAGCTTCCAGAGTTAATGTTACAGTCGATTTTGCCAGAGATATTTTTTGTTCGGACCTTGCATGGCCACAGTTGTCAAATTGTAATTAAATTGTAGTTAATGAAGATTTCCGAAGTAGATTAGGGAAACCAACATAGTTGCAGTTAAATACTGCTTGTATTTTCATTATCAAGGGTTGGACCTTGTTAGACTCTGCGTTGTAAAGATCATTGTATTGGAGCACTGTAGCTTTTGCTGGGGCATCAATAATAAGAGATCGTTCACATGATTCTTGAGATATGTTAATGGTGATGTTTCTTCTGTGTTAATGTTTTTCTCTTCCTTTCATGCTAAGCATCAATTTTTCTGATTGTGAAACAGAAATTTAGATTAAGATTTGCAAAGAGAGCACCTTAATTTTGTCTCTGTTTACTATCTTAATGTTTTCTTCTCAAGTATAGTTAAATAATTCTTAACTGATTTTTAGCTATTACTGAACTCATTGTTTTCTTTCATCTCATATTCACACTTCCAGTAAGATCCAGTCTGCATAGTTAGCTTGCCCTGTGAATGCCCTTGAAAATTTGATGCACAATTTAGCCTTTTATGATTCAATAGCCCAATGGATTAAGTTTCATAGCTCTATTTGTCCAACCACATAATCAATCAAAACAAATAGCCCTCATAATTTCTATAACTAGCCTAATATCAGCCTTTATAACCATCAAGCTAAATCATAAAAACAGAGAGAGCCCTCTTTGAGTCTAGGAATGATAGGTTCTGGACTCCAAAGCGATTTGATGTTGTCCTCTGTCATTTATTCTTTCCAATATTATAAATTACAGGGCCACAACAGGTGGCACTAATGTTGCAGGCTAGCCAATCAAGATAGTCCTAGTCAACTTCTATGCCTATAGGGAATAGAAGCTTGGTCTCTAGCATCGAAATTGGTCCAACTTACCACTAGACCAAGCCCTATGTAGGCTAAATGTTGACAGTGAGAAATCACCAGAGGGAACCACTCATGTTGGAAGCTAGCAATGGGGATAAACCTGGTCACTTTTGTGCCAAATAAGAATAAAACATTAGTCCCTAGCATGGTAGATGTTCTTATTGCACTAGTACAAGCCTAATCGACTCGTATTTTTATTAGTAGGAATGATAGAGATGTAATTTTTGAGATTCTGGCTTTAATCTCTTGAAGAATGTTCTTGTTGATTTCCCTGTATGTGTGAGATTTTCTAAACTGGCTCCTTAAATTCTGATGACTAGAAACACTAAAGGATATATGTAATTCTCGGGAATCTTGTTAAGCTTTAAGTGAGAATGTTAGCAGCTAGCTATTATTTCTTGTTTTGTATCAATAGTGAATTGAAGGAATTTGGACGCTAGGAAATTGGACTTCACCTATTGATTTTGGAAATGCACCGCTCAGGTACACAAGATGTTATGGATTCTATAACTTTTTTGTAAACTTCCAAAGTAAGAAGTTGGACTAAGCTAAGCAAGAATCAAGATGATAAGAGGAAGGAAAATTCAACTAGGTTCTGGCACATGTAGAAATGAAGAAATCATGTCTGGAATATGAGCAGTGTACCTTGTCTTGTTTTTATGATTAACCTCCATATTATCATCTAGAAGATCAATGGAAGAAGGAAGGAATCAAAGAATAGATGCAAGGTAACAAGGTTTTTTTGGATATTTGTGTAATAAAGGGAAAATGGGCACTTAAAAGGTAGCCTTGTGCTCTCAAGGAAATGAACTGTTAAGAGCAGATAAACAATCCAGGTTGGAAAGAGCAAATAAACAATAAAGACACAGTTAAATCTTTGCTCCATAAATCATACTGCAATAGCTAAAAGTCTAAGGATGGCTGGACAAAATTCTCATTGTAGCATCTGCTTGGCATTGAGAAGCAAGGACTGTAAGAAGGTTCTTGTACAATAATTTCTTATAATTTGCGAATACCATTGCCGAAACTGCATCTGACTTTCATGTGTGTCAGGGAAGAGTTCAGAAATTTGCTTCCTTATGCAGTTAGAGAGGAAAATGCTAAGGCTTGCTAAAATCAGTGATATGACCGCTGCACAGTGGGAAACTAGATAGAGACAGTTACTATTTAACTTTCAAGAACTTATGCTTGACTAGCTGAAAAGTATTGGATTTTTTTTCTCGTGACCTTGAGTACAAAGTCTCATAATCAATTGGATGAAAAATCAAGTCTATCTTTCAAATGTTTGAACCAGGACTAAATAAAAGAAATAATTCCAGTCTATAGAAAGGTAGCACAGTAACAACATACTTGAATTTTAGGGGTGCTTCAAACAATCTCATCCTGAAGATAGGATTCCAGGTTGTTTGCAGTTTTTAATTGGTGAAGTTGGTTCTAATTTTGGAACTTTGTCGGCTCTTCTACAGGTATCATTTTGCACCAATTCTTCGCCAGGTCTTTTTCTTGGACTCACTAAAGGAGTTTCATTTTACGCATCCTTTGTATGATTAAACCTTCAATAGAACATTGGTTTTCCATACAAACTTTATTAGAGAGAAACTGGCAACTCGGAGAAGGTTACAAGACCTCCTTCTATAATGGACAGAGGTGACCCCAGAATGTGGCAACAATTTTCCACTTCAGCCGTTGTAAAAGAAAACAAAGAGCTTCTCTCTGTAACTTCTAAGGCCTACTTGGATGGCCTATTCTGGCCAAAAGAGCAAAAAAGTACCTCTACGTTGTTATCTTGTGAAGGATAACGTTTCCCTCCATTACTAACTTTTTCTATAGTCACTGCTTCTTGATCCATTAGTTTTGACTTATCCATACACTAAAGAGCATTAAAGATTGTATTCTATTACACAAAGATGATCTGAAAGGGAAAACCTATTAAAGCATAATATTTCAGTTGATGTATCAAATTCTTGGTTGCATACAAACAGAAATTGTTTGTTCCATACAAATAGAAACCACTTGAAGATATCTATGAACCACCTGAACATCAAAAATGTTCAGTCTCGTAACTCTTAAGTAAATCTGTAAAGAATGTGACATTAGCCTTCTCTTAAAAATCTCACAAAAGCTTGTAAAGATTTTGGCATTCTGTACGCCCAGCCTCTAAAAGCCCTAACTTTCTATCATCCTCTGTGTAATTTTAATAGAATACCGTCAAATACCAGAATAATGAATGTCCATTCTCCCAAAAATTTGAAATGTGCAGAACAGAAAGAGAAATCATTCAATCAAAATACTCGAAATGTATCAGAATCCCCATCCTTTAACTCAATGAATTTATTCGCAAACTCTGTCGTTTTTTTAAACAAATTTTTTAGCACAACCTCCTCTAGTCCATTTATAGAGAGCCTTAGCTTATGAGATATTGTCTATAAGCCAAAATAGGGTTAAACTTTTCCATTGAAAGCTTAGAATAGTTGAAACTGAAATAACAGTGTTTTGAGCAAGACCTATTTCAACAAATTTAGTTCAGAGTAGAATACACTGGCTTGTTTAATGAATTTTCTCCAAGACAGAGCATACAGGATTCGTGACAGCCACAAAAAAAATTATGGGATTTTGCAATTTAAGCATTCTCTTGCAGAAAAATACCTTTTCTGAACTCGTTTTGACGGTGAAGAAACGCAAATGATCTGTTGGAAATCGTTCATGAAGAGAACTGGGGTCTTGGGGATTTATGCCAGAGCAATTGCATACCAGTATTGTACAAAATCGCTCGTTTCAGCGCGTGAGCTCATTTCAGGGCAGGAAGAGGGATAATGCAATAGCGGCAAAATGAGGCGCCATATATTTGTATTTTCGTATTTGAGTCAAATGATTTAATTTTTAATTTGGAAAAATAAATGGAACAAGAGGGTGGGATAATTATAATGGCTTATGTCATTTCTTTAAGTCACATTGAATCAATATACATTAAGATTTTGTATAATTTAATTATAAATTAAGTAATTATTCATTATTAAAGTGGGGTTTTATATAAATTATTTATTTATTAATGTTAATTTGTAGTTTTTAATAATATATTTATGTCAAAGAAAATTATTTAAATTAATGTTTTATCAAATTTTTTGTTAATTTTTCTATATTATATTCTAATTTACTTTAAACTTGTTTTAAATATGCTTTCACCTTCATGTATGGAGGTTATTTATTTGCATATTTAAAGTTTTGTTGTAATTTTTTTCTTAAAAAATGACTATTGTGATTGTGATGGTGAGAAAGTATTCTATAAATAGCGTTAAGGGTTATTTAGAATAAATAGGAGATTCTTTCTCTTTATCTAAGACTAATCTTTGAGAGAATGAATATACATTCCCTAATTATCACAGCTTTAACACAATTGTGGTTTTTTAGCAAACAAATATTTCTATCAAGGGGTAGCTCCTTGTTCATTAGGGTTGAATATGTTGTGTCATTATGAGTGATTTATTCATTGTCAACTCCTTATGTGGGAGAACACTACAAGCTCCATGTGAACATGAAGAGTAGATATTGTGAGCAATTCTTATCGAGGTTTTTCAAATTATCCAGTTGTTGTACATTTGGTATACATGTTAATAAGTGCATTACCCACAAACACACACCCTCGAGACCAATACCCAGTTCTCTAAAAATCAAATGGTACCAATATTCTTAGTTAGAGGTGAAGGATTCTCCTAAGAGGTTATTTTGTTGGTTTGAGGTGTTGTGTTTTGCCTTAGATACTAAGTGGTTAAGGGCTTCAAGAGTTAAGATTTAAGGGCCAAGGACTTGGGGGGGAAGGGATTTAGGGGTTAAGGGATTAATAATTAAGGGATTTAGGTGTTAGGGGCTAAAGGGTTAGGTTTTAAGGTGTTTGGGGGTTATGTATTAAGGTTTAAGGGTCACGAGTTAAGAGAATAAAGGGTTAGTGCTTAGGGGGTTCATGGATTCTAGGTTATGATTTAATGGCTTAAGGTTTCATGCGTCAAGGGGTATGTGGCTTATGAGGTATGAGTGTAGGGGTTAAGGGAAGTGTCACTGAGTTTCAAATGTGCTAAGGAGGGAGTAACGTCAAGGTATGCTAGGCAGTGTTAAGGCATGCTAGATGAGATTTGACATGAGTAGCATTAGATGAGTTACATGTAGTTCTTAGGTGAATAAGGCATATGTTCAATTTCAACAACACATGAGAATCTAGGTTTTGTCTTAGAATTTTTTATGAAAACACACTCAAGTACCACAACACATCTACTTTAATGCACAATGAAATCTACACAAATCACTCTCCTAGGTGCCCTCACTCTCCTCAGAACTTGGGCCAATTTCAACGATGGAATCTCCGGATAACTCAAGCCCTAGCTCTAGGATCAAGTTTTTCCTAGGTGTTCCCAAGGATAGAACCTAGTAGGATCAATTTGACCTATAGAAGCAAAAACTCTTTTCTAATACTTTCCCATCACCTTGTCCAAGGTAGGAACATAATTGGTTGCTAAATTCCATCCTCAAACCTAGGTTGGGTCCACTTGGCCCCGTGTGGTCCCATTTGGTGTCAAAGACCTTTCATCAAGGACCATTTGGGAATGCAAGTTCCCAAAGGATTTTAGGGATTGAGAACCTCCTTCATAAGTCTTATTCTTCTCCCTCAACCCTTCAATCCCCCTCCTCTCTCCCTAGAAGATAAATTCCCTTGCTTAAAAGGAAAGCAAGTCCCACTCTTTATTTTATCTTAGGGAAAGGGTTTCGAGGGTCACTTCCCACCTATTCATTGACCTATACTCTACAAGTGACTTCCTAAACTACCGGGACTCCACCCATCAGTGAAAGTCCGTGAAGAGCAAGGAGCCTTAGCCGTGGTGACAATGGGCTAAGCCTCCATCGTTTCCCTTGTCCTAGCAGTTTCCCTCTTAGGAACCCCTTTTAGGTCCACTAATAGTTTGAGTCGTAACAAGTTGTTCACAATTCCATTTGTGAAAAACTCTTTGGTATGCCCACTTTTGTCATACTACAACTCCAAGATGAGAAGTCCAGGGCTATGAAGGTTGCCCTTTTTCTCACTGAATCAATCCTCTACAATATAGTGAACTAGGGCTAGTTGGTTGGCCCACTTGACTGTTACTTTAGTCCTTCAAAGTATGCACATCCTTAGGCCCTATACACCTGCCCTTCTACCAATTTTGTTGTCCTTCACCAGAACAAGAGTTAGGGTTCTTCTTTGACAGTAACCTAACAACCATCCAACTATACTTGGACTACCATCAATCTGCCCAACCACAGTCAATTCTTTTTACTGATCTAGGGCCCGCAATATTGTCTTCATCTAGGGCTCTTCAAATCTGCCACCTAACAATGGTTTGAGTCCTCTCAAGATCACTGTTCTTGTGTATCAACAATTTGATCTTTGTTGTCCAATCTATGAACAAATATGAACTACTCCTCTTCTCATACTTCTAACAATCTGTAGATGACTGAACTAGGGTCACAAATCAACCACTAACAATCCATTTACTAATTTTTTATAGGTTTCTTCAGATCTTTGCCTAAAACTCTATGGAAAGTCCACCAAAATCAACTCCTCTGCATGTTAATCCATTCTTCATATGGCACATTTCTTCTGCATGCTCAATATTCTGCTCAGGTTCCACCCTCCTTTGGATATGTTGTCTCCACACATACTAAATCTGCTAACCATCTTCCAGATCTGTGGTCTTTATTGAAAAGATAATCCTTTCTCTAAGGGTCACAACCCGTCTTCTTCTACGCAAATTTGTCACAGCCTTAAGGGCATACCTTATGAACTAAACATGCTAGGAAACTGTCCTAACTAGGGCATTATACTTATGTACTTCTAATTGTTGTAGAACAAACCCTATCCACACATAGAAAAAACACGACTCTTGCCTCCATAAGAGACTCGACCTAGCTCACATGGATCCATAGATTCTCGGCATTTCTTTGACTGAATCTTGACATGAACTTCAGATCTCAATGTCAACTCTCAAACTAGGGTTAACTCAGTTAATATTACGCCTATGTCGACTTCTGTTATGGCTCTAAATTATAGTGCAAGCCCTCCTCCATTTATGTTGGTCTTTATCACAAACCTTGCTACTAACCACCACAAGGCAAGATGGTATCAACCCTCCCTTCTATTTCATGTAGAAAATCTAACCAACGGGATTCAATCTGATCTTGTAATGTACTAAAACAAGACATTGAATCCCGCAATTTGTGGAACAAAACAGACATCGCACAATCAGTATAAGTAAGAGAAACAAGTTATCAATCGCACAACACAAGATGTATCCGGGGAAGCAAATCAAGCCAAAAACCCTCTATCTCTATTTGTATTAAGTCCAGGGTGGTGCTAATAGGATCATGTGCCAATTAATAGTGCCAAGACATGCCAATACATGTTTGGTGTTAAGGATGTATACGTGGTGCCAGGGTATGGTCAATATGTGTGTCAAGTGTAGAAATTTGAATAACTCATATATTCTTCACCGAGATTCTCCCGATCACACACTATTTTAGCTTCATGCATAATACAGAATCTCTTCTACCATTGATCATCACATGCGGAAATAAAATCAATTGCATGCATACATTAAAACCACAAACAATCACATATATGAACACAGTATTTAATGGGAAAGCTTAAAGCTGAAAACCCCAACTATCTGTATATTATATGTCATGGAGATCATGTAACAATCATAGTACAAAAGCTCCTCACAAGCTCTCATGCACACCCTCAATTGCTACACACTATCAAGCCATATCTAGCAAAACACATGCTCCAATCTTTTGCCACTTGATAGCCAGCCTCTATTGTGTTTTCAATGCTATGGGATGGCTCATTAAATAACATAAACCACCTGGCTTGTACTGCACAATCCTCATGGGCTTCTCCACCTATCCGTGTGTTGCAAATAGAAACTGTATAGTCACAACTGATAGTTAACCTGCTCTTTCACCTATTTCTGCACTGGTCTCCACTGAAACTGTCCATGCACTGAAGTTAACTGATGCATTCTTTAGTTGATTAATGAGTTTATAATTAGTGAATTAATTAATAATAAATTCACACCACTCTCACTAATTGTATCAATTAGTTAAACTGAATACAAATAGCTCAACTATGTTTAGATTAGTTAAACTGAATACAACTCCACTAACTTCCTTAATCAACTCCACCAAACTCTGTCACATGAGTTCTAACTGAAGTATCCATGCAATAGCTCCACTTAACCCTTAGGAATAGCGTAATTCCTTCTGTCAGCTCCTGTGCCACATCTGTGCACTTAACTGAAGTGCTCCAAGAGAATAAGATAATGTTTAGAGTCCAAATATTATTAAGAGCTAATAATATTCGACATATCTATTTTTAGACCGGCAATCTAAAAATAGATTCCACCCAATATGTCTAAAAATAGAAGTCCATCTATTTTTTCCGACTTGACCAACCATCCACAAATAGCATCCTGCAACTCATAGAACATGATCCATATGTCTAAAAATAGACATAGTCTAAAAATAGACTTTGCGCCAAAAATAGCCTGCGTGCCCACTTAGTGAAGGCGACTTCTTTCCACTAAGCTCATCATCTTGTTGCAATCTCAACACTCCCTCTCAACAAGATAAGGATTATCTGCCACCCCTATCCTGCCTCTGTGGTATTCGAATTTGCTCCCGGTGAGCGCCTTCGTCAAGATATCAGCATCCTGATCCTCCGTGGGAATGTATGAAAGTAACATGATCTTCCGCTGCACACAATCTCTGATATGATGATACCAAATGTCAATGTGTTTAGATCTATCATGAAATACTGGATTAACCGAGAGTTTGATGCAACTCTGATTATCACAATAAATCACAGTAGGCTCTAAGTGTGAACCGAACAACCCGACCAGGATCTTCCTCATCCATATAGCCTCGCATGCAGCCAAAATTGTTGCCATATACTCACCTTCCCTTAACCGAGTGCCATGGATCTCTCGCTTTCCCCGTTGTACCAAGAAACCTATCGACCGATAATCGAAATCCCTCCAACAGCTCTTTCCGTCCGCGTCTCGCCCAATCGCATCCAACCGTCTGTACCATAACCATATCCCGATGATCCCTCCAGATATCTCAATACATGACATGCTTCTCACCTTCCAAAAGAGCTTGCTTGAATAACCATAGCTTGTGAAAGCTGGTTAACAACATAGCATATGTCGGGTCGTGTATTGACCAGATACATAAGCGACCCCACCAACTGTCGATAAACAGTGGCATCCACTACCTCTACCGAAGTAGCATCCTCCTTCCTCCATCCACCAGGAAGAGGAGTATCAACAGGCTTGCAGCCATGCATGTTGAACTTCTCCAGTATCTCCCGGGCATACTTGCCTTGAGAAACAAACATTCCATCACTGCGCTGCCAAATTTCCAATCTCAGGAAATAATGAAGGAGGCCCAAGTCCTTCATCTCAAACTCCTTTGCAAGATCAGCCTTGCATGAGTGTATCAACAATTCATCACCTGTCAAAATCAAATCATCTACATAAAGTACAATGATCAGCAACTTACCCTCCACCACAATCTGGTATAGGTTAGGATCCGCCTCACTCTTGGAGAATCCAAGTCCGGTGAAATAATTGTCTATTCATGTGTACCAAGCACGAGGTGCTTGTTTCAACCCATACAACGCTCTCTTGAGCCTGCACACATGCGACTCGCCGCTGAAGATCTCGAAACCTTTGGGCTGCTCGATGTACACCTCCTCCTCAATGACTCCGTTGAGGAATGCAGTCTTCACATACATCTGATGAATGTGCCACCCCATCTACGCTGAGAGAGCAAGAATCGTCCGTATGGAAGAATACTTGCGACAGGTGCAAAGGTCTCCTCATAATCGATCCCCTCTATCTGTGAGAAGCCTCGGGCAACAAATCTTGCCTTGTACTTCTCCACACTCCCGTCAGCTGCCTGCTTCACTTTGTAGATCCATTTCGAACCCACCACTGATTTCCCTTCCGGCCTTGGGACAATCTCCCATGCACTGTTTCTGACAATCGAATCATACTCTTCCACCATGGCATCTACCCATGCGGGGTCCTCCACAGCTTCCTCGAAAGAGGATGGCTCTGTCACGATACACTTGCTCATAAGAGCCATGTATCCAGTATACCGGTCATGTGACTGTCTCTGTCTGTGCTGTGATGTAGGTGCTCCTACAACCTTTTCTGCATCTTGAGCCAGTCGCTCAGCTTCTGTAGTGCGCTTCCGCCCTCTGATGGTTGGCGTTGCCTGAGTGGTCTCTTCCACTCCATGAAATTCCTCTTGTGGCTGATCCACATACTAAAGCTCATCCTTAGGAACTACTAGCTCCTCATCTGCATGCAAGTGTGGCTCCCTCTCAAGCGAACACTTCATGACTTTCTCCTCATGAAATTTTATATCCCGTCGCACAACAGTCTTGCGACTTTCTGGAAAATACACACGATAGTTGTGGGGCATATCATTGTACCCCAAAAATATCCCAACCTCTGCAGTCAGCTCCAGCTTCTTCCTGGCATCCTTCGTCACATGAATGTAAACAGGTGAACCAAAAATCCTCAAATGGGAAATATCAGGCTCCTTACCAGAAAACGCCTCCTCGGGTGTACTCATGCCAAGTATCATGTGAGGACAACGGTTCTGCACATATACTACAGCATTGCATGCCTCAGCCCACAAGTGTATGGGTAGGCCCTGATTATGCAACATCGCCTGTGCAACACCCACGATCGTTCTGTTCTTCCGCTCAGCAACCCCATTCTTCTGTGGGTTATGAGGTGCTATGAGCTCTCTTCGAATTCCTTCTGCGTTGCAAAAGTCCTTGAATTCGCCAGAGATGAATTCACCACCATTGTCACTCCTTAGAGCCTTCACCTGCTTCCCCGATTTTTTCTCAACCAGTGCCTTGAACTCACAGAACTTTGAGTATGTCTCGCTATTCTTCTGCATGAAGAAGATCCAACACTTACGAGAAAAATCATCAACAAATATCACATAATACCTGTGCTTTGATGTCGAAGCTGCTGAGAAAGGTCCACACACGTATGTGTGAATTCTAACAAGGATCGTCGTGGCATGACTATCCTTCTCGTGAAAGGTGGCTTTCAAAAATTTTCCCAAGGTACATCCCTTGCACTGATATAACTGCGCAAGAGTACCCTTAGGAAGCCCAGTAGAAATCTGTTGTAGTATCTTCAAAGCTCCATGGTGAAGGTGGCCCAATCTCTGATGCCACAACTCGCCATCATCCTGGCTCACCACTCCTTCTGCCTTGCCTGCCATTGTTGCACAGCCATCTACCTACAATTGATAAAGGTTCTTAACTCGAACCCCTATCCTCCGGGTCTCACCAGTTGCCTTACTGCGCAGGAAAGCCTTTCCCTCGCTAAAGACAACATCATATCCCTTGTCTTCTAACATCGCCACAAAGATAAGATTCTTCTTCAATCCTGGAACATGCATCACTTCCTTCAATACGAAGGGTTTACCAGACTCCCTCTCAAAGGAAATGGTACCGATACCGGTCGCACTGTATCTACCATCATCGCCCATCTCTATGTGCACTCCAAGATCTTTCTCATCCAGATCAGTAAACAAATCTCGATCTCCTGTCATGTGAAAAGACACACCACTGCTACGAAACCACATCATCCTGGCTATAGTTGAGACCAAGCATGCATAAACTAAAAATCCAGCCTCAACCGCAGGCTAAGGCCTCTCCAAATTAGTAGTCCTAACATCCTTCATTTATTTTTCTCTCAGGACAATTAGCATGAATAAACTGCTGCAGAGCTGTGAGCATCACTGACATGTCCTTCCGCTTTTTCTCGCATCAGACAGAAGCTTTCTTGTTTTGCTTATTTGCTTTGAAGCCAAAGCTACCTTCTTCATCAGAGTTCTTTGATGAAGATCCGTCCCTCGTACTCCACCTTATCTCCTCTGCACAAGATCCTACCAAAGTCGCTCCTGATCCCAGGCAAATCTCCCGAATTTGACACAGTCCTGATAGGAATGCCAACTCTTCGGAAGCCTAAGGAGAGCCAAGCTCAACAAGTCCTCATCATCAACAGTCACCCCCACACTTCCTAGCTCATCCCTGCATTGGATGAACTTCGTGAGGTACTTGGGCATACTGTCGCCTTTCTCCATTTTTATGTTTATGAGTTTATCCTTGAGCGCCAACTTCCTCTGATCACTCTTTCTTTGGAATAAATCTGTCAAAGCTTTCCACATCAAGAATGGAGAAGATTTACCATGAAGGCTGGACACTATGTGATCCTTCACACCTTCCAACAGAATCCTTTGACACTTTGCTGTCTTCTTTTGCCATGCGTCAAGTATGGCAGCATCACTAGAAGTAGGTTTTGGAATTTCTGCATCTATGAACTCCTTCAACCCATTGTCATCCAGCACCACCTCCATCCTGTCCTTCCATGCAATATAATTTGACCTGCCCTCAAGGGCATACTCCAATCGAAATCCATTGAAAGACATCTCAACTTCGACACCAAGAAAACACTGCTGCAAATTCGAATTCCACCAGCACAAAACTCAACCGCTTCAATGTTTTGCAATTGCTCCAATGATCAATATCCCTCTGATACCATGTAGAAATTTGAATAACTAATATATTATTCACCGAGATTCTCCTGATCACACACTATTTTAGCTTCATGCATAATACAGAATCTCTTCTACCATTGATCATCACATGCGGAAATAAAATCAATTGCATGCATACATTAAAACCACAAACAATCACACATATGAACACAGTATTTAATGGGAAAGCTTAAAGCTGAAAACCCCAACTATCTGCATATTATATGTCATGGAGATCATGTAACAATCATAGTACAAAATCTCCTCACAAGCTCTCATGCACACCCTCAATTGCTACACACTATCAAGCTAGATCTAGCAAAACACATGCTCCAATCTTTTGCCACTTGATAGCCAGCCTCTATTGTGTTTTAAATGCTATGGGATGGCTCATTAAATAACATAAACCTCCTGGCTTGTACTGCGCAATCCTCATGGGCTTCTCCACCTATCTGTGTGTTGCAAATAGCAACTATATAGTCACAACTGATAGTTAACCTGCTCTTTCACCTATTTTTGCACTGGTCTCCACTGAAACTGTCCATGCACTGAAGTTAACTGATGCATTCTTTAGTTGATTAATGAGTTTATAATTAGTGAATTAATTAATAATTAATTCACACCACTCTCACTAATTGTATCAATCAGTTAAACTGAATACAAATAGCTCAATTATGTTTAGATTAGTTAAACTGAATACAACTCCACTAACTTCCTCAATCAACTCCACCAAACTCTGTCACATGAGTTATAACTGAAGTCTTCATGCAATAGCTCCACTTAACCCTAGGAATAGCGTAATTCCTTCTGTCAGCTGCATGTGCCACTTCTGTGCACTCAACTGAAGTGCTCCAAGAGGATAAGATAATGTTTAGAGTCCAAATATTATTAAGAGCTAATAATATTCGACATATCTATTTTTAGACTAGTAATCTAAAAATAGATTCCGCCCAGTATGTCTAAAAATAGAAGTCCATCTATTTTTTCTGACTTGACCAACCATCCACAAATAGCATCCTGCAACTCATAGAACATGATCCATATGTCTAAAAATAGGCTTTGCGCCAAAAATAGCCTGCGGGCCCACTTAGTGAAGGCGACTTCTTTCCACTAAGCTCATCATCTTGTTGCAATCTCAACATCAAGGCAACAAAAGGAAGAACCAATAAGAGGGTTAATAAGTTAGGACTTTATCTTTTTGAAAAGGGGCATGCTAGGCACACTAATAATAGGTCCCAATACATGCCAACTGGCATTGTGTGCCAAGTGCTAATGTATGTCAATGCATTCGACCAAGGTGTTCCAAGGCATGCTAAGTATTATATGCAACATGATAATAGATGCTAGGAGAGCTCCATGTTGTGCTAGCGCATGCCACCATGTGCTTGGGTGTCAGTGTCATCACAAGCTGTTCTAGGTACAAAGATGTTCCAAGACATGTGGGGTGCTAAGAAATGTTAGTGTGTGCCAAAGCATTAATTTAAGGTATACCTAGATTATTGAGGATTGTTAGGTATTTATCATTAATAGAATTTTTAGAGCTTGGTTAGGTATTAAATAATATATTTCCTAAACACAATAGTGAAACTTTATCTAAAGGGAATTTGCTAGATAATAAACTTAATAGATATGAAGCATGTGTTGACTCATAGGAAATCTCTATTCGAATAGTCATTACTCGAGGGAAATGATACACACTAATTACTTCTTAAAAAATTGACTGAACCTAACCACTATGGCCTTGGACATATTATAAAAAATACTCCAAAATAATGGTATTAAATTGTTACTTTTTGACAAAAACTATATTAACAGACACATAGCGTTATCAAAAATTCATTGGAATGATCAATGATGATGAATATTTTTTGACTGTCACCAAAAGTAACAAAAAGAGTATTGGTGAGGGTCATTAAAATTTCGTCACTAGAAGTGTCACCAAAGAGAGAATTAGTGATGGGCCTTTAACGACCCTCACCAAAAGTGTCATTGAAAATGTCTTTGGTGACGAACCATAAAGGACCATCACTATATACACTTACAGTGACGGTTTTTTAATGATCAATGATGACGGACATTTTTTGACCGTCACCAAAAGTAACAAAAAGAGCATTGGTGAGGGTCATTAAAAGTTCGTCACTAGAAGTGTCACCAAAGAGAGAATTAGTGATGGGCCTTTAACAACCCTCACCAAAAGTGTCATTGAAAATGTCTTTGGTGACGGACCATAAAGGACCATCACTATATACACTTACAGTGACGATTTTTTAAGGACCGTCACCATATGTGACATTGGTGATGGACCTTAAAGGTCCGTCACAAGCATGACCCTCACCAATGTGTGCTTTTTCTTTTAGTGGCCATACCTTTAGGGACTTACAACACCTTACTCTTATAAATTTAGTACTTTAAAAAAGAAATAGAAGTAGTTCCAATATCTCTTCTACAGATCTTTAGTAGTGCTAGTACTTCTAAGTTAATAGAACGACAGTCGTAGTTTTTCCACAGCCAAGAGTAAATAGTGGTTCAACTTGCCTTTCCTCGTCGTAGTGAAAAAGTAGTTAAATCTATCTTTAGTATTTTAAAGAATCTTTTTCTTTCCATCATTCTTAATTTTGAAAACTAGTCCTTCTCTGTAAGAACTTCTGTGCATCCGTCGTTTATCCACCACAGGTTCTAGATTCACTGGACCAGCTCTCGGTTAATATCCCAGCAAGCAAGCAAGCAGCAAGTTTACTTTGTTTGTTCAAGAGCCAAAGTAGTTATTGGAGTTGTTGGAGTAGTGAGGTGGGTATATTTGTTGGTGGACTGATTCTGTGCATTCATTGACAACAGGCATGGAGTACCAGCATCTACACTTGGAGTATAAACATCGACTCTTGTATCGACGCCAGGATCGACTAGCCTCAGCACTGACCTGAATATCCTTCTTTGAATGGCCCTCCCTGAATGTTTTCTCAATTCCCTCCGGAATGTCTCTCTATCTAGCCCCTCTACCTGGGTTTAATGGCTCAAACAGCCTCCCTTCTCTTAATACTTTCTCTATCCCCTCCCTTCCCGGAGTACCCTTCCTTTGCGCATATGATTCTCAACGGGTGAATCATATATAATAGGGGCTGTATTAGATCTCTCTTGTTGTGAAGGTATTGCTTAGTCCGGGCTGGTCCCATGCATGCATATAGCCGCCGTTCACTGCTCGTTTCATTGACCCTCCTTGGTTCCTCCGTTCCCGCAGCAAGCGTTGAAAGCAATCGGTGGCATCCCGCCAATCATGGGAACCCTTCTGAGTGGCCTATTTCGGAGTGTTGTTTGTCAGATTCCGCTAGCTATACGTAGATATATTATGATGTCGCCATGGAGAAAACTATTGATGTACGTATAGATTGGGGTTCGAGGTCTGATGTTCGAGAGATGACATGGACCCGAGATGAGTAATTACCCAAGTCCATCGTTCAAATGCAAATTTTCTACACGAAAATGTAAAATTAGGAGGTTTCTGGGTCACGCCGTAGATGCTTTTTCGATGGGTAGGACATCTCCTTTCTTCTCTCTCTCTTTCAAATGGCTGGGGCGCTATGAACTATTGATTCGGCCTACGACTCAAGCTTTCAAGTTCCCATGCTTCCAAAGGTATCATACTCCCATGTATGATGCTACACCCGTCCTAATTATCCACCTTTTATAATAAGTTCCGGAATTCAAGTGTCTTATTGTTCTCCAGTTCCTTCTCCGGGAACCATGCCTACATTTTCTACTGCGGGTGCCGTAGCTGACCGATGGAGTCAAAGAGCCCTGGACGATGGGAGCGGGTGGCGTGGTCGCTGAAAGGGTATTGGCCCAACGCAAAATGAAGAGAAGGTGGCGTATTGCAAGACCTGGTGGGACCTCTCAATATGGGAAATTCCCTAATGAAACTAAGTGGGCAACTTTACTATCCGCCTTGTCGGCAGGAAAGAAAGAAAGAAAGGACGGTCCAGCAAAGACATCTAAATAAATAAAGTCTCTACCTATGGTGACTCAGACTTAAGCTAAGGCAATAAGGAAGGGGGAATCAAGACAGACCCTTACAGTCCAGTCCAGAGGGCTGACACTCATCAAGTCAGAAGAGAACAAGGTCTAATACAAGAACATCAGCGAGGCCGTTTGGGTGATGAACAACAGCAAAGCAGCAGACGAGGAAGGTTTCCATGCAGAGTTATTCAAGCACGGTCTTCGTGCTCTGGGTAATTACTTGGTTGATCTCTTAAACCATGTGGTTTTGACAGGTTTTCCACCGGCATGGTCTCATCACACTATTCACCCGATACACAAATCGGGTTCCAGTTAAGATCCCAACAACTACAGGACGATCATGGTGGGCCACACGTTCTCTAAGCTCTATGCTATGGTTCTCCATATGCGGCTCTCTAGTGAGCTGGAGTAGAGACACCTCAAAGCTAGGGGGCAGGCAGATTTATTACCCGCTTATCAGACTATTGATCACATCTTTACCCTCCGAGCCATCATTGAGGAGCCACGGCATCGCTCTTCGAAAGTATATTGCTGCTTTGGTATACTTTCGGAAAGCTTTTGACTCTGTCCCGCGCCAAGCCCTGTTCCGGAGGCTCCGAGACATTGGCATCTCTAAGACCCTACTAACTGCCATCATGCGCCTATACGAGTCGGTCCTTGGACGTCTCCGCACAGCTCACGGGGTGTCAGATTTTATAAGGAGTACCGCTGGGGTTAAACAGGGATGCCCCCTGTCCCCCACCTTGTTTGGGATCTATATTGATGAGTTGGATTCCTTCCTTCATGAGCATATCCAGGGCAGCGATCGGTGCCTCCTCCACCAGGTTATCATATCTATCCTACTCTTTGCTGACGACGTGGTCCTCCTGGCCCCATCTCCAAAGGGATTGCAAAGACAGTTGGATGCGTTAGCTCTTTTCTGCGATCTTCGGCAGTTGACGATCAATTTGGGTAAAACCAAGGTTATGATCTTCAATGGGTTGAAGAAGACTTCGGACCTTCATTTATTCTTCAGAGGAGAGGAGATTGAGATCACCGGTACCTACACATATTTGGGGGTGAAATTCTAAGGACCCCGCTTTAGTTTGCGATAGGCCATCCAGCCTCGGGTCAACAAGGGCTATGGATCCTTAGCCCTCGTCGAGAGATAGTGTTTTCAACACCATTTTCAGGACTTCTCGTCCAAGATGTCCCTCATGGACTCCCTTATCCGGCCTACTGTTCTCTATGGTTCGGAGGTTTGGGGGTACAAAGTAGTAGAATGCTTCAACTTTATGTCCATGAGCTAGTGGATATTCTGTAATCTGTCACGAAACAAACCTCGAGCCGACAAAAGGGAGGCGAAGGAACCCTTACTATGATACCTTTTATCCGTCAATTACTTAAATATCTGGGACTTTGACCGTGGATAGGTCAGGTCGTGCACCAGTAACAATAGGGCAGCTTTTACTCGCTCTATGCTGCTTAGATCGATTATATTATTTGTTGCCATTACTTAAGCATTATCCTTCGTTTGGACAGGCTTTCTATTTAGTAAGCTTGGTGTTCATTCAGACACTACCCTGGTTACCTTTTCATTTTATATGTAAGGGCCAGTAAATACCTATGTGGAATGTCAGGACAAAACTCTCTCCAACCCAGAAAACTAATATCCCAACACGGGTTAAACATCTATTTAGTACTGCTTATTTATCATTGCCCTAAGAACAGATAAGGGGCGACCATCTAATATTTACCTAACCAACAACACTCAAGGTCAAGCATTCAGTAGTGGGAATAGGGCCTATAGCACAGAATCATCAGTAGGAATTACATGATGGACAGGCTACAATATATTCTTAATACTCAGGGTACAAGATATGAATATACAATATTTTTTGTTTCGACGGATGCTTCGTCAGACTTGGCTATTATAATCCCTAGAATTACCCCTCTAATTACTAGTTATCCACCACCAACACCTATAATTACTAGTTATAGATATTCATCCCTGCCTGCTGGTCATTATTGATTATTGTTACCTGCTCCTTCTTGATCGATCCTAGGAATCAATGAGCCCACCAGCTCCACTGTTAGTTCCCATTCGAAAGCCCACCAACCACACCTTGAGGGTTTAGAGCCAGTAGCCCGGACGGGGTTTACTAATAATCTAGTGATCCAGAGCAGAAATTCGCACTTGCCCTTATTATACGATGCAGCCGCTATCAATTCAATAAAGTAATAGCGGTACGATCCATCCATCCATCCTTGCGTACGCCCAGCCCATAAGCGAAACCAATCCCTTTGTGGTGTACGCCCTGCCCATTCAACAAAACCAATCCATGACTTGATAGGACCAGAAAAACTTTGAAAACTTTGATTCTCAGCTCGATGCCTCCTTTGTGACCTTGATGCCAACCAACTTAAACCTCGATGCTAAGATTTAGAGATGAGGTCATAAACATAGATTTGGATTATATTCTTAATAAGACAATGGAAGGTAGTGATCATAGCACATTAGTAGGTTGCCCTAGTGTTCTTTAGATTAAAGGGCATGGTAGTAATAGTTACCCCACTCCTACGAAAAGTAGGTTTTTATATGGTCTTCATAGGTTATCATGACATGATCTGATTGTAACCAAAGAAGCCATCTATGAGAGACATTATCTCATATCCTATCTAAGAGTTTACAAGTTGGTCTATAGAAGGAAGAGGGAAGGATTTCATAATGAGGGTAGGCATATAAAAAACAAACTTCCCTAGTTCCTTACCCGCCCTCCCATGGGCCCAGGTGTTAATACCTGACGAGGGATCAACTAGAGCAACGTACAAACATATATTAATAAGTATCCCGCAGCAGTACGCACATATTTGTTATAACATTATAGCTCGTGTTAGTCGGATATGTATCCTTCCTGCTAGATCGAATATCCTTGCCACAGCAGAAATCGTGGCAGTCCTGACATATCCTTCCCGGCTAGATCGAATATCCTTGCTACGTACAGAATGCTGATTCTATCTCTCTCTCCCTATCGATCGAGCACCTAAACTAATGATTAGAAACCGATTCAATTATGTATGTCATGTACTCCGGCACTAGGGAACATATCCCCACAAACACCAGAGAATACAATAAGACATTCTCCCTTTGGATTCAAGCGATAAGATCCAGTTTTGTATAGAACCTCTCTGGCACCTAGGGGGAGGGCCCCAGATTCTTATCTATTACGGAACCTAGGCTCTTATAGTCGTTACAATGTGACTTGGGATACACGGACCTATGGAATTGGGAAAGGGTGCTAGGATAATCCAAGGATCAATTATGAAAATGACAAGTTCAACGTCTCCATGCGAGCTCTTATATTTGGATTACCTTGTTGATTCCCCATTGGACCACTAGTTGTTACAATTTGACTGGGTGGTATACATGGGCCTATTGACCGGCTAGCAATGACCTCCTGGGCACTCACTGACTTACTCTTTACTATTGGCAGACTTAGATTTCTTTAATATGGGACTGGGAATGACCTTCTGTCGATGCGCTCGGTTATTCCAACAAACATGGATTATAATAAAAGTAAAGCAAGGCATTAAGAACCCCTCTTACTTACAAGGAAAGGCAAGGACCCTATTGGTGACAATGTGGATGAGACACTGGTGGCTATAACAAAAACTTCCTCCTGTGGAAAGGGTCATGGGTAGAGAGTTGTGAAGGGCCTGTTGAGTTAGCTGTCTTTATTGTATTATGGCGAAAAAACATAGCCTCACCTGGAGAAGTTGCAAGGTTGATGCACCTCAGACTGAGGGAACTACATCCCCGTGTTCCCCCCCCTTACTAGGTTTACCCTCTTCTCCTTCGTCCTTGCCACACACAGAAAGAAACATTTTGAAAGTACCACATTTGAATATTCAGATATGGAAAAGTTACACGTATATATGCTATATCATATATGTATGAGGACTTCTCAGCTAGTCTTTGAAGGGGGGGTGCAAGGGCATACCCACCCATCAGAGAGAATAAACTTAATGAAGGCAAAGGCTCACTTGCCTTTTATAGCCCTACAATGGATACTACGATGAAGCTTCTAGCTGCTTTCTTTGTCCCCCGGTATCGGCTGTTGTCCCCTTGCTGGTGCTGTAGCTTCTTCAGCTGTGCCATAGCTTATTTCCGTTGTAGGGTGTGCATGGAGAGAGCTAGCTAAGAGATGTAGAGATTTATAAGATATATGACATAACATTGTAGTAATAACAAGGACGTATATATACAATTCTGTAGTAGGTCTGGCTTCTATAGTTAGGTCTGCAGGTTAGGTTTCCCAGCTAGGTCTTCTCTTTCTTTGCAAAGGAGAACAAGAAGCTTCTTTGCTAGAGTTTCTCGTTGTTAACTACAATAGAAGTCTCCATTAGAACTGGACACAATCTTATTATTCTTCGCTATAGGGGGACACATCCTCAACTTCCAATTGTTTGTTGCACTCATGCATGGAGAAGAATTTGTTTTATTGGTGCCACCTCACACTGAAGGAAGATTCATCTGGAGAGGAGAATAATGGAAAGGTTAAACGTCTTTATGGGCGATATTGTATAGTAATAGTTTGTAGTAGTTGTTGAAGGTTGTTCCAGAGCTAGTGGAATTAGATCCGGATTTCTTATTTAGGAGTGGGACCTCTCCCATTGTGGATTAGCGGAATAAAACTAGTGGATTATAGCGGATTATTATAGTTCCCATAGGCATTGACTAGCAGAGCAAAGTACCAACATATAGTTATAGAATAAACATCTGGTTGGAAATCATAGGGATTATTAGTTCTGTGCATCCTTAGTCCTCACGAGCATAGTGTCTCCTCTGAGCGCCATCCACCGTCCTTTCCTAAAACTCCTCTACTTCAGAATTAACTCCAACCTTGACTATAAACCTTCTCTCCCATACTTGGTACCATCGATACAAGGACCAAAGAAAGATTCACAGAGAACAGTCACTATCGTGAGGGGATACATAATAACCTCCCACCTCAATCACCCTACCTTATATCCTACACTTACAGCCTAAATCTGTGCTATGGGTACACCCAAGCTTCTGTATGAACGCCGCTAACAGTCCTATTCCCAGTGCCTACCCCCAACTTAACACCACGTTACCTACTACCTGAAACCTTACTCTCTGCGCTGACCACCAGCGACCCTAAGACCAAGGGACGCTAGGGCTCTCTTTCGGGTCTATTCAAGAATGCCTACTATCTATTCGCTCGCTCCTCTTTGTCATAAAGGCTCGATTCTTTTTTAGAATTAATAGGCAATTAATTCATAAGTAAATAAAACAGTGACAGGTGATCACCTTTCCAATCTTGCGCCTGCGCCAAGGCCTCCAGATTTTCCTGATGTTCAGTCTTCTTTTTCCAAGGATCAAGTACCAGTTTCAGATGCATGTGCTGCTGCAACAATTGGCTTTGGAACTACGCCTACGCTAAGGGATGCTGGAACGGGCAAGGATGCAGGCTCTTGCTACTGGTGGTACCCCAGCTTTCTCTGTATTAGCCCATGTCTATCTATGATGCTACCTTTGCTCCTTTTACTTCCACTCTATACCCTGGTTCAGATGCTGCTATTGGCTCTCCATCCGTGACTGCTGGCATTGGATCTAAATCTGCATTTGGATCTGCTGCCGCTGGAATAAATGGAACTGGAAGTTCTTCCTCTGCTGATGAAACTGGTGCTTTCACCTTGGCTGTCACCTTTGCTCCTTGCTCCTGGAATCCGGTCAATATATGGCGCAGGATCTAAATATACTGACTAAGGGGCTGGAACAAGCTATGGAAAAGGAAGGGAAGCTGGAACTGGTCCAACTCCAACTCAGTCTCAATCTAGGGTATGGATATCGATCTGAATCAAGAGGATCCAAAAGAACAGGCACTGAATATATAAGTGGATATAAAACGGGCTATGACTCTCTAACAAGCGGCGCATCATAAGTCATTTCCCTATTACCACTAGCCTTAGGCGAAAGAGGAGCCCATTAATTCCCCCCACCCCCGCTGGAGCTATCCCTTCCCTACTAATAACTCCCCAAGCTGGATACTAATAGGTCACCTGGTCAACAAGGAAAATGAACCAGTAGGGGCGGATAAACATCTTTCAAACCTGAACAAACACTATTTGGACGAAAGCGCTGCTAGAACATTATAAAGAGATGGGAGTTAAGGGGATTGATTGGAGTAAGAACAGGATCACAGTAACCAAACGACGTTCGTAGCAAAAAAGAAGAAAAATGAATAGAATTATGTAAAGAACCACCCCGAGCAATAGCATGAGCAAAACGAATGATAAGAATAAGGGGGCTAGGCAGGAACCAGGTAATTAAGGAGACACACTGTGATAACACCTCTAAACAATAAGAATCGTAGCCAGATCGGGAATATTAATAGGTGTGTAAGGAACCTGACCGAGAGCCAAACGAATCACGTTAAGAGTGTGTCGAGATCCACTGAAATAGGCACAGATACGGCCCAAATCCTTCGCTCCGGAGTGGTCCAGAACCGTATATTACAGTGAAGTGAGGTCTAGCATGAGATGGATCCAAATGGGATCGAAATGCACTTGATTATCTCGGTTGCGAAGGGATAAACGGGGAGGATTTACTATATGATGCAACGTTGATCGTCAGATCAGATCCAATTGCTTTGCTAGAATGGATCATGATCATATCGAGGTGGCGGAACTGCGTATTGATTCACTGGCTCTGTATCCGCCATATGGCTTTGGAACAAGTTATTCAATAGTAAAGTATACTGCTGTTACTTCTTTTTACCTAATGCTCTTACCCCTATCTTTGTCTTAGCCGCCCATACTATAGCTGCTACCTTATGCTCCTGCTACTCCCTCCTCTGGCACCCTTGCTTCTGTTGTTATTGCTGCTGTTGCTAGCTTTGCTCCCGACAGTAGCACTTTTTCAGATGTGGGGTCAACTGGTTCAAGTTCATTAGCTCGGTAAACTGCCCCCACTCTAATAGTCCGATACAGGGAAAAGGAATGAAGGAAAAGATCAGCGCCAATGAAGGAGACTTTGTCGAATGACCCAAGCAAGAAACCCCGTTGTACAACCATTATCAAGGGACCGTCCCCTGTCCTGTCTGACCAAAGTTGGGGTGCTATCGGCCGTTCAAACCCATCATGCCATCGAAAAGAGCAATCCAACCATAAAGAACCAAGAAAAGGCCCCATATCCATTTCACGAGCAATCACCTTACCTGTCTGACTGAAGGGAGTGACGATAGCCATCGTTAAACCATAAATGCCATTGACTCATGTTGGTATTAACCACACTTACCAAGAATCGACCTTTCCTCTCCATTCCAGATGGACTGCTTCCCTCTTTCACTTACTAATGGAATTTCACCTTGTACCCTATGGTTCCTCTCAATAACAGCCTTACCAAAGGGGAGGAAATCTATAGTTCCCAAGAGGATGTTGCACATGGTCAAGAAAGAGACTATAGTCTAGCTATGCACTTCAGGAATTTAGTTAACTAACAAATTTCATACCGATGTCTGGGTCATATACTCTGTCTCTAGGCGCTATCAATAAAATTGCGTCACTATCTATCTATTTGCGTGTAAAAAGTCCCCACCAACTATCCTAATAAACCCTTTCCCACAGGAATCAAAAATTGAAATGAGTTCTGTACCCTCCTACCTCAGGTGAGCCATCCTTCCTTAAAGTGGGAATTTCAGCCTCTAGGCGCATGCTGATACTAGAATATACGATCATCTCACTTAACTCTTGCCTTTTATGGATGGGATGGATGGGGTACCTACTACTACCTGAGATCCTTACCACCACCCAGATACGAATCCTTCTCCTTCTGACCTTGACTCTCTATACTAATCCTTCCGAACTTACATTGACAATCTAGAATTACAGCTCAAATGGAAGGACACTTTGGTTGGGATAGCCCGGAAACGGGAATACTTCAGTACTTCGCTAAGTCTTTCTTTGGTGGGGGGGGCTGGCGGGAAATCAAATGCCAGGGGATCGCTCGTCTTCGTTTCCCTAGAGTTGGGGTTACCCTTCACTTTGACAGAAGGATATTGACCGGGGGGGCATCAATCAACAGCTATGAATCTAGGGTGATACTCCTAATACCTGCCCATATATCTTTAGATGGATCGTCATAACCCATTCCGAGGTTGTGAGTTTGACGAGTGGATTCGTTCTTGGATACCTACCCAAAGAAAGAAATGAAATAAGGGGTAGTTTAGACCTCACCAAAGGAAGCCTTCCAAAGAGGGCCTGCCAAACAAAGCCTTCCATACAGACAGAGCCTTCCAAAGAGAGGGTCTTCAAAGGAAACCTTCCAACCAGAGCCATCCAGACACAGCCTTCCAACTAAGAGCCTTCCAGTGGAGAGAAAACAAACAGAGCCCAGAAACAACCTTCCAACAGAACCTTACAGAGCAGAGCCAAGGTGTAGAGCCATACAGAGCCAATACAACTGATTAAAGGGCCTTCCAGTTTAGACCTAACCATACAGATTATTGAATTGACCAACCGCCCACAAAGAAGGAGGCAGATGAAAGAGTGCTTAATTTAGATCGCTTGACCCCAAAGGCATACCATGAGGTTCCGCTACCCCAAAGGGCCCATGAGGGTCCGCAACTGATTGCCTTCTTTAAGCCGTTGATCGCTTCGCTTGCCGGGTTGTGGTTGATCGCTTTGCTTGCCGGGCGGGATTGATACTGGTGGTGGTTATCCATATCGCTTGGAATCCAAAGATAGGAGGGTAATTGCCAACAAGAGACCCAGTGGATTCTATAACCCATTACGCAAGAAGAGATGAAGGAAGTTCTATTTCATACCGACCATGACTGCCCTACAGGGGATAAGAAAGAGGTGAGTGATATAGTATGGCGTTCACTTCAAGCTTTCATTAATGAGGAGGGGACGTGCAAAGAAAAGAAAAGAGGGGCGGGTTCCTGGGCCTATCATTAGGCGGGTGCGGGCCTAGCTGTAACTGACGTGTTCCTCGTTATGGGTATATATAGGAAGTGGGCAAGCGTTCGTAATAAATCTGCCGGATCAACCCAGCAGCATAAGCAATCTGCCGGATCCAACCTGAATCATATCAAAGCCAAAGCAACAGCGCGTCACCGGATTCAACCAGCGATAAACAACTATGTATCGTAATATAAAGCTCTGCTCCTACACTCTCTTAATCCATTCTCTTTGGGCCCTCCTATCTTCTTTGCCGTGGACCAAGCGTAATCATAGGGTTATTGTGTTATTGGTGCAGTCCTGTTATTCCTGGCGTGATGCAGGTGCGGTTCCTGTGACTTGGCGGGGTGCCTAGCTCTGGCTCCTCCAGGTGAGGGATGGATAGGGCGGGTAAGTGATCAGAGGGCATGAGGATTGTGGTAGAGTAAGGGTTTCATAAGGCGTTGGCCTTTTTTCCATAAATCCTAATGTGTGGATGCAGATTGAAGCAAGGATCTGCTGATCTCTCTCGCTGTGTTTCTGTTTCTTCCGTACTCGGGGTAAATAAAGGTTAGTTAGGTCAACGAAGTTGAGCGATCCCATGGCTTTTCCTTTCGCCAGTGGGCGAGCGTATCCTGCTGAAGTGATCCCGGCTCGTGCTAATTTCCTTCTTATTCTTCTTTGAAGCTCCATCCATCAATCAAGCAAGCCAGCAATAGGTAGCTCAAAGGGTATGGTGAAATAAGGAAAAAAGAGATTGAAGTGTCCCGATGAGGCATTGGCTTCCGACCTGCCAAAGAAGCGTTTGTATGGGTCAAAACCAGCTACTGATAAGGTTTCCAAAATTATGTTCCAATCTAAGTTGTTCTTGGCAGTGCCCACCAAGTAGGCAACAAGCGATAGCGATCAAGTGGCTCCCTCCTTCTTGACACCGCCCCCTCCTATCAATTCCTTTACACCAACCTTCTTCTTTCCACCACAACACCATTTATCCCTGCAACTCAAAAGCCAGCCAGCGCAAGCGATCAAACCTGAACAAGATGCAACCCTTCGACTATATAAAAGCTATTTCACCATAGCTAACCTGAGCCATAGCTAACTATCATTTCCATAAGAAATCCGCTGTATGAAACCTGAAGCATATAAACCAGAACCAGAGCTAACCATCCATTTCCATAAGCATAATGAATCCGCCGGAGCTAACCACCATTTCAAGAGCCAACCAGAATCAGATCAACGCAGCAATCTGATAAATCCTTCAACTAGATCCAAGCTCTTCCACAAGAGCCAACCTGGTACTACTAGAGCCAATCTGAAGAGCAGAATCAATCCGCCCGCCGGGGCTCAAACCAGAACCAGATCAGCCCAGCCACTCACTTGATCAAAGCCAGCTGATTCAACCTACGACTACTTCCAGATCAAACAAGCTAAAAGAAACCAACTGAGTAGGCAAGCGTGATTGATCAACAAGCTGCCCGTGGTCTGTATTTGGTATAATAAGCAATGTTCTTAAGCAGCAGATATCTCAATCCATTCATATTCTCTTGTGGCCGCCCCCTCTCTTTTTTTTCAAAGTGTCATGTGTAGACCAAGCGTAACCAAAGGGTTCTTGGCAGATGGTAGGTGCTTAGCTCTGGCTCCTACAGTTGAGGTATGTCTAGGGCGTGAAGGTAAATGATCAGAAAAGGTATGTTTGATTCTAGACAAAATCCATTTCTGTGTTCTGATGAGTGATTGGCCATTTTTCCTCCTAAAAGTGCAATTCTATATATTCAAACTGGCTACTGATAAGTTTTTCCAAATTATGTTCCAAGCGAAGATGTTCTGGGTTGTGCCCAAGTGGTGGGCGTATCCTGAAGTGATTCCGTCTCGTGCTAATGTCCCTCCTTAAGTTCCTTCCCTTATTCCGTGTCCTTTCTCCGGCTGACTACAGCAAGCAAGATGTGCTAACGCTCAAACGGGTCAATCCCTCCTGTTATAGGTAACTGTGCTTAAAGGGTATGTTTCAATAGAGAAAAAATCTCCATTGCGCTGGACGGACGAGCTTAAATTGTCTGAATCTTTCATCCATATCATACGAATTTGGCATCGAAAACTCCTCCGATAGAAGCTAGAATTCGTTCTGTTCGGATATTGATTAGTTCGATATGGTTTACGCGTCATTGGTTCCCGGAAGAGTCAATATTTCCATCAGCTAAACCCTTTACGACCCTGCCTTTGGACTCGTATTCCGTTCGTACACGATCGACGGAGGCCTCTTCAACATGTGTTACTACGTATGCTCCTACTCAGTCTTTCCTTCCATAAGTTCTCAATTTTGGTGCTTTTCGATCCCCAGTTGCTACGGGGAACGAAGGGCGAGATACAATTTTTGAACCTATTATTACTTAAATTCCCACTTCAAGGCCAGCTAGCCGTGGGTCAACGCTATACTTTCCTCTCACAAATTGACCAGTTTCGATTGCTAAGTTCAACGATCAATGACCCTTTCACTAGCGAATTTACCATCTCGATAGGCCAGTTTCTTTCATGCCCATACTAAAAGAACTGCCTTTTCTCTGAACCGCCTACAGTTACTTCATTGGAAACGAAGCCTAAGCTGGTGTCTCGGCAAACGAAAGCTGGGACTGGGAATATTGGGATTTGACAGCTGGCGTAACGAAAGCGACCAATTCCTCTGCCCTTGTTCATCATTCATTCTTTCTTACATAGGGATGGCTCTCGCTGCTTCTGGGTGAATGGAAAGGAAGGGAGGGTCCATATTGATAAACCTCACCCTATTACACGCAGATGGATGGGGAAGCCCTTTTTATAATAGAGAGCACTTCAACCCATTTATGTATGCACTGTCCCGTCTTGGCAACTTCCTTTCCTGGGCGTCAATGCAATGATGTCAGAAATAATGAATTCTGTGCTTAGACGGACCCCGTGCTTCTACGCTGCCGAAGCACTTCTATCTATGCACCCACACTACAGCCCCTAGAGCACGCCCAAGACCCATAGGACCCAGTAAGGTTTGAAGTAGTTGTTTGCCCAAAGAAATTCAACCGACTCCTGATACTGATGAGATGGCGGGAGATCAAAAGATGATCCAGCATTCTCCGTTCTCCACTATCTTATATAACGTGATTTTGCCGATGAATTCCTATTGGAAGGAGGAAAAGGACCCTGGCCCCGGGTGAGATTATGACCGTGCCGAGTCTTAGAGGGGAAGGTGTAACGCATTACTTGTCAAGCCTGGGGAAGGAGGGGGTAGAATGGAGGCTTCTCAAGTTCGGGCTTGATTTGACGGACATTAGCAGGAGGCCAGGCAGTGGATAGAAACACCACCCTGCCTGCAGAGAAGCGCATTCTGTGCCTCATGCTCAATCAATCCCTCCCTCTGTCAGTAAGGCAGGTAGCAAGATATCTGAGCAGGCATATAGACCATATATCTCAGGCGGTAAGCAAGATTCAAGATTGGCATTTCGGTAAGGGGGCGAGTCTTTAATCAAAGGCGAGGTTATAAAGTGGTAAAGTGTCTTGCTCATACCTACTTACTGGGCATCATACCTAAAGTGGTTAATAGAATGCATAATCAAGGCAACTAACTAAACGAGAACCTTCGGAAGGATGGCCCAATATCTAAAGGATGTCCCTCCCGGCCAAAATAGCTATTGAGTGTGTAAAACAAAACCCCCATAACATGATCTGGCTAGTGAGTGAGTGTTTCCTTTACCAAGTGGTATAGTCCCGGGTAAAAGAATAGACCCCCCTTATGATGGGACCGAGCGAATATAGGCACTTCCAATCCTTATGGTGGATGGTGCCAGGTAACTAATGCAAGAATGTGTTACTGGGGCTTGGTGTGAAAATCCTCTACATTAATGTAGTAGTAGTTATATAATAATGACGTATATAATCTGTAAAAACCCCAATAAATAGCTAGTGAGTGTGTAACCGTCCCGGCAGCAGCTCTCCACACGGGTCAACTGTATGTAATGGGGAGAGGCATCATCCATCTATCTTGTCAAATCGTTGGTTTGTTGGGCCGGGTAGTTGGTTAAGGTAGAGGCGCGCATAACTAAAGTCAGTAAGGTGAGCTCACAAATGAACTTTCCACTCCAGCAAGCAATAAAAAAAGCCGTGGACTCCCCCAGCCAGCCGTCCAGTTCTAAAGGCGGTAACCCAGTCAAAAAAACATCTAAGTATGTAACGTTTCTCCCAATCAATGATCCATGGGTCCTAAATCCTGTCAAAGTGTGTGTTCGTTTGTTCCTTCCCCGGCGATAAGTCTTTCTCTTTCGTTCTCCCGGCCGCCGATCTATCTGTTTGTCTATGTGGAAGGTGGGATGGTTCGTAAAAAGTATATCCTTTCGGCGATCCGTCTGCCTCTGTGGATGGTGGGCTATGGTAAGTGTCATGTCCTTCCAAAGATAATGAATCCATTCTCTTCTGTGGCTGGCTGGATGGTAGGATGGAACCGGATATGGAGATCGGGGACCTGCGGTGATTCTAAAACTGTAACTGTGGTCCGCAGTTCCATTGCTCAATGCTAGGACTAGACTTGATTCGATAGCTTCGCAGTCGGAAGGTAGGTAAAGGGATAGCCGTTGGAAAAAATGAGTGCTAGGTTGCAGGGTGTGATGATCACTCAGAGGCGGCTAATCAGATTTCTGTCATCAGACTGTCCTATTTGTCACTGTTGGGAACATGGGAAACATAATCTAGTTTATTTGGTTAATTCACCTCACACACTTGTAATATGCGTACTGGGCAGGTGGCTGGTTTCTATCGGCAAGGTCTGGTGGTAGGGTCTGGTGGCTAGTGTTATCCATGGGCCCGGTGGGCTACCTATCTCGGAAGATGTCTATGTCCGGTGTACGTATCTCTGCGGATGTCGCCTCATATGGGGACGTTAGAAGGGTATGAAGGGGACGTTATATAATATAAAGCAAGTAATAAATATCATTTTTTTGGATGGCTCCTATTGGGAGTGAGCTGTTCCATCTTTTTGAAAAGGATCCAAGCCCAGACGTATTCGCCATTCAAAGAATCCACTAAAAGCCAAAATATTTCTTATATATGTAAATACCCACCTCTCCTGGAGTATCGGTTGTAAGGGTAATCAGTGCACCTTACTCGCACTCCTTCACTTCCGCTTCCGCTCTTGTTCGCTCTGCTTCCATCTTTCTTGAACTGAACGTATTTATATAGTATATAATATATACAGCTATTTAGAGTTGAGAGTAGAAGATGGATAGATCAAGGGCAGAGGCTGTATGAATGAGGATCGAGGATAGAGGGTAATTAAGAGGGTCCCAAGGATGAGTTTCCAAGGCTGGAGGGCAGAGGCTGGATGTATGAGGGGATAAGTAAAGGATCGATAGATCAAGGGTAAGGCTGAGGTATTAGTGTCAGGATGTTCCCAAGGCATAGTCCCAAGGCTGTAGGGATGAGTATAAAGGATCAAGGGTCCCTATCTGTACTTCACTGAACGTCTGTCTTTCATGTTATGACAACCTCCTTATCGACGACTATCGGTGACCTCTTGTCAATGAGACTGTATTCTATCGGCGGCCACTGTCTATCGACCGGCTGGAAATGGGGTGGTAATTACCTGGTTTACAATGAGCAGCTAATGACTCCTCGATCAATAGGTAAGTTTGATAATGACTCCCAACACTCACTATATAACCCTTTACCCTCTACCCTTACCTTTAGTGTACCATACAACCTATCCACCGGAAGACCTAGACATGTTAGCCCTATACCACTTCATTAATTCATCTTAGGGAGGTACAACTATCCTTCAAATAAGGTAGGTGGGAGGCTGGAACTCGCTTGCTGGCTGGATGGCTAGATTGCGGGCTTATCGACCTTGCTCCCTTCCTGAGACCTTCGACCTTTATCCCTGCCGCCTTCGATCTACCTTCGACCTCTCTTGCTGCCCGTCTTTATATCCCTACGATCCTTCAACCCGCAACCTACCTTTTCTTTTTACCTTCCCCCTTCGAACTTCATCGAACTTGCTGCCTTCATCGAACTTACTGCTGCTTATGGCTTTGATGCTAGTCGGGATGCTTCTTCAACTGCTACCGGTGTAGGCTCTGCTGCTGGGGCAACAAGATCGACTGAGTTAATGAAGTCATCTCGGTCAACAACTGACTATGGATTTGGATCCACGACTGGGTAATTCTTGATTGGTCCTGAATCATCTGTGAGGGATATGCGTGCCCCTCAGCTTTCATTACTGCATAAATATGTTTGTAGCTTAGATCGTGCGGGAATAGCCTAATACTCCGCTACTTTAGCTTCTGATTCTGTCTCTATCTTTGTGGGTCCCTTCGCTACCTTTGCTACTGGCTTTGCTCGGCTTTGGATCTGGATATTCTTCCATCCTTCAGCCAGTTCCTGTGGTCTTCATCTTCCAGAGATGTTGGGGTTCTCGTGTGACTCAGTATCGAGTCCCCCCGTCCCAGTTGGAGCCAGATGTTCTCACAGATTTTGTAGGCATATGAGTCCATATTCCATAGCAGCATTTTATATTGATCAACATTAAGTACATGATGTTTTGCATTGCATTTTCCTCCATTCAGCACTGCACTTTTAGAGGCATTTTGTTCATCGGTCAGTTTGTTTGGGATGGTGTATATTTATGGTTTCAGAGGTTTTATGGTGGTTTATATGGTGTGCCTAGATGAGTTTGATGGTCCGAGTCTTGATGGTGCGGTTAGCAGTTATGCAGTCAGTAGTAGTAGGTCTGTGTATGTGTTAGAGTTTAGTCTTGATTCATGAACCGAGTTAACAAAGGTCGGGTGCATCCTTGAGATTGGCCATAATCGGGTTAGAGATCACTGAGCTACCAGAGATGAGACTAGCAATTGGGTCGGCCTAGAAGACAATGGATGACTGTTGGAGACAACAGGATGACCGTTGCACTTCGATGCCTGGGGGCCTTGTCTACTGACTTGGCCTAGTATTCTCCTAAACCGACAGGCATGTAGTCATGTTCATTACCCAGTTATACACCATTTTCTTATGTTTACCCAGTCATACATTTAGCCCTCCACTTCCCTTCGTTCTTCCTGACTGAGAGGGACTTGTTCCAGACACAGTTACTATCTTATAGAGTCACATTCCAGCTGTACTCATTTAGTGCGTTATGCCTTAGTGAGCCATAGCAGGATCACACTACACTGGTGTGACCTACTCTTTGGAGTTGGATTGAGCCATGTTGTACACTAAAGATTGGTCTAGTACCAGAGTTTCTGTGAGAGTCCTCACAACCCTACCCTAGTGTTATTCCTGTAGGACAATTAAGCCATATGGAAAAAGTCCTATCAATACCCCCTCACCACATAAAAAGATTTTATAGGTGTCATTTTATTAAATACCATCGTCAAAGACAAGCCCGACATCCTCCCCCGGGTAAATCTTACTTCATAATATTACCCATTGTTTACGAATACTGGCCCTCCTGCCATGAACTTCTCAAGGAGAGGTAGGCGGATATTACCTTCTTTGATCGGCACCCGCCTCTAGTTAAACTGATCCCTACTCTTGAGTGGCCTGTAGTCCCAAGCACCACGGAAGGTCGAGTCGACTCAATATCAGTACTCCAGGGCCAGCACCAGAAAGAATTTTGATTCTTCGATAGGCATCGAGCAAGAAATGCATTATTGGTCGACTGAAGATGGGTGCCTCGATTCGACGATTCAAGCAGTCCTTGGGGGAATAAGAAGTAGCTCTCCCTCCTGCAGCCGATGCGTCTAGTTTACTATCCTTTTATTCCCGCCTACCGGAAAAAATTTTCTGGATGATGAACCTAACCTTTCCTTTTGTCTTTACCTGGTGGGAAATATTGGTGGCATTTGCTTCCATTTGCCTCTGTTGCCCGGTCGAGAACTCAATTAAGTCGAGATTCCCCTTGCATCCAACTTCTTCTGGTCACCTTGCCTTCCCTTCCACTGCGTCTTCGGACTCAGCGAGGTAAGGTAATAAGTAGGGATTGAAAGGTGCCTTGCTTCCCTGGCTCAACAGGATAAGCCGGAAATGCACCGGAAACTCACTCCGGCTGGAAGAGATCGGTTGCTAGCCCCCAAAAGGTCGCTTGTCCAGGGCAGCGGATAAAGGTCATTAGTGGTTGCTGGTATCGAAGGGAGCCGTCATCGACGATAAGGAATAGACATGGACTGGATTAGCAGCCCTCGCTCGGTGAGCAACTCGAATGGAGGAACCAGCCATAACTCCCACCAATAGAGGAGCTAGTAGTTGTTGTTGTTGGCTCATCCCATCTTCAATGAGAGTGGACTGCCTTGCTAGATTTGCTATTGATCGAATAAAGAGGAGCTCCCAACCTATAACCTTTCTTTCGTTGCTCGCCATCCCCCTCACTTCGGGACTATAACGGATAAATGGAGTGAGAACTTACATCATTAGAGGAGAGCAGGGAATGGCATGCTAACGAGCTTATCTGCACCTCCGGGGGATGTATAGTGCATAGGAACTTCGAATATCATCTAGATAGGGGGGCCTTCATCTTCCTATTCTTTGGGACAACAAATTACTTTTTTTCTGGCCGGAGTTTGACGGCAGGCAGATCTTGGTATTTGGAGAGACAAGGCAGGCGAATCAAGTAAGATGGAACTCCTTTGGATTGAAAGCTCTCCCTTCGTGGCATGTTGTGGTTAGATGCCACTCCTTAAGGAGTGGTGGAAATTCATTGATGTCTTACCTCGAAAAGCATACGAACATACCTCCCATCCAGAGTAATGAGTTGCGGAATTGAGGAAGGCGGAAAGAATTAATGGGTTGGGCAACCTTCCACTCCATGTCCTAGGGTGAGTAAATTAATCAAGGTAAGGTAAAGATGAGGCTGTTTGATCTGGTCTGTGAAGTGTCTCTAGCATGAAATCCCCTTTAATTGATTAATTCAAGCGGTACGCAGTAAACAGGTCTAGTAATTAAGCTAGGTAGTAGGCAGGCATGAATTGAAAGGAATCTAGGTTGATTCATATAATATTAAGTGCCCAATAATTTATTAATAATATCATATCGGCTCCTCGGCGGTAACAATAGGTAATAGTGTGAAAATAGGCATCCATCTTCAAGCAAGTGTGACTCCAGGCCTGTGAATTTTGATAGTGCATTCATCAGAGCCTTACATTACACTTTAGGAATTATTCTGGGTAGGTTACCTTTATTACTTGGATTTAAGAGCCTTAGGATATGATTGGGCTCATTAGAACCAATCCACTGGTTAGGAAAACCCCTACCTTACCTTTCATTTTAGTGTCTGCTACAAACCAACTCTTATAGTTAACCACCTATAGTTATTTCCTACCTCACTTAACCCACTTAGGAATGCCCCAAACAAAATTGGATTAGAAAGAAGTAGAAGGGCTATCTTCAGAGCTGTTGGACGGGTCAGCATACGACACACTGGTTTCACACTTCTTGAGGAATCAATCTTACTACTAGAAACTGCTCTCTTACTCACTCTTCCTATATTTGTTTTACTTACATGCATGCTATACCTGTTCCACCAGGATTTACTTACTATTTGCCTTCACCCAATGGAGGGAACACTGCCTGCACCCAACAACACTTACTTCAGTCAGGAATAGGAATCAGAGATATAGCAAGAGGATATTTACCCTTACTTTACCCTACCTTACCCCTTTGGAATTATTATGGGTGGTACCACTATTATATTATGGGGTATATGACTTCTTGTTCCTGCCAAGCAGCCTTCCCCATATGATTCATTAATTAAAAAAACTCTATTGTTGCTAGGATGTGCAAGCAGGTGACTATAGTAAATCTAAGGAGAGGGACGGAGTCACTCACCCTTTTATGGAAGGTGAGCGGAGTCAATCAATGAAGTGCGATGGTGGGCCCTCACCATACAGACATGAGTCCCTCACCCATATGAATGAGTGAGTCCCTACCGGACCTACCGGGCCTACGCAAGCGCCTATAGAGGGTTGTTGTTCCTGGATAAGATATTGATTCTTCCATATAAGAATAGAATCTCATAATAATAGATCATCTAAGAATCTATTAGTAAGCATTCATACAGGTGAGTGATAAGCCCTTAAAGGCCGTTTTCCGAGAAGAAAGTATCGCCACTTTAGACACATGTCTGTAATAATGATGAGTGATACTCTCTCCTCTATGAGCATGATCCAAAGCTAGATGCAGTCATTTCCCTTGATTTAAAGTGTTGTAAATGTTAGTATGACTCGATGCGGCAACGCCAGTTTCATTAGTGAAATTCTCCCACTTTGAAGCCAGCTATTGAAGTTCCTGCTACCGGGCTTAGTCAGCCGTGAAAGAGCTAGAGTTGAAAGCCAACCATCCCTTCCTGCAATCAAGAATAGTGGGTTGGAGTCAAGGACTATGTATATAACTAATGAATGCATAATGACATATATAATGAGATCTATTTGTATACGATATTACGGGTACGATCGATGATTCGAGCTACGATCCCATACGACGCTAAAGCGTAATTACATATATAATATATGCATTATCTGCCTCCCGCTCTAACCGGCAATAACAAGTCTTTCACTCACCACGAGCCCCTGTCGGCCTAGTCTCACTGTTTCCTCACCCATATTACCGTGAGTCCCCACCGGGCCTAACCTGTCGAGAGTTCGTCCCTCACCTCACCCTACTGGGCCTTGACCTCGAACCCTGGCCGAGTCATGGCGCCTTAGTCGAGAGTCTGGCGCCGACCCTACCGGGCCTCACCATATGAATAGTGCGTCCCTACCGGGCCTACCGGGCCTACCGGGCCTATCCTTTTAGTCGAGAGTTCGGCTGGCTCACCCTCACCCCGTTGGTCGAGCCTGCTGTAGCATCCTTTCATTTTGATCCAATCAATCAATTAGGTAGGGAATTCGGGAGATATCTCAATTCGGGATCTTGCGAATAAAATGACTCTTAAAATGAAAGCCCCTTCCTGGGCCTATTGCCCCCCGGGTTTTATCTCTTCTTCATTTAGGTAGGGCCGGCGCCCCTTACGCTTTGCTCAGGTAAGGGAGAACACTTCCTAATCATTGCCTCCCTGCGCCTCTATGCATGCGAGTCTTACTGGCACTATACTCCTTATTCACCCGGCCACCTCTATACAGAACCGGCCCTGGCTTGCTTTATTCAAGCGAACTGCCCCGAAACCTTACCTGAGCATAGCGAAGGAAGGAAAGAAGGTAAGGGCAAGTTCCGGACCAAACAAATTAGAAGCGAGGGGTTGGTTTTGGTGTTCATCGACACAAATCCCATTCATAGCATAGTGAGAAGGAGTCTTCATTGGGATTAACTGGGGTGAGACAAAGTGTAGCGCAGTCTGGTTAGCGCGGCTGTTTTGGGTACAGAGGGCCATAGGTTCAAATCCTGTCACCTTGATGCGAAACTTAATCAACCAAATCATGCGAAACTTAGTAAACCCAAATACGAACATCACTCGGCCGTTATCACCTCATCTTACTATTCACAAGCCGCAGTTTACTCCGACGTTTCCAATTTACCATAGAATCCCCGGGGCTTTCCTAGCCACTATGGTTTCGTTCAGTCCCCCTTTTGGCCTGGAAATAGGTTTTGTCAGCCTCACTTATGAGAATTTCTACCAACTTGCCTCAGGTTTATCCGTCAATTTCCCGAAGTTAACTCTAAGCTTAGTCAATCTCACTTCATTAGCGCCGCGCTATCATATGGGTAACGGAGTTCGTCATTCATGGTGGGATTTGGGGTTTCCCCAATCCTCTCCAATAATCCGGATTTCCGAATTTCCTACGTTATGTGTTGCTTTCTCAGCTTTCGGAAGGATTATCCAAAGACTCTATTGCTGATCTAGCGGTCTCGCCCAACATTTATTTATCTATCATCGGAGGGTGAGAGAGAGAAGGAAGGTTATACCTTCCCCCCTCGCCAGTATAACCTTGCGGAATTCACCTTACTTAATCTTATCTTACTCCGTTCCTCCTTATTTTAGTCTCGCGATTTCCTTCCCCGGGGATTGGGGTGGGTGGGTAAATAGTTAGCAATAGAGCAGCCTTACGGCACCTCACCCTCCAACCTCGGATCAACAAAGGGTATAGGTCCCTTGCTCTCCTCGAGAAGCAGTGTTTCCAGAACCACCTCCAAGACATATCGTCCAAGATGGATCTCATAGAATCTATAGGGCATGGCTCGGTCTTACCCTCATAGAATCAGTCAGACACTACCCGATCTAGTCCACAGGTCTTAGCCCGGGATGATCAGCCGACCTAGTACACAGAAGGAACTAGACAGATAACGGAATACCCTAAACTCATTACTCATTACTAGTTACTCCTAAAACACAGGCTTGAGATGGAGATTCCTTTTATCCACTTAGACCTTATAAATCATAAGGAATCAATAGGGGTGAGGTTAGTAAGGCCGCTCTATTGCTAAATAGAGGAATAATGTTGAAAAGAAAGCTGCTTAAACTGGTGCAGACTGTACTTCTGACTGTGTGGGTGTTGCTCCTTCGTACTGTTATCCTGGTTGGTGTTCCTGTATCCGGTCTCAGTGATGACTAGTAATATCGATCAAGAATGGGGAGGTAACAAGAATAAATAATGACCAAGATATGGATAACTAGGAATTCTAGATGTTTTATTACTCGTTCTGATAGGTCTTATGATAGCTAATAAGTATTTGCAAGGGATCTCAATGATATGCTGGTAGATAATAATGTAATGGGAAGAATGGTGATAATGCCAGAATTTAGATCAGACTCGAGAGGTTGTACTCTTAGAGGTGTTCCACCGCCGAACCAATCCCAATCCGAATAAGAATCCGTGCATCCTTACCAACGAATGTGGCACTCGAATTGGAGCACTACTATAGATAGTAAGTATAGGTACATCTAATTGTATGTAGTTGCCTACATCCATCATTCTCAGGATGGATTCATTTGTCGGCTTGGATTACCCTAATTATTTGGGTCCTCCTTCCAGCCAGCAAAGAAAGTGAATTTCATCTACCTACGCCATTTGCCTCACATAATCCAGAGCCCAAAGAAAGGGAGGTTGCAGTGGAAGCACTATAAACGCCAAACTTCATCATATACGCGTGAAAGATACTAGCCCTCTAAATCATTATATTAACCCTCACCATATGAATAGTGAGTGACTGCGTCCCTTCTATCTCCTTTCGATCAGAGACATAACAAGGAGGATTACTAGCTATAGAGTCTGTAACAAAGGAAAGGTCTCATACCATTAGCTTCGGCCTTAGCATGATGGCTCTAAGGGAAAAAAGAGATCCCCTTCCAGATCCACAACGGGTTAATCAGCCTTCGCCTCATCCAGCGTAGACTCCTGGGCCAGGAGATTCCGCCTTAGCATGATGGATCCTTACTATAGAGAACAAGGGACCAGCCTCTCAAGTCATCCACCTTGGAAGGTATAAGGGGGTCCTTACACTTTCTTATTGACTTCAAAGGAGATCTCTTCTACACAATAGAATGCTTTCTCTTCTAAATAAAAAGCAACTAAACTTCCCCCAGAGGCTAGACTTTCAAGTTGTGTCCCACTGGATCGTGGGCCAAGAGTAAACCCTCCTCATAAACTACACCTTGCGATAATGCTCACTAGGCATCATTGCGAACCGTTCCATATATAATTGATCCTAGACCATTTCTCTAGTTGCCCGAGCTGATCCAGTTGGCCAAGTGGTAAAGCTTTAACTACCAACATAAGAAACAGGACTAGTGGTTGTTGATCCACTACCTGAAGTAGTAGGGATGGAAGCAAGAGAAGCCATTTACTCAGTTTCAGTTTCACCCATAAGCACCAAAGCTTGTTCTTATAGCACAGGTATAGAACAGGCAGAGGTGGTTGTTTCATCCGTTTATTTAATCGATCCCATAGAACCAGAAGCAGAGGAAGTAGCTTCAGTAGTTCCATCTCTTTAGCCCGCAGAAGTTCCGGTTCCAGGTGAAGACCCAGATAGAGAGGCACCTATGGCAGTGGTTGAAGTTAACCCAGTAGCAGAGTTAGCAGCAACAAAGCGTGTGGCCTTCGCCTGGTTCCATATCAAACATATTCACCCATAGAAATAGATGATGTTTTATCTTATCTAAACCCTCCTTATAAGCTTATTGGTTATCCACTCCTCTAAAGATTCATAGGTAGCTCTCCTAGCATTTGAGGCCGTGGAGATCAAACTATGGATAGAACACAGGCTTGAAGAAGCACTGGTCTATGATGTGTCACACTACCTAGAAGAGGCAACCCGCCGCTACGATGTGGAGGAACTCTTATGACTACTGATGTGGTGACGTGTACTAGTAGAGTGCAGAGCTTGTTGTGATCTACTATTATATGGGTTGAAGCATTACATTAGTCGTGGAATGCTTTATTACATATATAATAGTAGATCTATAGTTCATTCGAGCTTGGGGCATAAATAAGTAAGTTGGGTGAGGGGCGTAGCGAGAGGTTGGTAAAGCAGGTGATTGGTGGTAACAGTGAAGTAAAGGCAAATAGGCATAAGGTTAATAGCAAGCAATAGTGCCGCACCTACTAAGATTATTGGCTAAAGCAGTAGGTTTGGGCATCACGGAAAAAGTGGGTGAAGTTAGGGACGAAGTGAGGTTGGTAAATCGAACGAACAACAGGTAGTAACCAGTGACGTAAAGGGAAGGTTCTATCTGGCCTTAACGGAAAGTGCCAACAAGAAAGAGAACTGGGTATCGTAATAGGGTTCGGATATAGGAAGGCAAACTAAATACTCAAAGGATTTTTATCCAAATGGCGTCCAATCATCTATGGATGGAAGGATGGTCAATGGGCTTGAAGCCCCGGTTACCTTTCCTACAACGCCTACCGTTTTCTGTTAGGATGATACTACCCCACAGCTTGCTTACTTGATACAGTGTGGAGTCGGGCCCCTTCCCCACAGCCTTGACACGAGCGGACGGTCCGGAGGATGGAGCTTACCTGACTTAACGCTTCTATTACTTACGTGATTTACCTTCGACGACATGCATGGGGGGCGAACCTTATAACGACGGACGATATAGAGTGCCTGGCTTCCCATCCTACCGGGGGTGTAGTACTATCCAGCCAAACGTGAGGGTTAGGCACTAGGCCAATCTAACTTCTCTTCCGACTTCCTTCCTTCTTAAAATAAGGGCATGTGATGATGTTGTTTGAGGATGGAAGCACCTAACCTTCCTGTCAGGGTACGGGTCTGTCTCTCTTCCCCAAAAATGAGATTGGGTTTGCCTGTGCTCTTCGAACATTCGATGGGTAGGTTCAAACTCTCTGGGGATGGATTGCCTCAATCTTGTCGGAACTGTCCTATGGATTCATTACTACCAGAAGACTCCAGAGATTGGATGAGCGAGCTTGGGTCGGCATTGGTATTTACTTTAGAAGCGCTTACTACATTGGATGGATTCATTTCAGCGGATCGCATAGGAAAGAACAACCGTGGGTGGGATCTTCAGAACTGCCCCGGATTGATTCAATAAAGAAGCCAGAACTTAAGAAACATGGATGGATTATATGATAGTCAATTAGGAGAGCCTTGTTGCACGCACGGGCATTCGAGAAGATCACATATTAGTACTTATGCCCCACACTTACAAGTCTTGCACCGACTTCCACATAGACCAGTGGTAGTTCAATGGTGCACGCGGGCTTCAGATACAGCATTCAACAGCGTACATAACACTTACTTAATTTATATGCTACCACTATTAATATTGTCCCGGCCGGATACGGATACTGGTGAGGAGGAATTATAAACTACTGCAGTCCTAGGATGAGACCTCAGAGACCTTTACCTTTTAGTCCCTGCTACCATTTAAAGGGACCCACCTGCACCAACTTAGAAATACTGCCTGCCTCAATTAACCCACTTAGGAGGGGGAACGAATAATGCCCCACACTTACAGACAGCCTTGCACCGGCTCCCCATAGAGCTTTTGGTTGGACCGCCTTCCATACATACAGCAGCATTCACAGCCAGGCCTGGAATCACACTTGCTTGAGGATACTGCGGGGTACCGACCTTCAGGGTACCTATGACCTATTGTTCCCACCGAAGAGCCTTGCCGATAATCTTCATCCATTAAAACCTACTGCAAGGAATAGACCTACCCACCTGAAGAACTAGACCTTTCTCCCTAGACCACTTCCTTCATTAATCGCTTAGTTGGGACTGCCTGCTATTTACCCTTCTCTTATCAGGTCAGGACCGGATTAACCAACCTTACCCTTACTGTCACCCTAGTCGATGGAGTGCTAACCCATTGCTGAAGCCAGGAAGAGTACGGTAGGCATGGCAGGCTATTAACCCTTTAATTACGAGCATCCACCTGTTCTATTCTTTACTTACCCCACTTAGTAATGCCCTGTACACATAGAGCATTGGATTATTAGCTGGAGTACGAGCGATACCATTCACTGCAGAGCCTACTTGTTAATTAGGAATCGGGCTCCTGGATGACCTCTACCGCATCGAGGGGAATGGTTAGCGGGGACTTCTACTGTTACTGTAGGGGAAAGAAAGGAATAGGCTTAGTAGGGCTCGAACCTACAATATCACCGTTATGAGCGGTACGTTTCAACCAATTAAACTATAAGCCCCTACGATTCTCTCTACATGCAATTCGCTCACTTTTTCCCCCCCGCCCCTTAATCAATCGCGGAAATATGAGGGCCTCCATCTATCTATTTCCTTATCTTTCCAGCCATAAATTGTTCATCCATCTCCATTTCCTATTTATTCATTTGAAACGAAAATGATTTTTCAGGTTCTCCTTCCACCCGCTTGCTTACTTACGCGACTGACTCTACTTACTCGACTGACTTACTGGCTTTCAATACGTTACGCCTAGCCTGTCTAAGACATTAGTTACTCCTAGCTTTCAATATACCTATGGCCTAGCTTTCAATATGCTACGCCTAGCTTTCAATACGTTACGTATTCTTTTATTCCCTCAATACTGACATACGCATCCATCTTTGAGGGAGATGAGGTTGTTTCTGGCTCGCAATAAAGCTAGGGCCCGGCAACTAGTAGTCCGTCCTATCTATCTACCTCTCCAAACACAATATCTTGAGTACCAATTATGGTGACCACCTCTGCTGGCATGTGATGTTTGGACATAGAATCGAGTCCTTGTAAATGGGCAGAGCCAGGTGCTCTTATTCTACGACGATAGGGACGATTGCTTCCATTACTGACCAGAAACACACCAAATTCTCCTTTAGGTGCTTCAACTGCGGTATGGGTAGAAGAAGCTGGTACGGAAAAACCTTCTGTATGGGGTTCAAAATGGTGAATTGAGGTAGAGTAGACTGATGATCCCGTAGTCATTCAGGCAGGCCGTTCTTTGGACAAGCTTGCTCCTGCTCCCCCAGACCATCTTTCTCTCTCCAAACCTAACGTGATAGTTTCCCATCATAAGGCTCTCTATCTATAGATTGAGCCATTACCAGTTGGACAAGAAGCTGATTCGTCCAGACAGAACTCAGTTGACTGAAAGAACCGGTCCGCGAGGGGTTATCCCTTCCCCGGTTATCCTCGCCGCAAGGTTATACCCCTCGCTACTATAGGTCTAACCGAGAGGTATTACTGATGCTGCATAGCGCTTGTTGCTCCAGACCCCTCCCTAGTTCCCATTATCTCGCTTGTTGAGCGAGATCTGCTACTACATGATATGATCAAAATGGGGCGGGCGCTACTGATAAAGGCAGAACAGAATTGGTGTAGGCGCTATAGATCTATAGTGCATGCACAAATTCTGAACCTCCACAAATGCATAACCTTACCTTTACGGTCTAATATTACTTACATAGAAAAGTGGGATTCCCGGAATAGCCAGCGATCAATCTATTTTTTCTGCTCCCGCTTCCGAGCTAGCTACTTATAAATAGGGGCGCGTACTTATATAAATATTTATCTAAAAATACATATAAATATAAAAATAGGGGCGCGTACTTATAAATATAAATATAAATAGGCAAGCCCACCCACTCGGTGAACCAGCAATATGCGCAACTCGTAAATCAAAATGTATGTTTGTTTCGCATATTATTAATTAGATTATTGGAAATAAAGGGGGTTATGCCTGTACACAATGGACCGACTTACTGGCTTTCAATACGTTACGCCTAATAAATAGGGAGGGGCAAGGCAGGCTATGTGGATGGAAGGGGCAACCTTAATGACGAAGGTAGTTTTGGCTTTTTAGCCCCACTATATTCACCGGACAAGTTAATGGGGGAGCCGTGGCGAACGAAACCTCGGTTCATCTCGCCCCACCCCTATTCTTATTGTCATATATGGGGGAAATTGCCCCGCACCTTACTGTGATAAGCCTTCCCGAGACCAGTGGACCTCGAATAGCTTCGTAACTAGCGATCGATCAGAGCCTCAGGCTCGGAAATAATCCCGATAAGGCACTTAGCCTGAGCATAGCGAGCGAAGGGTAAGGGATAACGTCGCTGGAGCGTCTTTCCAGTGAATGGCCCAACAAGGAAGGTGGGTGTTAGTGGTTCATCATGGTCAATGATGCTAATCTGTGCTGCTACCCTATTCTTCTTCATCGGGAATAAGATAAGGTTCTACCTTTCCTGAGGCGGGCGAGGGGATTGATCTGCTCGCCTGAGGTACGAGGGCGAGGGGTGGGCCCGGCCGGTTAAGTGGTGATTCCAGAATTTGGAATTGAATAATTGGTGTAGGATTCCGAAGGGAGGGAAGGTGATCCCGGAATGCACTATAGATCGATCTCCGTTGCTTACCTATAGCAAAGGAAAGGTCTTACGCATAGCTCTTCGAGGGGAATAAATATAGTGATAACCTTTCAAGATGCGGACAAGCGGCTTCGCACCTTGCTCTCTCTTTGGTCGAGCAAGCAATAAATTCCTCGACCTCGTAACCTCGGCCGAGTCCCTACCGGGCCTCACCCATATGAATGAGTGAGTCGATGGCGGCCTTTGTCGAGAGTTCGGCAAGCTCACCCTACCGGGCCTCTCCCTCGTAACCTCGGTCGAGTCGATGGCGGCCTTTTAGTTCTTCAAGTTGATGGCGGTGGTCGAGTCATGCTGTAGCATGATGGCGGCTTTTCCCTCCCCCAAAAGAGAGTTGCTCCCATCCTCGCACGTCGATGGCGGCCTTTTAGTCGAGAGTTCGGCAGGCTCACCCTACCGGGCCTCACCATATGAATAGTGAGTCCCTACCGGGCCTATCCTTTTAGTCGAGCCTGCTTGCGCATCATTACGTAATTACGTATATAAAGAATGACTGGAATCACGGACAAGTTTCAGTCCTTATGCATTCATTCGTTATATACGTAATTACGCTTTAGCAGATCATGCATATATTATATATGTCATTATGCCATGAATGAGAGATCGATTTCGCTCACTTCTGCCATTCGTTTCTTCCAGTCATGAATGAGATCTATTATATATGTAATTACGCTCTCTCGAATCCAATCACCGTACTTCTCTGTTTGTTCCCTTTACGCTATAGGCTAAAGCGTTATTCCCGGTATCGCTGCAGAGGCAAGCAAGAGAGAAACTCACATATTAGGGAAGAGAGGCTGTAAGGGAGACCGAGTTATAGATGGTATTCCAAAGCTGGCAAGAGAGAGACGGGCCTGATAGCCCAATATTGGGGAAGAAAGAAGGCACGCTGTAAAGAAACGCTGTGGGTGGGGGAGTTCAGGCTATCCATACAACTATACGGTTATTCAGTGGGAGTTAGGCTGTAAGACGGAACAACCCAATAAGTTAGTCCTGGCAAGACGGTAAGCGGCAAGAGAGAGAGACGGACCTGGCCGAACAACTAGTGCGGTAAAGATATAACTGGTAGCGGTAAAGCCTTTGATAGGGCGGTAAATAAACGCTAAAGAGAGAGACGGACCTGGCCGAACAACTAGGGCGGTACAGATAGGGGCATGAGTCCCGAAGCTTAGAGATACTAGTAAGACCGGCAACAGGTAAAAAAAGCATGGAGTGGCACCCAAGGGTGGTACCAATGGGATAAAGCGCTAGAGTGTAACCGCCAAAGAGAGCGTGGTGAAGTTAGCGGGAAAGACAGGCTTAGAGAAAAGCTGGCAAGAGACTTAGAGTTCCAACCCTACCATTTAGGGCATTAGAGTACGGCTATGGGACAGATTGGGTGGTTGAGTGGCGCTATAAGACAGGCTGTAGAGAGAGAAAAGCCATTGCCGTTAGTCCTGGCAAGTGCCGGTAAGAGATGCAGTATAGAGGCTTAGGGATAACTAAGGTAAGTTTGGTAAGCATAAGGCTGTTGATAAGACAGATAAGAGAGACGAATAAAGACGGTAAGCAGCAAGCGGTTCAGTAAAGCCATACTGGGTGGAATAAAGATAGGTAATATAGGGCGGTAAAGCTGGTAGCGATAAAGAAACGCTGTTATAACCACACAGATAGATAGGGTTTTCCGAGAAGCTTAGAGAGACAGAGAGAAACCGTACCTACCAACTAGGGCATGGCAAGTTCCAGCTGGCAAGATAAACCCCGCCTCAAGGTCCTAGTGTTAGCCGCAGAGTAGCTGTCGTGATAACACCAACAACACCATAAAATAGGAAAGGCAGCTTGGTGATAGGAACGCCAGTGAGTGATCCGGCTTGGTTCGCTCCTCCATCCTTCGTACCCGCCCCTCGGTCCCTAAACCCCCTTGTGGACCCAAGGAAGCGTTATGGAAATTGCATATATGGTCCACAGTAACAAATTCGTATAAACGTACCTCTCCCCTCGGGGATTGGGGTGGGTGGGTAAAAGGAGAGGTGATTGAACCCAGGATTGACCTTACCATACAACTATTCATTTCATAAAGTGATATCAACTCAGATCAGATTAATTGAATCACCGAGATATGATTTGATCAATTCTGAGATCATGTAATTACATATATAATAGCAACATTGTCTGCTAAAGCGTAATGACTAATTGAAATGCATAATTAAATATATAATATATGCATGATCTGCTAAGGCATAATTACATATAGAATTCATGACCAGCAGCCACTCCTCGGCGATAGCCTCTTTTCTTTCCTCAATCCCACCCATTATAGACAAAGATAGATAGAACATGCTGATGCCTTAAATAACAAACCCATTCTGATCGGAACAAAAGATCTAGTAAATAGAAGGGATGGGTTCTCGGTCCCTTTCATCTAGTGGTTAGGACATCGTCTCCTCATGTCGAAGACACGGGTTCGATTCCCGTAGGGGATAGGTAGGTACTCATTCCCGGTCTCATTGCTGAGTGACAGGCTGAGAAGCACACGCACCTATATGCATATCCATATATCATATCGATACATCCATAGATGGGTAGAAGATATCTATTTATATCCATATATGCATATATCTACATATATCGATATGGATACAGATATAGATCCATACATAGATACGGATATGGATCTCCATCTTACTTACGCGACTTAATACTGGCTGGCCTGGTGGGGGGCTTCAAATGCCCACGGTAAACTATATGGGAATTGGGTACGGGTATGTACAGAGCGTGGAGCCATCCTGTCCTGCCTGATGGGTGCGCGCTTTCAATACGTTACGCCTTCTCTTCAACGCGTTCTTGGTTGGGATGAAACTGACCCTGCCCACGAGGGGGAGATCCGACTGACCCTACTAAGAAAGAGGAGACTCAGGATGCGGGGCCTGCGGCAGAGCCACAACACGGGAAAACGAACAACGAGATCATTGATAGGTATAACTGGCTCGTGGCCTGTTGAACGACTACAGCTAGCTGTAGCGAGAACCAGAGATCGCTGATTAAGGGGCGATCTATTAAGGGGCTGCTATGTACACTTGGGTGGGCCATAAGAGCCCCCATTGTCAAGATGTATGTATGGAAAGGACCTGAGCGCTCATCCTGGCTCGCTCCGGCCGGTACCTATATATATAGGGGGGATAACGAGATGGATCGGATTCCTAAGGGATCATTGACCATGGGACCAGCCGAATCGACGTCCCTGCCTCCCGGAGAACAGCTGTTGTCAACGAAGCGACCTGTACATTCCGTGAAAATGAGAAAGGATTATGGGGGACCTGGTCCTCTGGTCCTGCAGGCAGAAGGAAGGCCGCGAGAGGAAGGAGTGGATGCTAGGAAACATATCCCATTATGTAAGGGGACAAAGGTTTCCATCCGTGCAAAACCAGCAAATAGCGTATATCTTATCTAAGAGTATAGTAGTTTCCCAAACCGATAGGGATAACGGGAAAGGAAGAAGGAGGAAGAACCGCGAGGTTATCCCTTCCCCTACCCCCCGACTAGTATAACCTTGCGGAATCACCCGAACCCAGGCCTTCCTACAGTAACTTAGTGCTGCGCCGCGCTAATTTAGCCCAAGCCGGAGATGAAAAAACCAAAAAGATATCCGAATCCCTTCCTATTCCTTCTTCCACATGTTCAATCTTTTTCCAGCGGTTTTCCCAGAGATCTTTCCCATTAACGCCACTCTAATTCTGCTCATTCATGGAGTTGTATTTAGTACCTCTAAGAAATATGATTATCCACCGTCAGCAAGTAATGTGGGTTGGCTTGGATTACCCAGTGTTGTGCGCCTAGGAGGGTTTAAGCCCGTCTCGACCAAAGAGCCGCCATCACCCGATAGGGGGCTCGACCGAGGTTACGAGGCTGAGGTAATGATGAAGTAATGAACACTCGACTAAAAGGAGAGGGATTTCTCTCTATTTTCTGAAAATAGAGGGCCGCCATCAGGGCAGCGCGCTTCAGAATGCGAAGGTTTCAAGTCTTTATCGCCCGGAATAGCTCCCTCACCTAATGCATGCGCGGGTTCGGACCGCAGGCAGGGAACCGTAGCATGGGGGTACTATCATCATTTTGCCGCCGCAAGGCTGGCTAATCGCAATAGGGGCGAGGTAGCTCCCCTCAGGATGTTCCGGAAGGTGCATGAGTCCGAACGCTATTATTAATGTGCGACCGACCCGGGGCCGGATTAGTGTACCACCTGTGATTAACAGGTTCGGCGTGGGCTAGAAAGAAACGGCGGCAGCGGCGAGTAAACGACCGAACGTGCTGCAACCTAGGGATCACCAGGCTGCTCTTTCGCTCTATAGGGATCAGGGCGAGAAGTGGGGCATAGCACAATTTGGGAGGGAGGAGGGTTTGGTTCGCCCACCAGCCAGGGTGACTGATCCTGCCGTAGTGTACTCCTATTGCACCAGCAACCGATGCTTGTCGAGCATACGACGATGCGTGAATAGCCCTATTCTTTTCTTTTTTCATCGAATATTGAATCGAGGGAGGAAAGGGCGGTAGATGGTAATGTGATGTCCTACGTCGCGTGTCCCCAACCCGTGCTGCGCCGCGGAAAGGGCATCGGAAGATGGGCGAATCAGGAGAATGCCATACCAACCAATATGGGTTTCAATACTGGGTAATATCGTATGATACAACTAAATGGAACCAAGCAGCCGAGGAACTAACTGGATAGGACCTTCCTTATAGATCGAGCACAGGATAGGCAAGAGATCCTGTGAGTTATGGGGAAGATATGCTCCGGGATCTGCAGCTGACCCCCTGCCCTGACCCGTACAGTGGTTTTGGGTCTCGTGGGCTTCTGCGCTATTCTCCTGGGTGGGCATACATAATAGCGCATATTAGTATTAGGCTCAATATGCATGCGCAACGAGGCGAGGAAGGAATAGGCAGGCACCACTCTGGATCCAAGTGGATGCTACGCTACGCCTGACCCGCTGAGTGAGCGATCTATGGCGATTCTGGACGCACGCACCGGAGCCTCACCTATATGGGATATCCAAAAGGCCTCCACGGGATAAATATAAGGTGGTTTTTCCAGAGTAGAGTTTAGATCTGATCGATTCCTCCATCTGGCTGCTTTATCTCGTAAAGCCAAAGACGCCCCCCTGAATTGAGGACAAGGTACAACTGTTGGTAATTCCTACCTATAGGTAGGTAGGGGCGAACTCGAAGGCGTCTGGACATGATCGAAGAACCTAGATCCGGGCTGGGATAGTGGCATATGCCATATACTCCTGCTGGGGGGCATCGAATGCCCATCAGTTCCGAAAAGGTTCGCTCATGCGCATCCTACCTACCTACGGTTCCGCTAGTTCGCGCAAATCTGAATGAGTTATCACGGACGAGCCACATGCAGGGAAACACGCATGTGTGGTTCTGGCCACCTTCGGTATCTAATAAGCATGCTTTTGCTTGCCGCTGGCGCACCTCTCCTTGCCCTCCTATTTGTCGAGCAAGGGAATAACCTAACTATCGCCCATTTGTTCCGGAATCATTTTTTGAGGAAAGACGATTCTACATATTTTTGCCAAATATTTCTATTATTAGGTACGGCTGGTACCATCCTGATGTGTTTCGATTATTTCGAAAAAGATAGGTTTAATGCTTTCGAATCCATCGTATCAATTCTACCTCCTACTCGCAGTACGCTCTTTATGATCCCGGCTCATGATTCAATTGCCATGTATTTAGCTATTGAGCCTCAAAGTTCATGTTTTTACGTGATCGCAGCATCAAAAAGGAACTCTGAATTTCCCACGGAAGCCGGCTCGAAATATTTGATTTTAGGTGCAGTTCCCCCTGGAATATCATTGTTCGGGTACGACCGGACAACTACCGATATATGTTATTCCCGTCAACATTACGGCTTATATTATGGGTATATGTTATTCCCATCAACATTACGACTTATATTATGGGTGGATATTGTATCAAATTAGAATTTCCATCCGTTATGGCAATATTAGCCAATATATGAATAGGGGGGGGGACGAATCTATTTGATTCTATATAGATACATATGTATTGGTATATACAGGTACGTCTAGGTATATATGGGTGGGTATATCTACCAAAATCTTTCCCCTCCTCGCCAAACGTCCTTCAGCGATGGCGACGGGCGGCTATGTCTTTATCTATATCCCTCCTACGTGCACAAACAATATGAGGGACTCTATAGAGATTCCCCTTGGTCTAATCCCACGACGGAGAGTATCCCCGGCGTCAAGTTCGGATTGGGGGGAGTAGAGCGAAATGGATCTCCTTGGAGGGGTATTCCGAAGGTGTAACCAGGGCAAGGCAACGGCGGGTGCAAAAAAAGTGAGTTCCCGATACTGAAACCAGAGGAGCGACCAGTTGGTTCACCAAACCCCAACCCAGCGTCACACGATATCCCTCCTGGTCCGACGAAGGGATCCAGTGCCCTTATCCCGACTCCTCCCGGAATAGCGTTATCGGAGCCGAGCCAGGAATGGCCGAAGTGATGAGTGGACACCCACCACTCTCGGTTAGAGAGGCCCTCTTCAAGACATTCAGGAAAGATGCTCACAGGGGATAGAGACACTCATAGGGACTTCTACCGCGCACGCGCTGGTAAAAACCACCCACCTCGACCGGATCTACCGAACGGATCAGGCCCGGTCACGTAAACCACCCGCTTCACCAACCAAATGGTCTTGGACAGAGACCTGCTGCTTACTGCCCACGGAAACATCCGATCCCCGATTCGATAAACCTCACTCGGGAGAGGTAACGTGTGAGGAAGGGAAAGGTTGAAGAACCTCCGCCCACGGTAAAAGGGCCAATCTCATAGTAAGAAAGTCCTAAACCGCCGCCAGAGGCGAAGCCGAATGAAGCCAAAGAGGCGAAGCCTCACCATATGTGAATAGTGAGTCCCTCTTTGTGTCGAGAGCTGCATCTCACCTTACCAAGCCTCTCACACGTTACCTCACCCTACGGTCACTTGCCATTTCCGTTCCTTAGAGTCACTTGCCTTAAGCCTTAGAGTATGCCCTTACCATAGTTCCGTTAAAGCGCCTTAGTAAGTTCCATGGAGTAAGGCCAGACTGCCTTAAGCCATAAGTACTAGCACTTGATACTGCCGGTACTAGCCTCCGTAAGTTCCATAGTCGTTGTCTTAAGCCGGTAGAGTAAGGTGAATAGCCTTAGTCTTAAGCTTCCGAGTAAGGCCATAGGTTCCGTGTAAGCTTTAGCCTTAGTAACTTGCCTTAAGAGACCTTAGAGTTCAAGCCAGTTCAAGCGTCTTTAGAGTCGGTCTTTCTTTAGCCAGAGTCTCCGGTAGAGTAAGGTGCAATTCCGGTCTACTTGCTTTAGTCTTAGCCTTAGTCCAGTAAGTTCAAGCCAGCCTTACGTCTCCATTCTTGTCAAACGAGAAGAAGCCAGAATCAAATGATCTTTCAACCAACTCTATCTCTTAGTGTCTCCATTCTTGTCAAAAGAGAAGAAGAAATAGGCCTGACTTAGCTGAGCTCTAGCGAAGAAGCCAGGTAAGGTTGCCGTCCGTCCATACACTTGTTTGTGTGTGTCTCCTGAGCTCTAGCGAAGAAGCTGTTGTATCCTTTTCAATCATACTATACCCTTTTTTCTATATGCTATTAGTAGATAACTATTCTTTCTGTTCTTATCTTTCTAACTATCCTGAGCTCCAGCGAAGAACTAATGAGAGCTCTGTTCCATCAGGTCACTCTACAGTAGCTTTAAAGACTGCTTTTCTGTTTCCGTCCCATTCCCGGACTATTAGCTTCCGTCTGGATTAGCCTTAGTAAGGTCCACTTTATACTTAAAAAAGCTGCGTAATAACTACTAGTTAGTCTTAGCCTTAGTTCCCATTTCAATGAGCCGATACAAGCTTTAGTCTTGGCCTGAGTTCCCTGGAGTAAGGTCTACTTGCACTAGCTTCAGTCCATACAGTCAGTTCCATTTCCGTTTCAGTTCCATAGCCTACTAGACTTTATACTTTCAGGTCCATAGAAAGAAAAAGGCCCAATTTCACTTCTTTGTCTCTCAATGCGATTATTCTATAATTGGACATAGTTTAACACCGCCTTATGTTAGATATATGTTTGGGAGGGCACTAACCTTACTGTTTTGCGATGGGATGTGCCCTTCAAAGAGAATAGATAATAGATAGGAGGAATAATAGCTACGAGAAAGTATATGCATCATTGATCTCCTTATGCCAAGGGGTTGATCGCTCATTAATCTCCTGGGTGGAAGCCTGCCTATGCTTTATTCTAAGGAAAGAAGTGGCCTGCTGATGGTGTATGTTGGGAGCTGGGTTTCTTCTTTATAAAATATGTTCCCTTCCTAGTAAGGTTAGTGTTGGTACGACCGAAGGGAGCTAAGGAACCAGTGACTAAGGTACTGTCCTCATTTTCCAAAAGGGCAATATGAGCTATACTCTTATCTTCTGAACTGTTAAAGAGCATGGTACCATGAAGCACAGATCCATCCGGGATAGGCATTGACCAGCTGCTCCACCCAACGTACAATTGATTATTGATTCATTAGGCAAGGAGGATATATACTCTTTTCCTCCCTTATAGGTTCTACCAAATAGATGTTATCCTCGATAAGGAAAGACATCCATGCATTATTGATCAGTCTATTCCCCCTTCCTGGGTGAGGGAAAAGGTATAAAGGGCTGGGTGGGATAAAGACCTTATCCCATTAGTTTGTGCCTACACCGGTTGCTACCATTTGAGTAAGTTACCGGACTAGGCCAGGTGCTAGGTGTTTACTTACTTCCTCACCAGGTTTTGATCCGCTATACAGGTAAGGAACCAGGCCCTTAACTATGCCATTGAGATTGATTAAGGATATTGATTGATTACCGACCTTGTGTAGGAAATAGATTGATTACAGGCCCTGCTACTTAAGCTGGCCCTCCTACCACCCATAAGTGGCCTGCCTTCCTGAGGTAGCCGTCCTTTCTTCCTTAAACGGCCTGCCTTGTTTGGCTCATTCCACCAGATAGTAATTTTAGCCTTTTTCCTTTCTTCGCTAGAGGGTCCTGATCAACCCTTCGTTCGTTATAAGGTCCGGAAGGTATGAATTTCACCTACATAAGGCCTATAAATGGATGGTTATTTAAAAGTCATTTTATAGATAGATCTGAGAAAGGAAATATCGTTATAGGGAAAGGAAAGAAATCATTTCTTTTTCCTTGCCCTCAGAAGCGCAAGACCTCCAGACCTTTTAATGGATGAATGGATTAAAATAATCTAAAGAAGATCCACAAAGCTAAGGAGGTTCTGTAGGGTATTGATCCTATTGAACCTTGAACCTCAACATCACCATAAAAGCCAGGTCCCACTAGAGGAATGAATAAGCCCCTCAATCCTTCAGCCTTCACCTTGAATCTCACACCTTAAGCCTTCACCCACTGAACCAACCCTTCATCTTGAGCCTTCACTCTGAGCCTTTAGACAGAAGCACAGAACCCTTGAACCTATAACCTCTCTCTGCTGCTCTATCTCTGCTCTCTGCCTTCAATCAACCTTCCTGCTGCCTGCTTCAATCAACCTTCCTACCTCACTTGCGGCCCCCCTATCTTCCTATCTTCCTACCTCTTCTACCTGCCCGCCTCACCTGCCTAGCCTGCCTATCTCACCTACCCATCCATCATCTGTCCCAGCCAATCATACCTAACCTGCTGAACTCACCTACCTCACCATCAATCAGACCTCCCATATCTTCATTCCTACCCTCTCATCCTCACTACCTCAGCATCAGACCTCACATTTCCACCATCTATTCATCATTACTAGCCTACCTCACCTACCTTTATGCCTAACCTACCTGCATCATTACAAACTACCTCATCATCAGTCATACCTTCTAGCCTGAAGACCAGCTCTTACTCCTACTGCTCTTACTCCTGCTGCTCCTTCTTATCTCCTACTACTCTCCTTTCACTTGATTACTTGAAGAGAGACTTAAGGGAAGGTGAAAGATAAGGTTCAAGGTCATGCCTCACCTTAGGTAGTAAGGTCCTTAGTTCAGAAGGTTAGGAAGGAGGGCTCGACCGTTAGGGAGAGGGATATTTTGACTGGTAACCCTTGAATCATAATCGAAGCTTACTTTTTCATCTCTTACTTTACTTGGCGGCACATGGCCTGGATTCTGATAAGTAGTAAGTCCAGTCAGAAGGATGGCTAGCTGGTGTGTCTGGTCTGAGCCTGAAGGTGACTAGGCTGTTCATCAGGTTGGGTAGGCAGGTAGGAAGATAGAGATATAGATGCCATATCTGAAGATAAATAGAGAGATGGAATTAGCTGGATATAGATATATACGGTATGATGGTATGCTGGTATGGATGCTGGGCTGATGATGGGAAGATGGGATGGATGGATCGCTGGGATGAGGATTACTGGCTGTGATGCTTCTTGCTTTGTTGTTGGGGCTGGAACTTCAATAGGTAGTAGTGACTGAAATACCCTGGCTATAGGCATGGGCATGTCCCTAGCCAGCCAGCTTCTGTTAGTAGCGTTGATCCCTTATCTGTCTTCTACTACTTCTTAGCTTACTTTATTACCTACATTGGCTACTGAGTCAAGCCATCCCACCAAACCCCCAGATGACGAGAGAAGAGAAGGACCCTTCACCACATACCCGATAAAGTATGCCTAGCACGTAAGGCAAAGTAAGGAAGGAGGAACACATCATTGGCCGAGAGGATAAGGAACACCTCATATTCCCCAGCAGAAGTCGAGACAAGAGCAGAAGTCGAGACAAGCTTTTTCCATACGTGATATCAATATTTGAACCAAGTTGCCAACGCGAGAGAAGTTCTTACCGTCAGATGATATAAAAGGACCCGTTCAATCACCCGTTCACCATACCCTGGGAAGGTACTATGCGCAGTTAATGATGGTTATGTGCATGCAGTGAACAACGGCTATGTACATGGGACAGGGCTAAGCGAGACAGACCTTCACATCAAGAGCGAGTTTTACTACAGCTTGTTATATATGATTCACCTGTTGAGGATCATATGCAACAGACAGTGTGGATATACGAACCGTTCACCAAAAGCCTAGAAATATAGAAACCTCAGGGAGAGGGGCTAGGTAGTTTCATTCACGCAGATCAAGTTGAGCCAGTCACGCAGGTCCGGTAGGTGGTGCCCATTTCCCTAACTCCTTCCTCCACCCATTTGAAGTTCCCCACCAGAAGGCATGGAGCCGTGTCGTTTACTTATGAGCATATCGATTGAGCCATGTTACCGCCTGAAAGACGAGATTGATTTATTTCAACGGATTGATAAATGAATCCTTCTGCTGATGCTGCTTGCCGAAGGTGCTCGATCCTGCTATCCCTCAAGATGAAGAACTTTGTTTGCTTGCTTTCTCATTTCCCCCATGTTACCCAGACAAGTTAGATTGAGACAAGTTGTTAACTAACGAGGAGATAGTGCTTGAGCTATGTTACACTGCCATACGAGCATATCGATTTAGTTCCCATGTTCCCACCATAAGCCATATGCCTTCACCACCAAGTTCACCAACAAAGAGAACATACCTCAGGGAGGAGGGACTATATAATAGAGCCATTCAAGGAGAGGGGCTTTGTGCAGTGAACAAATATGTGCTACAATGAGGTGCCACAAACGAATATGTGCAACTAGGTGAGCAATACCATCTCACTTCACCCATTGATCACCAGAATAAATTGAGACAAGTTGTTACCTTACGTGATATCAATTTAGCCTGGGTGGCACCAGACGAACGAGAGAGAGAGACAGGTGCACTAGAATAGATTGAGCCAAGTTGGCAACATACCTGGCACATCGACCCCACATTATAAAGACTAGACCTAGGGGAAGTCACCTCAAGGACATTGTGAACATCAAGCCGGAGGCACAGTCAGTTACACCTGCTGCAGTCAGTTCACCCCTCAAGCCCAGTTACTTCCCAAATGGACTCAGCTATCGAATCAACCTGTTCACGACTTCCCAAAGTTACACCATCTGCTATTTTACCTACTGCCCACGGGTAGATATTCAACCAGCTTTGTTCCAATAACAAGTGGCACTGCAGAAATCCTTGATTTGCTCACAGTATCTTTTAGACACAGGCTCTATTTAAGCAGTGGTCCCAATTGAGACTCTGGGCTTACCACACGGGTCTCTATTAAACAGTTCGCAAACAGCGGGTCCCAAGAGACATCTTATCCCAAATGCTTTGTTATACCTGCTTTTGCATATAATAAACACCACACCAAATGGACTCATAATTCTCTAATCAAATGAAAAAATAAACTATATTCACGTGTGTGCCCATGGTTTGTTATCTCATCCAACACAGAATAATCACACCCAGTCCCAGCATAACTATGTTCTCTAGAATACCACAGTTAAATACTGCCCGAAGTTACAACATCTGCTATGGTACCTACTGAGCATGGTTCTATATTCAACCTGCTATATCATTCAGATGGTTCCCCATTCTACTATGGGCTTCCCACGGGGCTCTAGTAAACCCGGTCTCTAATAAAAAAGCTGGTCCCAAATAATCTCTATATATAATAAACCAGTGAACATTTTAGCTATGTAACTTACTGCCCACGGTTGGTTTTCTAATAGCCCCTGGTCTCGATTCACCCGGTTGAGGGTACAACCACACCAGGCAGGGGAATCGATAGAAAAAAGGAATGTCATCAGTGTAAAGGGTAGACACTTGACTAACGGAAAGAAAAAGAACACAAGGGGGTGCTAAGACTGTCTAAGGGTAAACTGGCTTTCGAACAGGCTTGGCCCTCGCTGATAGTAGGGAGACTTAATATAGTACTGTATCTGGATCCGGAATTGGATATGAAACCAAGCGAAGGAATGCGGGATCTCTAGCTGTCACCTTAACTGCTGGTGGTGGATCAACAAAAATTGGGTATTCGACGGGTATTCCAAGCGCTTAGGCAATAAGGCTGGGTCTGCTGGATAAATAAAAGAAACTGCCTCTGCCTTTGTATAACCACTAGAAGCTATGGGCTTCGCGCTTGTGCTACCTTTGCCTTCGCTACTGTATCTGCCTTAGCGCAATTCATAATATCTTATTATATGATCTTATTACATGAGGATATGAGGGTTAAGAGTGCAATTGGATGATTTGCATCTGAATCTGCTTATGGTGGTGTATAAGCAACCGATGAACCAACTTCAGAAACTACTGAGTCTACTGGGTAAGCGACTCTCTCTGGTACCCATACTGATGATGGTTAATAAGCTGCTGCTATAGCGACCTCTGCCTCTGGATATAGATATTGTACTGGAACTGCTAAAGGATATGTACTGATAATGCCTCTGCCTTTGCTGCTGCTAGGTCTACTTCTAGCTTTGTATTTGCGTATGGATATGGGACTACGCCTACACTAGGTAATGTACAGAAAGGCGGAACAGGGTTAGCTTAGTCTACGACTGGCTTTGGATCTTGACCTGGATCACGAAGGTCCGCATCTCGCTATCGTCACGGATATGGATCTTTACATGGCTATGGATCTTGACCCGGTGGTGGGACAGGAAGAGATACCGGGCAAGGTGGTGGCGGTTATAGGACAGTAAGGGAGGGAACTTATAAGCTTAGGCAGGTAAAGCTTAGAGGGGGGAAGGCTAGAGTGAGACGGGGCAGTTAGAGGAGGCTTAGGCGGGTTAGGAAGAAACCGATTCTATTGCCATTTTAGCGTGCTGTAGAAACACTTTCAACCTTAGTGTAGCATACATAGGACACTTTTTAGGGGGGTGACTCACCCAAAAGGAAGATTTTGGTGCTCCCACTTGTTCTTGTGCTTTCGACAAAGTATGGGTAAAGATCTAGGTTTCTTGGAGAAACTCTACTGTAAAGAGGCCGCTGTTCCTTCACTAGAACCTTGTCGATCTTAATCTGATTTTGCTTTTCTTTTCAGATCAACATTTGGACAACAAGCTTTTCTCCCTCCTCAACCTTTGTGGGAAGCTCCTTAGATGTGGAGGACCATTGGGATGGAAAATTCCCCTAATAAACCTGGCCTGGGGGGTGGTCAATTTGCTAGTGAAAAGGTGGCCTATGAAGGGCAAGACCTATCGGACCTATCCACCAGGTGGTAAATGAACTAGTGAAAGGGTGGCGTGTCCACCAGCCCAAGATATGGTAAATTCCCTAATGAAAGGAACGAAGTCGCTCATCCATCCGAATTTGAGATTAATAAAGTGGTGTCTCATCCAACTCATATCATATCATATCATCTCAGCTCAGGCAATGAGGAATCGCATTATCGCATTACATTATTGGTTGAGGAGGTTTAGGAGATCGCTACCGCTAGCATTAGGAATAGGAGGAATTATATCTATTCAACTAACTCAAATGGGTAAGGTTAAACTAGTTATGGGAGTTATATCTTATATAAAAGAAACTAACAACTAAATAGGTCAATAGGAAGGAGGCTAAGGTGGGTATTATCAGTTGAACTCAAAGGAGGAAAACGTATGAGATGTCATGATCTATCTCAGGCTAACTAACTAAATAAAGAAAGAAAGAAGTAGCCATTATACAGAAGGATCGAACAATCTAATAACTAAGTAAGAGTTGGTAATAGTGGCACCGTACTTCAAGCAAGCCAGAATGCATCCATCCATGATCCACGAGATAAGTGAAACGGGAGATAATTTAAACCGAAGGGAGGGCAAGGAAGGCTAGTTAGAACCAGAAGCGATATATCCATCCTTCGTAGCTTCCCATCCTGATTAGTGAAACCTGAAGCTAGATATATATGGCTGCATGCAGTCTAGTTAAGGCTTCTTATATTCCCACTTAGCTGCTCTAAATAAGTAGTGAGGTAGTCCCGCATCCCACTCTCAGCATGCAGTCTATTCTTTCTTAGCTGTACCTCATTCTATCTTGTCTTGTCTGTACCGGGTACTTACTTTTCTTTCTTGTCTGGGTAGATTAGTCCGGAACCGCAATCTTGCCTGTGTCTGTCTGTGAATGAAACTATCTGAGCTAGCTAGTGGAGTAGCCTTGAGTCCCCTACTACTGAGCCTTTTTAGTTAGGATTAGAGAATGTGAAGTAGCTTAATTAGAGGCCCCTCTTTATCTTCCTTTATAGAAGTACAGTTTTCTTTATTTAGTACGTGCCCCGTTCTTTAGCCTCTCTGTTTTTAGAAGTGCCCCAAGTGCCGCCTCTCTAAGCAATTCATTCCCTCACCCATATGAATGAGTGAGTCCCTACCGGGCCTCCCCTTCCTGTTCTCTCTCAGTATGGAAGAAATCTTCTCATACCTTCTTCTCTTAAGGAAGAATCCTTTAAGTATGAGGCGGGCAGGGGGAGATCGTATCGATAGACTTTGTCTACGATATTATGCTTGCTGCCAGGGACAACATCCTTATTAGTGCCATCCCCTTCCTTCTATGGCTCCATTTAGAATAAGAAAGACTGGCTAGTTAGTGAAACAACACACGCTTTATATGGCCGGATTCTTTCTGTTATGGCTAGCGAAGCAGAGACGTTGTAGAAGCGTGGGCTACACACTCTATAGAGCTAGCGAAGATGAAACGCTATATATGGTTCTGGATTCTCTTCTTTCTTTAATTGTACCAGAATTTCATCTATATATGCACTTGATTCTATCGAATCTCACAAAAACCTACCTTGTGCTAATAGGATTTCTTTTATACTATTGCAAGTTGAATATGCGCTGGGTAATTGCCTAATGCTACCGCGTGTGATTGAGTGGGGGAATGAACTCAAAATATTTGATTTGTTGGTGGGGGGGTAGAATTAATGGTTGTTCTTCAGTATGAATCACTATAAGCAATACTTGAAAGGAGTGTAAGGAGGTTCCCAAGGGTAAGTTTCAGGTCCCTCCCAAGGATGAGTTCATAGGCGGAGTTTCGGGAAGGTCCCAAGGATGAGTGTAAGGCTGAGTCCCCAAGGAATTTCCCAAGGCAGAGGTATGAGTATGAGGTTTCAAAGGATATTCAAAAGGCTGTATGGATGAGTATTTTCAAGATCAGTGTATTTGTGCAGGTCTGTTTTTCGTATGGCTGCGAACGTGGTAAGCCCAAGGTAAGGCCCAAGGTAACAAGGAACCAAGTTTAGTAACAAGTTTAGGAACTAAGGTAAGGAAAAAGGGTTATTCCAAAGAAGACTAAGGTTATATGGATATAAAAGCATGCGTATATAAGGGTGATAGATTATAGACCGACGGGTGATCTCAACCGAGTGAAATATAGGTCGGTTTGTAATTGCTTGGCATCAGTTGTGAATACTTCTTTTGGGTAGTGGCAGAAATACATTAATGTGGTTAACATGTCCTAGGTAGTAAGAGTGTATTAGTAAGTAATAGTTAGGTAAGCATCAGTAGGAGGGGTTGCTTGGAAAAGGGTTGCATCAATCAGTAGGCAGTGGCAGTGCTTGGTAAGCATCAGCGGGAAGGGTGGCTTGGACAAGGTGATAGTGTGATTGTAAAGAAGGTATGTCCGAGGTGTTAAGAGTAAGTATAGTATGGGAAGGCCTAGGGCATACATATTTGAGAGCCTCGGTAGGCAATTTGAGTTTGGCGGTACCAGGTGAAAATAGTGTAACGGATTAGTAGCAAGTGGCAGTGTTACCTACCTAGTGCCTTGCTTAGTAAGCCTGCCCAGCCTTGCCTTGACCCATCTAACCCCTAAACTCGTGATTTGTCTAATTATCAATGGCGATTTTGACGGTTTTTGCAATGTCTATCGATCTCAGATCAAATCCCTCGGTCTCGGTGTTAATGAAAATCATTCACTTGTGAATGGAATCTATTTCACTTCACAGTATTCCCGCACTTGGAATTTACAGTACTACCCCACCCAGTACTTCCCATTGAACAGTTCTACCTAAGGCACTAGGTAACAGTTCTACCTTGCTCCTCCTGCTCTGTATTCATCAACTGATCCTACAGTATGGGGTTACTCATTGTAGGTAAAATTCCAAGCCGATCTAACCACGATCGAATCCAATAGCCTCTAAGACGTATTAGTCCAGTGATTAGGCAAATCAATCAAAATGGCAGGTAACTAGTCTATGTAGGATGTGTAGGTAGTTTTTATGGTAGTCTAGAGCTTGTATAGATTGTTTTTAGGTAGTATTAGTTCCATTTCAAGTCTCACTCGGAATAAGTGTCATTAGTATATGTGTTATAGGGTATACTAGTATGTAAGTATATTTTGTATGTTGAGATAGCATGTCAGCCCTCAGCCTTTCCCTTATATCGAGCTATTATGGTTCCTTGCCACAAGATATATCCATTTATGGCTCCATAGACCTAAACTAGCCATACAATTTCAGAGAAGGTGGACATACATACCCATCCTGTGGGACAAGGTTGAATCCAAACAGAAACCCTTCCCTTTCTGCCAGCTACCCATTTTGTGCGTTTAGGCTTATTCTTTATGAACCTTCCTTGCCCTCCTCGACCTCGTAACCTCGGCCGAGTCCCTTAGGGCCTATTTTCAGGAAATAAATCCTTCCTTTTAGATTATTTAGGAAGCAGACTTTTTATTATGCCGTAGATTACTTTCTTATGATTATTTTATTATTATTATTTATAAATAGCACTACTGTCTTCGTACAACCCCATCCGCCAAGGTGAAGTTCTTCCTTAATCCAACTACTTCACCACCCACTGCCCGGATTGCATGCATGGATGGATGGAGGACCTGGTAAAGCCTACTCAATTCATGTTTGTGTGACGACGCTACCAACCTGGACTGTTTACCCTTATTTACTGACTACACTTAGTGATTGGACGTGCTTGGGTCGGCACTTACTTACAGCCATCATTCGTATTGACCAGCCTACATAAACACTTTCTTTTTTACCTTACCAACCACCTTTTCTTTTTACCACCTAGACTGGCCGACCTTAACTTAGAGCTTTGGATGGGCTTGCTTGGGTGCGTGGGCACAACATTCTCTTACCTTGACCCTACGCCTTTACTTCACGTTCGACCATGCTACCAACTAATAACCACCCTTCTCTTTACTTACAACACTTAGTTAGTAATTCAACACTTAGTTAGTAATTGGACGTGCTTCCAAACCACTTGCTTTAGCAATCTTAGTAGAGTGGGTAGGCACTATTGATCTTCTTGGGCCGGGCTGAAACCCCAGATACGCATTGATTAATTAAGACTGCATTGCTAGGAGGACCTTTATATGCGCTTACTTGCCAAGACTTCTTTATGTTTACCTACTCTATAAACCCACTTTTTCTCTTTCCTTTCACTCCCTCACCCTACTTTGTTATTGTACTGAACTAAAGATCCTAATCTTCTTAGCATGATCAGAGTCTCGGCATACTCTTCCTAAGGTAGTGACTGCAGGTTGTAAGACTGTAATAAGATGATTAGACTGCTCAAAAGGTAAGCTCCCAGGTTCTAAGTTTGTTCTAAGGGTAAGTAGTGAGTTCTACTGTTCCTAAGTTATTTAGGGTCTAAGCTCTATCAAGAAATCCCTAATCTATTCCTCCCTAAGTGCTAATATCTCATCTTCCTCAAACCTCAAGCTCTTTCCTTCATACCAGCTGGAGTACATGTCCTACCTACAAGCCTTCCAAATCCCTTCAAAAGAGTGTCTCTTTTTGGTTCCATTGCCCATAATCCTCAATGCTCTTTCGTCAGACCTAATAGCTCTTCTTGCTCAGCTCTCTTAGATATCATTCCTAATCTCTTTGTTCTAGGCCTAATTGAACTGAGTCTAATTGAACTAAGGTGAGCCTGGATTGTGCCTTCTCATGCCTAATAGAACTAGTTTCAATCAGGCTAATAGGATAGCTTCTTCCTTGCTTCTGTGACTCTCTCCTTTCTTTCAGACCTAATAGAGCTCTTGGCTAAGAACTTCTTCATCTTGTTGTTTGTCCTTTTCTCAGAGTGTGGCTTCCTCAAGGCTGTGTGGTCATTGCTAAGATAACCCTTCCTGATCCCTAATCTCAAACTTCTTTATGCCTCAATCTCTTTGTTCAAACCTCTCTCATAATCTTTCTTGTCCTTATGTGGTTTCCCCGGCCCCTAAAGCAGAGTGTGTGTTTGAGTGAGTGTGCTAGTGCTTCTTCAATGCTGTTTCCAAAGGGCTAATAGCTCTTTGGTGGTTCCAAAGTAGCTAGCTTTAGTCTAATAACTAATAAGGTGGGTGCAAAAGCCCAAACCGAGGATGTGTTATTGCTAAAAGCTCTTTTGGTGGTTGTGATAGCGGATGAGTATTGACTACTACAAGCTAAATGAATTACCACCAGTCGTCAATATGAACCAGGGTAGCTGGCTATATAACTACCGGTTTTTCAATATGGAAGACCAGTTGTGTCTATGAACCCGGGTAGTTGTAAGTTGATCGGGTCGTGAGCTGAGAATGGGTAGTAAGGGGTAAATATCAAGTAATAGAGCTGCTAATGGGACTGCTAGGTACGCTGGTGCAGGGGCCGTGATAAGTTGATCGGGACGCGAGGTGTAGGGTAGTTCAATTGGCAGGTCAGTTGAACCGCCTCTCTGGGAAGATGTGTCAGTTGTCACTAGCCTCCCCGGAAAACTTCATTAGTTGAGAGAATAAAATAAATCACTGCCTCTCTCAGAATATGGGGCTGTTGCGGATTGAGCAGAATTAGGGTATGCGGTCGGTATAGAGAATGCGGGTATGCTGCGGGCGTGAACTACTTGATCCATCCATTGTAAATGAAACGTTGGACTAAGAAAGAATAACGTAGATAATAAGCTCTGTTCCTGAGAGGGTGGGTCTATAGTTAATCAAATATGTGTATCGTGTAAGCATAAAGTGTATCTGTGTATTATGTAAATCGGGAGCATTCAGTGTTATCGCGGGTGTCGTTCCTAATGCGGGTCATATGTTCATAATCATGTGGGCAAGCAGTCTCGCTCTGTTTATTTCTGTCTCTCCCGGTATTGGCTGCTTCTTTTCTTGTGTATCGGCTAGCGGCAGCTCCCCACCACTATGTATCCCCCATTGTCCCGGCTCTGCGTCAGCTAACACAGTGCTACCAGGTATCGAGCGTGGTACTAATTCATCCAAATTGAGTAACCTAAATTGTGTAACCAAGCTCTTTCGCCAGGGCTTTTTTCTTTAACCAAGGATGCGTAAGCAGGCTCGACCACTATTTACCCACCCACCCCAATACCCGAGGCGTTTCTTTCTTTTTACTTATTGATTGGGTGGGGGCTTATGGGTGGCGAGAAATTACTGTCAGCGATTGTTCGCATAGTTTCTTTATTACACTCCCTTTCCCCAAATGCCAGCCCAACATGGCCATGCTCTTTTTGGCCTTTCTCTTCATTTCTGAAAGTGGACTGCCGCCGGGTGGACGGAGAGAATGACCCCTTTCGGGCGGGTGCTTCTTTGGGATTTAGAGGAGCTTTATCCAGTTAGTGACTTATCGGACGGAGCGGTTCTTCGTAGAGTCAGGTGCGGAGGTGAGCTTAGCATTTATTTTATTTCATAATAGCTACATCCCCATCCCATCAGGTGCTAGACAGAATCAACGGTTCCTGATGGTGGATCATCAAATCCCGTGGGGATGGAGCAACGTTTGCATTGAGATCTCATTCAAGAGAAAAAGCAACTGCATTTATTGAAGCCGATGGTGGTATATATAATAGATCAGTTCATACAGCACAGTTGGTCGGTTTCACCTGAACTGTAGCTCAGTAATAAATCTATTTGATTCACTCTAATAGAAATAGAGGACTCAATGCACATCTGGGTGGCCGTCTGACGACTAATCCTAATAAAGAGGAACGACGGGCTAGAACCCTTTCAGCGGAATGAATATAGAACAAATTACGACGAGGGCGGATAGCTAACGAAGGTTCACCCTTGCCTTTCACTACTTACCACTTAATTCAGTGAAAGGGGCAACTGTTCCAACTCCCTCGAGCAAGTGAGTAGCTCCGTCGTAGTGGTGGGAACTCTTGCTTTGCGAAGCAGTCCGGTTTCGGTGAGCATGACAGACAGTCTGAGCCGCCATTGAGGCAAGCAGCTTTGGTGAAAGCACAATGAAACTTAACCGGCTCCGGTAGGTTACTTGCTGTATACATGCGTGATTTAGGTGGACCTCTTGCCTGATCCATATGGCTCACCACTTATCATTAAGCTGGGCTGGTAGGGTGAGCCTTAGAAATCTCGACTATAAGGCCGCCATCGACTCGACCGCGGTAACGAGGGAGAGGAAAAACAAGCGAGAAAATAGATTGAAATTATGGGATTTATTTTATAGACTTGCAACCCGCCGGGACTTAGGAAGCCCGGAGTTGACGAGGTGTCAGCTTGGATCCTCTGGGCTTAATAACAGGCTGGGCTTTATAGTGATTGATCAATTTGATATAGCCCACTTCTTCCGAGATAGCTTAGGTGTGGTCCCACAGACAGGCAACAGCCATCTTCTCAAATAGGCGCTCCCACACGAATGAATGCCCACATATTCTCCACTAGCCAACTGGAGAAGGCCACCCCGCATAGCCAATAGGGATAGGGACACCCGCATAGGTAGGTGAGGCTTGATGAAGCAGGAAAGTGAAAACAATAGCCTCCCAGATTTATTAGCAGGATATTTGGAAATGGCATTCTGGGGCTTTACGTTGCTGACCCTCTACCTTGATTGCTTAATGTCATTTTACCTAAGGCAAGGAGGCCATAGATGTTTTCTTTGAGGTTTATGTTATAATAAGAATTTGAGATTCAGCCCTAGTGCTGTCAGATAACATTTCTTGTGCAATTCCTATTTTCAATCATTGTGTTGAGATATTCCTGATCCTCTAGTATAAGGCGATTGCATAAAAGGAGCTACCTAAACATACCTATATGGGCATACGTATTACCTTACTTATGGCGTGAGAGCCACTTACTGCTTACATATTGAACCAGTTGGCTAGCTACGGAGGCTGCGGAACCTAGGCTGGCTGGCTGGCTGGCTATATTGGTAAGACATGCTCCAACGGAAACCATCTAGGTCGAAACCCACGACACCGACCGGATCATGAGAATAAAAAGTGGCAGCATATTAATAAAAAGCGTAATACGAACCAATCCAGAGCGCAACGTCATTATATCCATCATGTTGTAGTGAGTTGCCCATAGTTAATTAGAAACTGTACCTGCCTCCGCCCTCACCGCAGGATGAACTGAACTCACTCAATTCAATTGGTTCAATAATGGGTGCATCTCGATTTGCTTTTGGATCTGCGATAACTCAATGTTACTACTGGAGGATAGAATGCGATTGGATTTGGATCTGCTTATTCTGGCTCTCGAAATTCAATAGGCTATGGTTCTCAATCTAGATGTGCTGCGGAATCCATTACTGGATTAGGATTTGGAAGAAATTGCTGAAACCAACTGGGTTTTTGTCTCAATATGGATATCAAACTAATGGTGCTTATTTTGTGCCTGCTGTTTACGCTTTACCGTACGCCGTTTCTCCATCTGCTGAGCCTAATTCACCTGTGGTTCCGCCCTGACCTGCGGGATATGATTAGCCTACAGTGAACGATCATCGGCCTGTGAAAGCTTTTCGATAAGAGAAATAAGAGAAATAGGAATGGTACCCAAGTAGACGAATTAATAAATTGTTTTCGAAGCCCGTCCAACTCTAACAATGCTCTTCAATGTGAAGCCCTTCCTTCCATCTGATCCAATTCTGTTTGGGGCATTCCTTCCTAAGTGGGTTAAGTGAGGCAGTCGTCTCTTCTCTATATGTGGGTAAATATAACAGGTGGTGAAAGGGACACTAACATGAAAACATATCCGGATAATGCTGGCTAGCCATCTCAATTATATCTGCCTCAGTTTTAGGTGGGTTTGCTCAATCGATTATGCCTGCAGTGAGTGACTAATATGTTCACTCTACAGAATAAGTTGGATCGACATCTGGTCTTCTTCACTTCCTGCACAGGTTCAGATAGAATAGTTGGCTCTTACGAAAAGCATTTCTTTCCCAGTGCGAGTGAGGGTGCAAGGAAAAATGCGACTACCAATAGCTTATTGTCGACTCCACCTGTGTTTCCAAGAAATGCGATTGTAGGATTTTCTATTTCAGATGTTTTATCCGGATCTTTTTCTAAGCACGGTCTAGAGAGCCTGAAGCTACGGTCCATTGATCCCGCTAATGCATTTGATAGATTTCCACGAGAATCAATAGCATATTGAATTGAGTAAGCCGAGCCGACATCTGAGGAATCAGAGTGAGGTGGGGATGATGAATGAAATGGATACTCGGTTACAGAAAGAGATACGGAAGGAGATGTGTTGCCATACCGGGTGGGTAGTGAGATTCATCGAGTTTAGTTTGGTCTGATCCAGCTATAGAATAATTTCATAGAGTTGGGCTATTTCCGCTTATGCGAGTGATGGACATATAGACCCGATCCTAGCTCATCAACCTCTCCTTTTCTGTCAGATCCTTACTATACCTATTATTTCGTCGATCCGAGCTAAGCATTTGTAGTTAGATCTGCCAATTAATGAAAAGTAGGGAGCAATAAAAGGTCAATCTTAGCTAGTTCAGTTTATTCCCCCGAATAACTAGTTCATTCAATATCTCGCCATAGTTAGAGGAGTTTGCTCTAATAGTTAAGCATCTCGATCTGAGGACTCGGCCGAATGACGGGGAATAAATTGAATAATATAGAGGTGGGTACGATGGGAAATAAAAAGATAGGTAGACAGTTAGTTCGATTTCAACTGGCAGGCATAGTTACGCAACTCCACCCACTTCTCTCGGTCTTTCCGATCTCCAGATCGAGGGTGTTACTAAGTCTCCTGGCTACGCATCTCTCTACATTTGCTCGGCCCAGCTTTCACCCCAATAAGTTAGGTGGGTTTGCACTAGTCAGAATGAAGCGAGCTTACTGCAGGGGATATGTACTCTGCTTGAATACATTGGGATTGTGCCCCTAATTCCACACTCATTTGTACCTGTATTACTTGTATCTGTACCTCGAGCTGTCCCTGTACCTAAGTGTATGTCTGGTTTATTGGGTAGCTAGCTGGTCTCAGTGTAGCTGGCTAGGTATTATCTCTATTGTTAGTAGGTCTCTTCAGTCAGTAGGTCTAGTCAGATGTATAGCTGTATTGTATGTCTGTGTCTGTGTTTGAGTATGGGTGTAAGTAGTGTGAGTTTGTATGAGTCTGTTTGTGTAAGCTGTAGCTGTGCTACTTGTACCAGTACTTATAGCTGTAGCTATCTATCAGTCCCTATCAGTCTGTATATGAGCTGTACCAGTAAATATGCCTGGTTGTCCCACTGTTATCTGTACTTCTATCTGTAGCTGTATATAAGTGTATGTCTGGTTGATTGGTTGAGGTAGGTAGGGATAAAATAGATTGGTAGTAGGTCTATTGAGATGGATAGGGAGGTATGGGGTTAAGAGGGGAGATGCAAGAGATCCCTCCTGATGAGGTGCTATGGTGATGGAACAGTCATAAAGCAGCTATCGAGGGGATACGCTATGGGAGATAACCCAGAATACTGCTAAGGTGACGAGGCGGTGAGAGAGCAGCCATCTAGGGAGAGAGATGTGGGTGGATGCCCAGACAGCCTGCATTGAAAGGAGATGCTTTTATAACACTTACTTTCGGGAACTGGAATTGCTGGTGCTGGTTATGGATCAACTGATTCAACAACAACTGGTGCTGGTGGTGAAACTGCTTTGGGGCTCTGCTGATTATGCTGGTTCTGGATCAACTATAACTGATAAAACTGGATCAAAAACTGCAACTGTCTTCAGCCAGTGTTATCTAGCCTAGCCCTCGCCCTGTGTTCTCAAGCCTGTGGTTGTTCTTCAGCCCTGTGTTGTTTCCCAAGGCTAGCCAGGGAGTAATATATATTGGGCCAAGCACGGCCTGATTAGATAGCATGACCTGGGAATGTGGATGGTTATAGAGCTTAGGCATATGGGTAGATAGCTTGGTGGTAGAGCATGAGTGTGTTTGCTGAGTAGATCCCCTGGCTAGTTATTCCATCCCTGCACTAGAGCTTTTGTGTTGATGGATTGGTTACTAATCCAATGCGCTAAGCGACTCCGCTAATCAACTGGGCTTCAGGGAACAATGTTATCGAATTTATCGATGATGCTTTACTTATAATGCACCTATACTTGAGGATGCCAGACACATTGTGCTTTCAGGTGTAGGGACAGTCAGGGAAGGGAGGTGGATGCTGGAAAGGTCTTTATTTATTTCCCACAGCTTTCGAAAGAGGTTGTACCACGGACGGTACATGGTACGGGGCCGAGTGAGTGAAGTCAGTGAGTGAGTCAGTAAGTTAAGGGTCATTCCCAATTGCACAAAGCCCAGGAGTTATACGTAACCAGTCGTAGATCCCTCGTACCCAAAAGGAGTTGTTCATCTATCTTTCATGCCTTACCACACATCTTCGAAGGATTCCATCTGCTCCTAATTTATACAGCTGTCCTGCAATCAGCTGAAAATCTTCGGCCTTGGTTGCTAGCTGTTTATTCCTTGTGACAGTATAGTATTCCAGCGTGCAACCTATAGTTAAAAAACTTGCTATCTCTAAAAATTCATCCTCAATCATCTCTACTCGAAAGAGATGTGCATCTGGCAAAGCATCATCTAGATTTCCTGCCTCTTACCCTTAAGTGATTCTTTATAAATGGTCTGGCCCGACATTACTCTTCCCTGGCTTGATGATTACTTAAAAATCTTATCCCACTGTAACAACGAAAATGGGGGCGCCGATCTCACAGGTATTCCAGCGGCATCAATGGTGAACCGGGGTGTTGCCAAGCTTTTTCGTAGTCGGGTAGATTTCCCCCCCTCCACTGATCCATGATCGCGTTCAATCTACCGCCCATCCCTCGCCTTGCTCTCCTTTCCGGACCTGTTGTAAAGAAGATCTTCCCTTCCATTTTACCCGAAACCAGACTCTATTAAACCACTCGGCTATTCATTTGGAGGAATTAGCCCTTCTCCACGCTTTTCCACGCTTCTCCACGCTTCAGTCTGACTTATATCCTTTCAGTCTCCCTTTCAGTCTTAAATCAAATTTACCTTTTCACCACGCTTCAGTGTTTCAGTCTCCTCTCCTCCCTTTTCCCCACGCTTATGAATAACCCTAGTGGTAAGGAATCAATATGAATAACCCTATAGGAACTGAAGAAATCAGTATACATTGGAATTGAAAACGGTATGAGTTTTCTCTTTATGCACTGATAAGTTACTCATATGGTAGGGGGGCTAGTTACCGGCATTAGAGGAGTAATTAAATATATCCGGGGCAAAGTAGACGTCGTTAGCGCCTTATCTCCATTCTCGTAAAGCCTGTCCTGTAAGGGTATAACCTCACCTACCCAGTTGGTTGTCTGTTGTTGAAAGTATCTTAGATATGAGATTCCCACTCCCCAGACACAACTACGGGAATTGGGAATTAATGGCTGGCTTGATAGAACTCACTCTATCCGTTTGTGGTGCTTATCTCGCCCGGCCTAGTTTCAATTGTCCCAGAAAACGAGAATCAACGAAGTGTGGGCGCGATCTTCTCAGTAGAATTAATGATGCAATTAAGAGTACTGCATTGACTATGTGGTTTTACTAGACACGTCTAGTAAGAATCCCAGTTTAATTTTGTCAATCCTTGAATTGATTTTGCTTTCTCTTCCCCTTTCTGTTTCCACTCTGTTCGCAATTGTTGTGCTTGTGGTAGGTATCCCGGAATGGTTTCTGAAATTAAATTAACCTTGTGCAAATTCTCATTTACACAATCAGTAATGTTGCTCGCTGTTGTAGCTGCTTCCTCTGCTACTTTTTCTGCCTCTCTGATCTGTGCATCCCATTTATTGAAGAGCATTTCTTTATGGATGTCATTGATAATTGGTGCTCCTACTCTTTTTCCTTCCTCTGTCTTTTTCCATGCCAAATAATTAGTAACTCTTTCATTAGTTAAATCATAATCATGTCGTAATTCTACGACATGATTAGTGATTTTATCACTTTCTTGACAAAAAGAGTTCCACTGTGAAATCTTTTGGCATAATATATCTTGTTGTTGCAGTAGTTGATTATTCAAAGAAATAGACTCTGAGATAAACTCTGTAAGCTTGGGGTCGTCTTTATGCGTTTCTTGCATAATCTGTATTTGTTTTTCTTTTTCAGCCAAGATTTTCTGATACCCGATCTTCATTTGCTGAAACTCTTGCTGTAACTTTTCAAATTTCACCTGTGCTTCACTATTGGCATGTGCTTGTTGCAATTGTTGTTGCAGAACTTGTATCTTATCCTCTTTTTCATTTAATAACAGCCTTACCTCAGATGCTTTGTCAATAGTCACGGAGGCATAAGCTCCTGTTGTCTGAGATAATTTAGTAAGATTTTAGTGGGATCTGTAGTAGGATCTTTCCATAAAACATCCAATTGTTTTGCATCAGTAGAGAGCACACTTTCTAATTTTCTCTTCTTTCTTTGCTTCCTTACTACTGCTTTATGTTGCGGGCTATAGAATATATCCAGAGGAGGAATTTCCTCTATTTTAAGTACAAGCTCGGCAGAGGGAGTAATTGTTATATGTTCTTTTTCTGTGACATTGCCACTTATTTCTGTAACCAAACCTTTTGCTCTCTGTACAGGAGTTTGTATGTTCTGTCCTTCAACATTAATCAAATCATTAAATGATTCCCATTCTTTATCTAACTGAGTGCTGATGGATGGTTGTTGTACATTAAGAGGTGGAAGATTCAACTGTGGAGTAGTTGAAGTCTGTTTTTGTGACAACTCTTTTGATTGAGCTGTATCCTTGACTGAGCCTTCACTTTTATCCTGATCAGATTTTTTAGAATGTTCAGAAATTTCTTTGTCAGACTTTGACTTAGAGCTCTCTGAATCTGAGCTGCCACTGAGACTGACACTAGGAGTTGGTTCCCTTGCGGGTTCCAAATGCAGATTATCCAAAGGAATAATAGTCAATCTTCTTTCTCTGTATATTTTAAACTCTTGAAATTCTTCTGGGGAGAACTGCGCTTGAGCTAAATTCAAAATGTCTTTAAATGAACATTTTTCTTGAAACATATCATCAAAAAGATCTTCTTCTCCAGAGAATACTCTTACTTTGACAAAAGTGGTGAAATCCTTGACAATACCATATGGATCAAATAGCCTTCTCGGAAACTTAAACAATTTTAAACATGTAACATTGCTTACTTCCTTAAACGCGTGACCAACATCAAATAATGAAAATGCTCCGCAGGATACAAGAAATTGGGGCCAAATGGCTTTCTTTTTATCCTTTAATTCTTTTGTCAAACCTCCGTCTCCACAAGTTTGATATGCAATTTCCCGAGCTGTGAGTTTATCCAGAACATATAAGGGAAAAACATGAGGAGAAGCAAAGCTTCCAAAAACCCTCACATAAGTAAATAATTCTTCTCCAAACCATCTTGTGACAGGGAGAATGTCTACTTCTTCTTCAGGGGACAACCTTGGGGCATCCTTATTATACAACACTCTGTATAGAGGCAACATTATGCCATGGCAAATTTTATAAAAATGAGGAATGAATTTTGATTCCCACAATTCTTTGTGATAGACATGAATGGGCAAGGGATCCTGAATTTTCCATTGCCAACCCTTTAAAGGGAACTTAGAAACAAAGCAGATTGAATCCATAACATAAGTAGATAGATAAAAAAGAGGATAAATCCTCTGGGAAACAGTCCGTTTAGACCGGTAATTGAAAATAGCCATGGCTAAGTTATCAGACAATATTTTGGCCCAGTCGACAATGGTGGCGTTTACAACAGCATTCAATAAGGGAAGCCATTCAGGCAAAATCTTATTAATGTCAGGCTTTCCAAAAAGCCTGCATAACATAGCAGCAGAAAAACAATATGGAGAGGTGATTGAACCGGTAATGTACATACCGTGTTTATCTTTCTTTAGTGGTTCATCTCTTTTGGTCTATTCTTTAGTGCATTCTGCCAAATTTTCATTTTCCTTGGAAAATTTCTCCATAAATTGTTTGTTGTAAATTTCCTGAGGCTCTGGCAAATGATACATAAGCCTCAAATTTTCTGGAGTGAATGACCCGATGAGCTCTTGACCTAGATTTTGAACTGTCTGTCTGTGATATCAGTGCTATCCAGCACCCATTTTACCATATCTGTATATGGAATAATTATTGGTCTTGCTGCTATCCGGTGTAAAAATGAACAAACCAGTTCTGTAAGAGATGCTTCAGAAGAATTACTTGAGCCAGCGGTAACTGAAACATCCATTACCCTTGGGTTTTCTTCTTCAAGCAGATTAAACATACCCTCCCAAGTGGTGATGCCAGCGTCTTTTTTGCAAGCAGTGTCTGCGTATAAGGATGCCATCTCTTTGTTTTCAAAATTCGAAGCTTTCTCTTTCTTTCCAGAACTAGAAGCTTTCTCTTTCTTTCCCATAATGCTCTGAATGTTGCTTTGTATACTCTCCTATTCTTCGCGCCTGTAGTTTTACGAATTAAGTGAGAATAATGATATGAGAAAGGTGACATGATAGTTTTAAATGCTGAAGGCATATGAAATATATTATTTAATCGTGAAATAACCTTTCGATCAAAACAAAATCCTTTTCCATTAATAATTGACAATCCATTCATTAACTTGACATTAAGGCGCATAACGGGTCTCGATTTACGAAAATATTTTCTTCTTACAACGAGCTTTTTTAAGAATCTACGATAGTGCGATCTGCGATTTGTTTTGCAATATCGCAAAATCGCAATATCGCAAATCGCAGTTTTCACAAATCAAAATTATTTCAAATCGCAAATTTCGTATCATCGCAATCAGTAACATCGCGAAATCGTAATATCATGATATCACAATATTGCGAAATCGCAATATCGCAAAATATAACATATGAAAAAATATCCGTTAATATATTTTCTGCTATATGCGATTTGCGATAAATATTTTTCTACGTAGTTTTTTGGATCATGTGCGATGGATGTGATATTCAAAGAAAGGTTTTATTCTAATCTATCATAAACTTAAGTTTAAATATTTTCCAAAGAAATTTCTTTAAGTCAATGACAGTAAGTTTTATTGAAAATGAAAACAAATACCAATAATTTTTTTGGATTTTTTAAAGTAAGGGTCCCCACTTATTTAGTATTATTACTAATACTAAATAAGAAGGGGGGTTGTTGCTGGCCACAACAATTGGCGATTCACTTGGAAGAACCAGTTATCTCTTCTTTTCTTCTAAACTTTTCAAAACAGAAAATTTTCCAGAAAATCAAATTTTATTATAAAAAGACAAAGTACATTATGCTTCAATCTATGAATGATATTTCATTTCTTCTATGATCAACTTTGACTATTCGCCTCCTCAAGCTAGTCCTTGTATCTACATCAGTCATTACTTGGTTTTAAAGATAAAAGCAAAAGGATTCTCTGTAAATCAGTTTTAAATATGCTCATTTGTCGCAGGTAGAGCCACTGCTGCCAGCAAGCGTCTATAGCCTCGACAGGGTTACCTATTACCCATCAATGATCCTGTGTCATACTTAGAAAAATATACAATTTTCAAAGAGAAATCCATATTCACACTTATTGCTTTTATTTTCTTTTTTATCCTTAAAGAAAAATGTCTTGGTTTGATAGCCAATTTATGACAGTGCCATTCACTTGATTTATAACTTTGCTAAACAAGCTGGCTCGTGATGAGACCCCTTGCCTTTTGATTGCAATAATCTTAAGTCATTGCCCTGTTGTGGTATGCAGTATTGGCAAAGTCAGCAAGCTATAATATCTATGATCATGATAAGTCGACTCGTGATGAGACTTCTTACTCTTTAAGTTAAAAGTGTATCATTGGATTATTCCCTGAAATTTGTAATTTTCTAGGTGGGGAAGAAGTCATTGTTTCCTTAAGATAGCTCTGGACCACAATAATATAGTTTTTGGAAAAGAACTTTTCTACAGAGGATCTTCATTTTGTTATTGATACCTTTCATTCGACTGATATAAAACAATATTTCACCAAAAGTTGCTTTTCATCAAAATTTTCAAAGTTGAAATTAATATCATTTCTAAATTAAAAACTTTTAACTATATCTTTGGATAATAATGATCAATATTCTGAAAATAATTCTATTTATATAAGTGAAGAAATAAAATCTAAAAATAGAACTAGTATCTTTTTGATGAATTCCAAATGTAACCATTAAAAACTAGTTTTATTATGACAAACAAAGAAAACTAATCTACAAAATAGAAGAATGATCTCCTATGGAAAATATTTTTTAAGGATCTGTCCATTAACAGGTAAAGATTCTCTTTTCCTTGTTAAATCATGTAATATAAAATTTGATGGACCTATGATCTTTGCAATTTGGAACTAAATCTCCTATCTGAAAATCCTTCCTAGTTATCATGTTTGAATCAAAAGAAGCTTTAACTAATGCTTGATGATGAGCATGAGTTACTTTGGCCTTTTCTCGTTGTTCTTCTAACTTAATTATTTCCATCTGCCTTAGTTGTAAAGAGGAAGTTGGTTCTTCATCAATATATTGGACTAAGGCTAGAGAAGGAATTGCTAGATGAGTTGGAAGAACCACTTCTCTCCCATAAAATAAATTAAAGGGAGAAGTGCCAATAGAAGCCTTCTGCGTTATTCGATCTGCCCATAAAGAATATATTAAAGATTTATGCCAATTTTTATGATTTTGATCAATGGTTCGCTTAATGATTCCGATTAAATTTTTATTTGTGGATTCAGCTAACCCATTTCCCTATGGATAATAATTGGCAAAATATTTAAGTTTGAAACCTCTCTTGAGTGCAAATTCAGTCATAGCATTACCAGAAAAATATGATGCATTATCAAACATTAAAGCAGAAGGTAAACCAAACTTGGTGATTATGAACTGATCTATAAACTCGATGATATGTTCAACATTAGCAGTCTTGAGAGGGACTGCTTCTACCCATTTTGTAAAATAATCAGTTGCTGTAATGATATACCTATGTTGTTTAGAAGAGTGAGGAACGATCTCGCCTATTATATCCAATCCCCATTGATCAAAAGGCTGCTCAATGTTGACTGGTTGTAGTGGTAATGATGGTTTCTTTTGTCTTCTGGCTGCAGTTTGACAAATTTGACATTTCCTTGCATAGTTATGTGAATCTTTGAATAATGTGGGCCAGTAATAGCCTGCACGGAGGATCTTATGTGCAGTAGCATCTCTAGCATAATGTCCACCTGCTGGCCCATCATGAAGTTCCTGCAAGATTTTTTCAGCTTCATATTTCTCCAGACATCTAAGAAGAACATAATCATAATTAATTCTAAAAAGAACATCATTTACAAGCTGGTATTGTCTAGCCTTCAACCTTAGAGCTCTTTTTTTGGTGTGATCGAGATTTGGAGGAGCATATCCATTCTTCAGATAAAATATGATATCAGCATATAATGATTCAACATCGTTTAGGCTTACCTCATATGTTTGTATTTCTTCAGATGGTTTTTCAGAAATAAGTGATGCTCCAGCTAGTATTTTGCAAAAACCTTGACCTCTTACAATATTTTTTGGTTTGATTTCCACATCATATTCTTGTAAGGCAGTAACCCAATTGGCTCTTTTCTCACCCACATATTTTTGAACTAAAAGATTTCTTACCGTTGGAAACGGTACTATGATTTTTGTACGGGTTTTGAGTAGAAAGGGTCTGAAATATTTAATTGCTTTGAAAACAGCATAAGCTTGTTTCTCCACATCTGAATAATTCAATTCAGCTCCCCGTAAATTTGAACTGAAAAAGTCAATTGGAGCTTCTGATTTGTCTTGATTTGCTTGAGTGAGTATTGCAGCATAAGATTTGTCAGAGGCAAATGTGTACAAAATAAAAGGATCGGAAAAATTTGGAGTTGCCAAAGATGGAGCATTGATAATTGCTTGTTTAATCAGATTGAATGCCTCATATTCATCTTTACCCCATTTGAAGTTTGAATTCTTTTTAATCATTGCTTGCAAGGGTGATACAATTCTCGAAAAATCTAGCACAAATCTTTTTACAAAATTAATCTGGCCAAGAAAAGATTGCATAGCTTTTTTATTGTGAGGTAAAGATATTTCAGAAATTTCCTTGATTCTATCAGGATCAATATGAATTCCAGATTTTGATACTATGAATCCAAGAAGTTTTCCTTTACTTAATGCAAAAAATGACTTTTTTGGATTAAGTGAAATTCCATACCTTTGACAGCGTTGGAAGATTTGCTTCAGATCTCTAAGATGGTTGCTTCGTTTTTTAGAATATACAGTTATATCATCCAAGTAAATTACCACTGATTTGTTAACTAATCCCTTGAAAGCAATGTCCATAGCTCTCTGAAATGTGGCATTAGCGTTGATCGGACCAAAAGGCATCTTTTGATATGCGTAAGTGCCCCATTTGGTTCTGAATGTAGTTTTCAATTGATCATCAAGATGGACCAATACTTGATTGTATCCAGAGAAACCATCTAAGAAAGACATTAATTCTGATCCTGCAACTGCCTGTAATATTTGCTATAGGAGGCAAAGGAAAATTATCTTTTTGGAAGGCTTTATTAAGATTTTGAAAGTCAATGCAAATTCTAATATCTCCGTTCTTCTTTCTAACAGGAACCATATTGGAAACTCATTTATAATGTCGAACGGGAAAAATAATCTTGGCTTTCAATAACTTATTGAGTTCATATTTGATTTGGTTTTCTAGATTGGGATGGATCTTTCTCAACTTCTGTTGGACATGTTTTTCATCATTGATCATTGGGATAGTATGTTGGATGATAGAAGTGTCATAAGTTTTCAGTTCATCATAGTTCCAAGCAAAGACACTTTTATATTGTTTCAAAAGACGAATGTACATTAATTTTTCTTCAGGAGCTAGGCTAAGGCCTAGGTTGGTATTTTATGGTTTGGCATCAGTTCCTAGATTTACTAATTCATAATTCAAAGTTGAACTTTGCAATTTTGAATTGGTAGATCTTTTAAATCGATCTTTCAAATCATAAAGGTCTTCTAACTTGACTACTGATTTCGGCATAACATTATTGGTGCTATCTTGGAGCAATTGTTTGTCATGTTGATCTTCATCAATTATTTTATTGGTGTAAGATCCTTCAGATGTGAGAAAGTTTAAAATATCAGGATCATCATTGAAAATCCTCCAATTGGTAATGTTATCAGGAATCGAGGGTCTAAAGATTAATTCGATTGAAAATCGATCAGGACTAAAGTCTTCTGCAGGAATGAGCTTGGAAGCTACATTAGCTAGGAGGTCTGAACTAGCATTCTGAATTCTGAGAATTGATGAAATATTAAATGCTATAAAATGTTCAGTCAGATCTTGAACTAAAGATTGATAATGCTTTAAATGACCTGATAAACAATGTATAGTATTACGTACCTGTTTGATTACAATTTCCGAATCCTCGAAAACTTGTAGATAGTTGATGTATAATCTGATTGCTTTGTATAGTCCTTGGACTAAAGCTTCGTATTTTGCGGTGTTATTAGTGCAATCGAATTCGAGTCTACAAGTTAGCATAATTTTGTTTCCCTTTGGACTAACCAAAACGCATCCTGCTCCTCCTCCTTCATTAGACTTAGAACCATAAAAAAATAATTTCCAAAATAAAGATTTATTTACAGGGGTATCTACAAAATTAATACATTTAGAACTATCTGTTTGAGAATAATTTTCTATTTGAGATAAAACAGAATGTTCTAAATAAGGTGAAGTATGAGCATTGAAATTTCCTAAGAAAGAATCAACTGAATAATTGCCAATGATATTACTGCTGTATGCAACTGGTTCATTCTCTCCTTCCAATTCTGTTACTATGTATTTTTGATGTTTTTCTCGTTCAACCTTTATCTGATTTGGTTTACCATTGTAAGGAAGCCACATATGCAACCAATTAGTTGCGAAATATTCATGAAGTTTTTCTGACCAATCTCTACTAAGAATTAAGCCATAAAATTCTGGAATATCTGCAACTAAAATATCAATGACTTGACATACCTTTGGGTTTGATGAAAATCTTATGGTAACCTGATTTAATTTTCCAATTACTTCAACTTGCGATCAATCAAGCTGGACTATGCGCATAGTAGATTTTTGTGGTTGAATGTTCAATTTTGCACAAATTGATTTTGGTAAAATGTTAGATGAAGCTCCAGAATCCACTAAACAATTATGCAATTTTTTATTGAAAACTTCATAAGTAAGAAGAAATGGAGTATGAGATCTTGACCTTCCTCCAATTAAAGCGATATTTTCTAGATCAACTTTACTAATCGCATTAGCTGGAGGTCTTCCCATTTCTTTTGAAGCTTGAGAAATCACAGGATCGGGCAAAGATTTTTCTGGTACAACATGTAATTATTTTAAAAGTACCTTTTGTTGGTGTTTTAACTTGCTCAATTCATAAAAAGTGATGTTAGCCCTAGTCTTCTTCATGTCTTCTATGATATTATACTCCATTTCATTTGGGACAATCAGTGTTCTTGATGGAGTTGATGAATCTATCTGGACTGGGCTAGTTTGAATTGCTTTAGATGTCGTTTTCTTGGGTGCAACTTTATCCTTATTCAATGAGCTTGTGCTCTTTGACTTAGGAGTAGGTTGAGGAGGATCAAGTTGATTTCTACTTCGAGTGCTAACCGGGGACGCTTCTTGATATTTCTCATCTGGAAGGATGAAATCCCATATACCTTGTACTTATACAACTTCTTCTTCATTAGTAGTTTCCTCAGTAGCAATTTCCTCTTCTTCTTCTTCTGATTCAGCATTAGTAATGGCATTTGGTGGTTTTGAATCAGTTGAAGGGTTTATTCTAAAAGGCTTGAAAGATTTTTTAGAAGATGTTTCTACCACTTGTTTCTTAATGTCAACCATTTCGTTAGACATGGTTTTCAAAACTTTTTGCAGTCCTTCTAAATCAAATGGATCTTTTGATTGCTTTTTCTTGGGGTCTTCCTTAAAAGTAACTTTCTTGGATTTTTGTTCTTCTATTGAATTTTTCTTGTCTAAAGCAATGATACGTTTTTCTACCGCTATTTCCTCCTTCATTTTATCTGCTAAAGTTGTTTTGTTAGCCCTATCAATGAATATTGCTATGTTTGATGGTAGAGCAGAAATGTACCATTCACTTCGCACTTCTTCACTAGGCTTGGAGGCAGTAGGAATTTTGTTTAACAATTTATTGAAACGTGAATTAAAATCCTTGACAAGTTCTCTTGAGTCAGCTCTAAGATTAGATAGATCATTGATCGATGTTGTTGTAGACCTGTCATCACCAAATTTAGTCAAAAATTGATCTTGAAAGATATCCCAACTAGTGATGGATCCAGATGGTAATGAAAAATACCATGATCCAGCTGCTTTGTGTAGAGTATAAGGGAAAAGTTGGACAACAACATCTTCATTAATAACTCCATTGAGATTTATAGATAACATAAAATTGTTTATATGTTCTTCTGCTAACATGCCTGCTTCAGGATTAAATTGAGGCAACCATTTTTCAAGATAGGATGGTAATTGAATCAAGGGTGCAGGCATTAAGACTGCCCCTGGATTATTCCATGGCATTTGGGCCATCGCTGAACTAATAACAGAGGAAAGTGTAGAATATTATATCTGTGATTGAGAAGATGAAGATATTACAATTACAGATGATTGAGAAGGTGATGTGGAAGTTCCAGTGGAGTGAGGGACAATAGTCTGAAGTGGAGGGGTCGACGGTTGACTTCGTGGTGAAGAGGTTGAGATGGATGATGATGAGGAAAGAGTCTCGCTGTGAGATCCTTTAGGTGATTTCCTTGCTCTTTTCCTTGTAGATAAAGGTAACTCGGTTGGCTGAATGCCAAGATTTTCACTCTATAATCTGGTAAGAGGATGAGCAGGATTATATTGTGAAGTTACATTGCCTTGAGATTTATCAGATCTTTGAGGTGATATTGAGAATCACTGAAGTTTATGAATCAAAGATTCAACTTCAGGAGGTTCAATAGCAGATTCTTCTAGAAATTCAAGGTTTGTAGTAGTGTCTATTCTTCTTGTGACTTCTGGCTCTAGATTTACAATTTCTGAGTGTGATGGAGAAGTCGGGGGAGATGGTGAGGGTGATTTACTCTCGGAATGGTATTTAGATTTAGTTTTACTTGCCATTCATAGTTCGTGGCCCTCCTTCTAGCGCCAAATATGTTGAAGCCCCGAAAATCGGGTCTACAACAAGGGGGATACCCACCCAGTTCGGACCTTGGTTAGCAGCTCCTTTTCCGTTTGGTATAGTGGGTCCGACTGGGGATAATGGGACCAGTTTCCCAATTTTTGTGTGTGTGTTGAGAATAGATATTTCCTTTCTAAAAAGGTTCCTAAGTGAAATGATTTTATTCTATTTCTAATCTAATCATATGCAAATTGTATTCTAATTAAAACAAAAATATCTAATTCTAAACTAAACACGGGATAAGATCTTGTTTATGCGATCTAAAATAATTTCGAATAACAATTGGTAATAAAGATCATTAAACTGCTATAAGAAAAGAATTCAATAAAGATAAACCACTTCATATAAAAATTTAGATGAAACAATTTTGAAAAACATATCGCATAATAAGCTATTCATACATTAAGCATAAACAAATAGTCATCACCGTACAAAAGTGCCAAATGATAATTGAAGCATTCAAGAATCAATATATAAATAACTGAACATAAATATTACTTTTAACACAAAAGCAAAAAAAGATAAGAAATAAAAGTACCATTTATAACTGGTTCTACTCATGATCTAGAAGAAATAATGATTTATCTCTTCTCAATCCAACATCTACTAAGAGTACATAAATGCAACATCAGTAGCAAATATTAGAGATAGATATCAATAAATCTTTTTTTTTTCAATAAATCTCGTTCCATTCATTCATCAAAACCTCCTCTGAGGATTCAGAAGTGCATGTTCTGAGGATAAGTTTTTGACAAATTTCTGGACCCTTCTCTAAATGCATGAGAAGGGTTTAAATACTAATAACTAAATCTAACTATAGTTTATTACAAAAATTTAGGATTCGGTTTAAATGACCGTCCTTTTTCTAGGCAAAAATAAAGTAAAACTAACACTAAATCTAAAACTAAAATTAACAACTAACTACTTATGAATTTGTTCTTTGAATTTGCAAGCATTCAGCATTGATTTGAGAAGAGGGGGCTGGCTGACTTCAGATTTCAATTGTCCCGAAAAGACGGAATCAGCAAGTGTGGGTGCGATCTTCTCAACAGAATTAATGATGCAATTAAGAGTACTGCATTGACTATGTGGTTTTACTAGACACGTCCAGTAAGAATCCCAGTTTAATTTTGTCAATCCTTGAATTGATTTTGCCTTCTCTTCTGCTTTCTGTTTCCACTCTATTCGCAATTGCTGTGCTTGTGGTAGGTATCCCGGAATGGTTTCTGAAATTAAATTAACCTTGTGCGAATTCTCATTTACACAATCAGTAATGTTGCTTGCCATTGTAGCTGCTTCCTCTACTACTTTTTCTGCCTCTCTGATCTGTGCATCCCATTTATTGAAGAGAATTTCTTTATGGCTGTCATTGATAATTGGTGCTCCTACTCTTTTTCCTTCCCCTGTCTTTTTCCATGCCAAATAATTAGTAACTCTTTCATTAGTTAAATCATAATCATGTCGTAATTCTACGACATGATTAGTGATTTTATCACTTTCTTGACAAAAAGAGTTCCACTTTGAAATCTTTTGGCATAATATATCTTGTTGTTGCAGCAGTTGATTATTCAAAGAAATAGACTCTGAGATAAACTCTGTAAGCTTGGGGTCGTCTTTATGCGTTTCTTGCATAATCTGTATTTGTTTTTCTTTTTCGGCCAAGCTTTTCTGATACTCGATCTTCATTTGCTGAAACTCTTGCTGTAACTTTTCAAATTTCACCTGTGCTTCACTGTTGGCATGTGCTTGTTGCAATTGTTGTTGCAGAACTTGTATCTGATCCTCTTTTTCATTTAATAACATCCTTACCTCATATTCTTTGTCAATATTTGCGGAGGCATAAGCTCCTGTTATCTGAGATACTTTAGTAAGATTTTCAGTGGGATCTGTAGTAGGATATTTCCATAAAACATCTAATTGTTCTGCATCAGTAGAGAGCACACTTTCTAATTTTCTCTTCTTTCTTTGCTTCCTTACTACTGCTTTATGTTGCAGGCTGTAGAATATATCCAGAGGAGGAATTTCCTCTATTTTAAGTACAAGCTCGACAGAGGGAGTAATTGGTATATGTTTTTTTTCTGTGACATTGCCACTTATTTCTGTAACCAAACCTTTTGCTGTCTGTACAGGAGTTTGTATGTTTTGTCCTTCAACATTAATCAAATCATTAAATGATTCCTATTCTTTATCTAACTGAGTGCTGATGGATGGTTGTTGTACATTAAGAGGTGGAAGATTCAACTGTGGAGTAGTTGAAGTCTGTTGTTGTGACAGCTCTTTTGATTGAGTTGTATCCTTGACTAAGCCTTCACCTTTATCCTGATCAGATTTTTTAGAATGTTCAGAAATTTCTTTGTCAGACTTTGACTTAGATCTCTCTGAATCTGAGCTGCCACTGAGACTGACACTAGGAGTTGGTTCCCTTGCGGGTTCCAAACGCAGATTATTCAAAGGAATAGTAGTCAATCTTCTTTCTCTGTATATTTTAAACTCTTGAAATTCTTCTGGGGAGAACCGCGCTTGAGCTAAATTCAAAATGTCTTTAAATGAACATTTTTCTTGAAACATATCATCAAAAAGATCTTCTTCTCCATAGAATACTCTTACTTTGACAAAAGTGGTGAAATCCTTGACAATACCATATGAATCAAATAGCCTTCTCAGAAACTTAAACAATTTTAAACATGTAACATTGCTTACTTCCTTAAACGCGTGACCAACATCAAATAATGAAAATGCTCTGCAGGATACATGAAATTGGGGCCAAATGGCTTTCTTTTTATCCTTTAATTCTTTTGTCAAACCTCCATCTCCACAGGTTTGATATGAAATTTTCCAAGCTATGAGTTTATCCGGAACATATAATGGCAAAACACGAGGAGAAGCAAAACTTCCAAAAACCCTCACATAAGTAAATAATTCTTCTCCAAACCATCTTGCGACAGGGCGAATGTCTACTTCTTCTTCAGGGGACAACCTTGGGGCATCCTTATTATACAACACTCTGTATAGAGGCAACATTATGCCATGGAAAATTTTATAAAAATGAGGAATGAATTTTGATTCCCACAACTCTTTTTGATAGACATGAATGGGCAAGGGATCCTGAATTGTCCATTGCAAACCCTTTAAAGGGAACTTAGAAACAAAGCAGATTGAATCCATAACATAAGCAGATAGATAAAAAGGAGGATAAATCCTCTGGGACACAGTCCATTTAGACTGGTAATTGAAAATAGCCGTGGCGAAGTTATCAAACAATATTTTGGCCCAGTCTACAATGGTGGCGTTTACAACAGAATTCAATAAGAGAAGCCATTCAGGCAAAATCTTATTAATGTCAGGCTTTCCAAAAAGCCTGCATAACATAGCAGCAGCAAAAAAATATGGAGAGGTGAGTGAACCGGTACTATACATATCGTGTTTATCTTTCTTCAGTGGTTCATCTCTTTTAGTCCATTCTTTAGTGCATTCTGCCAAATTTGCATTTTCCTTGGCAAATTTCTCCATAAATTGTTTGTTGTAAATTTCCTGAGGCTCCAGCAAATGATACATAAGCCTCAAATCTTCTAGAGTGAATGACCCGATGAGCTCTTGACCTAGAGTTTTTAACTGTCTGTCTGTGATATCAGTGCTATCTAGCACCCATTTTACCATATCTGTATATGGAAGAATTCTTGGTCTTACTGCTATCCGGTGTAAAAATGAACAAGCCAGTTCTGTAAGAGATGCTTCAGAAGAATTAGTTGAGCCAGCGGTAGCTGAAACATCCATTACCCTTGGGTTTTCTTCTTCAATCAGATTAAACATACCCTCCCAAGTGGTGATGCCAGCGTCTCTGTTGCAAGCAGTGTCTGCGTACAAGGATGCCATTTCTTTTTTTTCAGAATTCGAAGCTTTCTCTTTCTTTCCAGAACTAGGAGCTTTCTCTTTCTTTCCCATAATGCTCTGAATGTTGCTTTGTATACTCTCCTGTTCTTCGCACCTGCAGTTTTACGAATTAAGTGAGAATAATGATATGAGAAAGGTGACAGGATAGTTTTAAATGCTGAAGGTATATGAAATATATTATTTAATCGTGAAATAACCTTTCGATCAAAACAAAATCATTTTCCATTAATAATTGACAATCCATTCATTAACTTGACATTAAGGCGCATAACGGGTCTCGATTTACGAAAATATTTTCTTCGTACAACGAGCTTTTTTAAGAATCTGTGATAGTGCGATCTGCGATTTGCTTTGCAATATCGCAAAATTGCAATATCGCAAATCGCAGTTTGCACAAATCAAAATTATTGCAAATCGCAACTTTCGCATCATCGCAATCAGTAACATCGCGAAATCGTAATATCATGATATCGCAATATCGTGAAATCGCAATATCGCAAAATATAACATATGAAAAAATATGTGTTAATATATTTTCTGCGATATGTGATTTGCGATAAATATTTTTCTGCATAGGTTTTTGGATCACGTGCGATGGATGTGATATTCAAAGAAAGGTTTTATTCTAATCTCTCATAAACTTAAGTTTAAATATTTTCCAAAGAAATTTATTTAAGTCAATGATAGTAAGTTTTATTGAAAATGAAAACAAACACCAATAATTTTTTTGGATTTTTTAAAGTAAGGGTCCCCACTTATTTAGTATTATTACTAATACTAAATAAGAAGGGGGGTTGTTGCTGGCCACAATAGGTACGCAGGTAATGCATGGCTTACCTGCGTTCTAGAACGCAGTTTTCCTTAAGAATGCCTGCGTACCCCCTCCAAAGTAAAAAAGGCGAGAAATTAAAGTCAAAAAAGTGGTTTGAGGTCAATTCTAGAAGGTTATAGATGAGAATTTTTGGGGATGAGTACGCTTTGATAAGGTGCATGTATCCATCAGCTTAAGGAACTAATCCCTTGATGTGAGGAGTCTATCCCTTTGAAGGAGGACTCTATCCATACAAAGGTGGAATCCTAACCTCCTCATCTTCTCTATAAAAGGAGGCATTGGGTAGTGTCAAAGGGTTAGATTTTGGAGATTGAGAATTAGAGTTCAAGCTTTATGAGTGATTGAGTTGAAGTGTTGTTGAGATTTAGACTTCTTTCTGCTGAGCTTTTGAGAGGAAAGATTACATACCTCTTTGTGCTCCTGGAGGAAGAGTGCAAGACTTATCAAAGTAAAGGAGACTCCTGCTTCGGACCCCGGGAAGGCCTTTCAAACATAAAGGCTAAGGTTGTAAGGTTCTTATGTATATTTTAAGATTAATACAATTAAGTTTTGTTTTTCTCAATAAATTGGCATTCGATTGTTTATTTCAATAAGCTGTCATTTGATCGTTTATTTCATAGATTCCTTGATTGCTATGATAGGTATGTTTTACGATTATTTTTTATACAAGTGCTATTTAATATTTTCTTGTTTATGATTGCAGGTCGACGAAAGATGACACTTTCTTGCGACAAAAGAACTCTTGTTGCGACGGAAGGATTATTTTTGTGATGAAAGATCTCTTGTTGCGACGGAAGCACTACGACCGCAAATAAGCATTTGGATCTAAGGTAGTATCGACACCTTCATATAATTTAATTGCAAAACAAATATATTTAGAGAAAGACAAAATTAGTTGTTCGTTTGTTGCTATATTGTATTATGACACTAGGGAGATTGGTCTTGTTCGCAAGAATGATTTATCCGGCCAACAGGTCCTATGCAGCCTCTAGGAAGGCCCATGTAGTTACTGTGCAGAGGCAGCATAGAGACAATGCTAGGACTATCTTCTCACACATAGGCCAGCTAGGGTGACACATATATGAAGCTATGTTGATTTAGAAGTGTAGAAAAAGTGTTGCAGAACTTTAGAAGTTGCTGGTGGGGTTATATTTCTGAAGATTCAGAATTTAGCCTAAGCACTAGGTGACAAATAGCAGGAGGAGATCAACTTCTCAGAGGGTTTCTAGCCAAAAAAAATCTGTAGATCGATCTGAGGATCAAATAGATATGTTTCATTGTTGATTTGGAAGATTTCCAAGAGAGGAAATTAGTTATCAGAGGGAGCATAGGGTGCATTTTTCGCCAAGGACCCTAGATCGGAGCTTCAGTAGAGAAGAGGGGAGAGGAAGCTCTATTCCAACAGAGTAGATCTGAGCAGATGGAACCTCATGGACTACGTGATCAAGATAGGTTGGACGACCTGTCCAACTTTGTAGTCTGTAAGGCAAGAATCCTGGTAGTCCTGGAGGCATATGGTCTAAGGGACCATGCAAAAAAGGTCATGGCCACGCCGACCAATGTAGATCTAATGAAGAAGCATGAGGAATCTGCGGCACATGCCAAATGTTTCATAATGGGATGGGTTAAGGACCATATAGTTCCACACATATCTGAAAATAAAATGGTTCATGAGATGTGGAAAGCCTTAACAACCCTATATGAGTGGAAGTTTCTCTAGAGGAAAATGCTTCTGGAGAATCAGTTGCAGTCATTCATGATGACCAAGGGAGAAGAAATAGAGCCCTTCCTTTTCAGATTACAGACGATTAGAGATCAATTGTATGCCATGGGTGCAAAGGTGGAGGATGATGTGATGGTAAGGACTTCACTCAATGCGGTCACAGAAGAGTGGGAAACCTTTGTCCAAAGTGTCTCAGGCAAAGCAGACCTTCCTGACTGGGACAACATGTGGGCAATCCTTTGTCAAGAAGAACTTTGTCGTCAAGAAGAACTCCGCCAATTCACCAAGAGATAGTACAACACGGGGTGAAGTAAGGTGAAGAAGGAAGAGGAAGAAGATGTAGCTTTAGCATCAAAGAGGTAGCAAGGGAAGAAGAAGAGTGATCTATCCAAGATCAGGTGTTTCTAGTACAGTGAACTAGGGAATTTCTCCAACAATTGTCCTAAGAAGAAGAAGGATAAGGAAGCTTCTAATTCGAAGGCTATTGTGGCAGATGATGGGTCAGAAGATCACGTAGCCATGAGCACTCATGAACCACGAAAGTGGGGCAACATGGATTTGTAGAGTAGTTACAGATGAGGGTGGGATCCTTGAGAAACTCATCTATTGGATCACATCCGAGCTATGGGAGCCTTAAAATAGTAGCGGGATAGGTGGAGCAGCTGGTGCAGAGAATCACAGATGAAGCAAAGGCGGAGTTAAAAGCTGAAGAGAGTAGCGTAGTGCAGATGCAGTAGAAGCGTAGCAACAATGGCGTAGATTCTGATGTGACTTCAGTAGCATAGAGCAGAGTTGAAGAAGCATAGAGGCTTCGAAGGATAGCGCAGCGTAGAAGCAACATAGGGGACTTCATCACAGGGGTGGATGTGACTTTAGTAGTGCAGAGAGAGTCTGCTTATGTAATGCAGAGTTGTAGTTGTTCATCATACTTCAAATGAAAACAAAATGCAGCAGCCTATGGAGCATCAGTGGTGAGGATTCAACCCAACTGACTTGTCTGTCAAATATTGGGTAGGAGATTCAGTTGTTTCTTTCAGTAACTGAAGCTATAGTGCAGCAGTTGGCAACACGATGCATGATATTGAGAGGGAGCTATAGTGCAGATGTGGCAGTGGTGGTGGCATCGTCATGGGCAACAGTACGGGAGAGAAGTAGCAGTGCAGTGATGAAGGGAAGTAGGCCAAGTATCAGTGTAGAGACCGACGCCAGAGATCAGTGCAGAGATTAAGGGTGAAGCAGCGTTGTACTAGAGCTTATTCCTGGCTAAGAGGGAGTGTTGAGTTTTCTTGAGTGTTGTTGTAGCATCAGATGTGCTCTATCTCCCAAATTTGGTGGAGGGACTAGAGTACATGAGATCTCCAAGACCCAGAAAGGGATTTTGGAAATCCATTCGGTTTGGGATATAATTAATTAATTAATATTTATAATTAAGGACCCTAAGTCTAACTTAGAAAAATTAAAATATTAAAGGTAATTAATTAAAACATGTGATGGAAATGACTCAAGTCACACGGATCAAGCCTTCTTTTAATATTAGCCATCGATTCAAGATTAGATCATGGCTATTGTTTTCCCAATGAGAAAGTATAATGGAAAGGCTTGGGGTCAGTTGGAGAACAAAAACATGGAGGCAGAGCATTGAGACTAAGCTATAATTCTAGGGCAGGGTTTGCTAAGAAATTTCAGAAGTGTTTCAGCTACAGCGAGGGGTAGTATTGGCTAAGGGGATGGTCTGATCCCAGTGCCAAGAATCAACAAGAGGCAGAGAGCAGCAACTAGAGAAAACGCAAAGAAGAAGAGGCAACAACAAAAATTATGAAATAGTTGTGTAATGTGGAGAGCAGCTTTAGCTACACAGGTGCTACGCAGGCCCAGAAAGAGCAGCACTATGCAATAGGGGACCCTCCAGGGTTACACAGAGACCCTTCTAGGGAGGTGTAGGGACTGTATCACCCATTTTGGGGTTACGAAACCCTCTCCAGACCTTCGCAGAGGCAAGCAGAGGCTGACAGGGCTGATGCAGGGGCTTCAGGGAAGTGTTGGGGTTTCTAGGGCCAAAAATTGGCTGATTCTTGTAAATCTCGTTTGAGGGTGTGGATCAGTCAAGTTTTTGGTCTCAAAAAACCAGGTTAGTTGCAGATCTATTATTTTTCTCTGTCGGGTCAACCAGTAAGGTGCCTAGATTTGCTATATTCAGAAACTAATTGATAATATAAGCCCTCCAGCAGCTAGAAGACCGGTTTTTCTGCTTTGGGTTTTTCCGGGGACAACTATCCAAAAAATTTTGTGTGTCACTTTGCCTGTGTGCATGTATTTCTGTTTTTAGATATGAATCGATGAAATTTTTTTATGTGTTTACTTCGATGTTAATATGAATATTTCAACATTAGTAACTTGTTTAAGTAGGATAATTATGACTAGATCTAACAGTAGAATTTATGCATAAAATAACATTTAGAAATTTTCACAATGAGCATGTATTTTTACAGTAGTGATGTATGGATCTATCCATGTTTTTACTTGTACATGAATGAAAAATGTATTCATGGTGAAATATATGGTATTGAAACTAATGATGTAGGGGATTAATGCTTCTTAGTGATTCTTAGATAAGTATGAGACCCATATGCTTCGTTCTGTTGTTTATACCTGTAGCTTGCATGTTTGTGACATGCTTGATAAAATTCCTATCATGGCTAGGAGGGGTCTAGATGAGTTCTTAATTATGTGATTTCTTCCTTATCATTTTCCTATTTTTATTTCTCATCTCTAAACTTTTCATGAAGTTTTAGGAAAATAACTGGGTTGTGGGCCTAAAAAGGTGGCTCAAATCCCAGAGATATAGGAACAAAACTAAGTTTTGGGAGCCTTGACTGCTGGCATGCAGTGGTATTCCAGGGGATATATCCTCCTGGTCACTGGTATGCAATTTTATGTCTGCGGCTATGGCTCAAAGAGGTAAAAATTTTAGTGTGACCAAGGGGTAAGAGGCTAGAAGGACTGGATTACCTCCTGAGGGTGTTATTGTTGTTGTACAAGGTTTGTATGTGGTGTTTCCGTCAGTTCGACTTCCTTAATTTCACCTAGGAGGTTGAATCTCATTATAGTAGCCTCTCATCACATGTTTACCTTGGTTTTCCAGTTACTTGGGTAGATGTGGGAAGAGGGTGTTACAAAGTGGTATTGGAGCATGGTTCAACCCTTGGACTGGTTGGGTGGTGTGTCGATCATGATTTTCTGTTGGTTTCATATGTGTGTCCCATAGCTAGAGTGTATGTGCTTGTTGCATCTGTGTTGTGTTGTCCATGGTGTCAGTGGTGTCGCCATGGAATTTTTTATGGTGTTGTTGTAAACATGTTTTCATGAGTGTATGATTGGTTATATGTTTCTCATGCTTGTGTATTGTTCGTGCACACTTTCTTACATATTGTTACATATTGTAGATGCATTTCTTGCTTATGCTAGGGTTACATATTAGTAATGATAAGGTGTTATCCGTGTATGCTTTCTTATGTGATGTCATATTTTGAAAATGAATTTGTCATTCATGATTGGTTATACATGTCAAGTAGGCGGATATGGTCAAGTTGCATTGGTTTGATTCAGGTTGTTGTGCATAAGGTCATTGTATGCAATTAGATCATCATTATGATATTGGTATGTTATGATGCTAATTTGTTGGCTAAGATAGAGCGAGAGATGCATACCATCAATGTGAAGTTGCAGTGTTGGACCTGGAGGCAAGAGCATGTTGTCATACAGGTTTGGTTGTTGGGTATGCAAGTATGTGATTCACGGTTGTTGTAAGCATTAGGGTTACTTATATGTTTGTCATTATATTATTATTGAGGTTACAAATGTGATAAATGCTAGTTGATCAGAGTAGTCATATGCATTATGGTTATGTGCATGCTTATCATTCTATTGATGTTAAGATAGACACTAGTTAACTAGTGTGATCATATGTACATGTGTTGGTTAGTCAAGAATGGCATTAACTTGATGACTATGTTATATGTTGTTGATGAGCATGTTATATGTTAAATTGTAGCTAGCTTGCTGATTATGTTATATGTTGTTTATGAGCATGTTATATGTTAACTTATTGTTGTTATATGTTGCTTCACTTGATGATTAGGGCTATAATATTAGTATCTTAATGTTATATGTATCATGCTAAATTGGACTACACTAGGAAAATGGTTAGGGTTATGTAATTTAGGTATGATTCGACTTATTTGTGATATTATGTCATACTAATCTAGGTTGAATGTGCATATGTGATTTTTATGCATGAATGTCATTTTTTTATGAGTCTATGATGTGAACATGTTAGCTAGTTACTATTATGGATATCATGACTGTTGTAACATTTCTTGTTTTGAAAAGTTAGACATTTTAGAAGAAAAATGGAAAATTAAAAATGTTAGGATTGAATGTAAATAGATGAAAATCCAAAAATTGTTAAGACTCAAGGTCAAAAGAAAATCATCATATCAAAAAAATGTTAGGATTAGATTAAAAAAAATGAAAGAAGAAAGATTTGAAAATTCTAGGCATAGATAGAAACAATAAAAGAAATGAAATTGCTTTGTTTCAAATAAATAAAAAAGAGATTTTTGTGTGCATCTTGTTAGGATGTCGCAACCCAAAAATAAATTCGTTTGAATCACATTGTTTAAACATGATGAAACTATTTAAATTTATGTATTTAGATTAAGAAATAAATTTCACCAAACTCTATAATCTTGGTTTAACATAGATTTAGGAAAATAAATTGGCAGCTAGAGTAAACACACCTCAAAATATTAGGATTAATTATGTTTTATTAGGGATTAATTGCTTCATTAGTGATTAATTATTTTTTAAATAAATACCATATTACCATTTATTGCTAAAGTTGTAACACAAGAAACCTTTTATCGTTTACGCTATCTCTGGAGAAGATCTCGACGGTTGATATTTTCCTCACCCAGATCAATGACGGGGAAGTTATTTCTGACCCCCTCTCTTGGTTTCTCATTAATGGCTAGGGAGGGGTCCGAAAAGTGGTTTTATATATGGCAGGACCCTTGCAATGTGTCAACTCCATGTCATTTCACACCCTCCCTCTCCATACTGATTACCATCATCTAGGCCCCTCTGAAAACCACCTATACTCTCAACATTTATATCACTTCCTTCCAACATTCATTTCCCATTTCCAATTACCTCCTTCCACCTGTAACCTTTCCGTTACATTTCACCATATCGTTATCCACTCCCTTACCGTTATCTGCATTCATTAAAGCCTCCATGGATTGTTCTCCAACAATCATCCAACATAACGGTAACCGATGCATGTATAAATAAACATCTACCTTCCTCGCGCCACTCTTTGTTTCACCTTTTAGTTCTGTCAAATTGCAGGTTCAAGGAGACTCATTTGATTTTCGGCTCCACTCTCTATCGTCCTTATCGACAAAATTATTAACATGCCTATCAGTATTTGCAGAGATCACTCTCTGCAGAGACCATTTTATCATAGAAACCTCTTTTCTTGTTCTCTATTGAAAGAAATGGCACCAAAATGGAAGGGATGGAAAATAGTAACCAGAGAAGATCCAAATGTCTCCACCACTTTAGATCTTGACCGTATCCCATCAGGCGACCAATTGTTTAAAATCACAAACACAGAATGTGAATTCAAATTCTACGAATTACATCTCTGGTTAAAACAAAAATACGTAGATAAGAAAGATAAAGTCAAACTATGGGATACCTTGTTTCCCATGTTTACCTTTCCCCAAACCCATGAGTTTCCTGATTTAGTCACCTCGTGTCAAAATAGATATGACCATATTAAGAGAGCCATAGTAGCTCAAAATGGAGACATTCTGATTTCCATTACGCCTGAAACCATAAACCAAATATTGTTAATACCACAGAATGATTCCCTTAGCCATTTTTCCCAAGCTTCCCTCATGTAATTATACCATAAACTTAATTTTCCCAAGATAGATCATATTTCTAAAACTTTTCTTCTAGATGATGGAGAACTTCCAAAAAGAAATCCTCATTTTCCATCCATTATGTTCCCAGAAGAAACTAGGCATTTTATTTCTCTAATTTCCTGCTTGTTAAGCTACCAAAATGATATAACAGTAGATGAAACTATTTTGGGTTACTTTTTAATTTTCTCGAAGGAAAGTGAGCCAACATTCATCTATAATTGCAGTCAGTTCCTGGCTGATAATATGCATGAGTAGATGATGAATCTAAACACTCAAGGCATGTTCAAGTACACCTTTGTACTAGTTTATATGTTGCTTTTTCAGGAGGGAGATTTTTTACCAATAACTTTTCACAAACAAGATAATCAAGGTGTTAACCAATCAGTCATATATTGGACTTAATTGGTTAGGTCAATTTTAACTAGATTTTCATTTGCAAATTTTATTGACTCTTTCATTCATCCAGTCACTGAACTCTTAAGCAGTCAGTGTGAGCCTAGGATTGGTTCAGAAATGAAAATGATTCTTCATCTGAGTGATCAAGTAAAAACATGTGACTGGTATCTTTACCAGAATTATACAAAGATCAGGGTATATGGCTGTGAATTGGCACCTTACAAGTTGCCTAAATATTTTCCAATGATAATTTTCTCTTTGTAATATATTAGGGAAATTATCAACATGGATGAGTTACATTTTGTTTAGGGTAAAATAAAATCTCAATTTAAAATCAAGACTAAGGTGGGCTCATTCATATGCAACACCAGGACAACAGTAGTTGAAGCAGGTACTATCCTCAAGAGGATGAATTTTCAGCCAAGTTTTACTTGGTAATATGATCCATTTAGTATCATATCTAACTTGAGGGTGGAGTTGAAGACAACAACTTACAATCAAACTCCTAGGCCATAAATTGAAAAATACATGAACCAAGATCAGTGGGCAAGAAACACACTGCAAGAAGAAGAGGTGAAAATTATCTCGGCCTCCACTCTCCAAACTCGCATTTCGCAAGACAAGAAATAGAAGAGGCCTAGAGGAGAACCATAATCTTCAGCAATCATTGCAAAAGGAATCCATCGTACAGAAGAAGAAGAAGAAGAAAAATTTCACCATCTCAACTGATCAAAATCAGAAAGAGCCATAAATTATTGGTTTGGGTGATACACATGTTTCTACAACATCATAGGAAACTATTCCTAACACTCCATCCTCCTCTTTAGTTTCACATGAGAGAATGGAGATTATACAATCAATAGGATTAAGTGAACAGGATGAGCCAAATATTTTCTCCAAATTCTTAGAAATAAAACAGAAGAATGAAGCTCTTAAGGGAAATGTATACAGTCAATTTTGGAAACAGACCTTCACTTCACAACATAGGTTGTTTACACCATTCGACAATGAAAAGGGAAGGATGCATATGGATTTCTTATAGGCCCAAGTCCCTTTTCCAAAAGCCCCTTATGATTACAAAAATACCATATTTTCTTTTTATGCTCATCCTATTGACCAAATGGATATGCATAGACAGTTAGGAGAATTGCTTTTATCTACAATGACTAACACTTCCATGGCATTCATGCGCAAACTTCAAAGGACATTCCTTGGGTTTAATACACGAAGGGGTAAATAAGTATAAATGGGTCTCGATATATATATATATATATATATATATATATATATATATATATATATATATATATATATATATATATATATATATATATATATATATATATGAGAGGTAGGGGGGTTAATATGATATATATTTAACAATGGGATAAAAATAAAATAAAGGGGTCCGAGGGAACAATTTTAGAGGGTAATTAATGTAATATAAAACTATAGGTTAAAATGATATAAAGGGGTCAGAAAATATGATGGTGGAGGATTTTAAGTAATATGTTAGGTGGAAATATATTAAACGGGGGAGGTATTTTCAAAAGGGGAAATGAGACCTGCGTAAATATTTGGTGTTTTAAAACTTTGGATAAGTGGGTTTGCATGTGTTATTTGAATGGTGCGAAATTAGTAAAGGGAAAGGAGTTTTAGTGATGGAAATTGGTTTTTTAGCTAGGGAAAGGGGTTTTTTAGGAAGGGAAAAGGGTTAGAATAAAGGGAAAATGAAGAGGGAAGAGGTTTTTAGAATTAGGAAGGGGAAATTAGTAAGACATTAGTGATAGGAGATAAACAAAATGACAGTCTTCCATAATTCTTGAAAGTAACCTACCTACCCCTTATTTATCCTAACATTTTATTTCCGTTATTGGGTGCATTTGAGCTTGATGACCCTTTTATTTTCTTTTGATAAGAAAACTAACCTACTTCTAACCTTATAACTTCCAATGGCTCTGATTATACTGATGAGCTCATTTTTATTCTATACCTAACTACTGATCTGCCAAGATTAAATGGTTTGGCCAGATCTTTATTCAACAACTATGATGACATGAAATTAAAAGCATGAATGAATCATGATTAAATTGTATGATCATCATGAACTATGGCATTTTGGACAAGATTCACACAATTTTTATTTGCAAAGTAAAGTAAACTAAAAGTAGTGGTATTTGAATGTGCAACACTTTCAGGATTTTTTTTTTCTTTTTGTGGGGTTCATACTTTATAATGTTTTTTGATATTTTTTCTTTTGGTCCTTTGATTATTATTTTAGGACATACCCTCTTTTCATTTTTTAATATGGGAAAACATTTGCAGAAAACAAAGGTATGTACAATGTTACAAGACTTAACATAGTCAATTCAAAATTATGATTCCTATTATTATAGGACCCTAACATAATGTACTGGTTATTATGTGGATTCTATTGTTGTTGTATCCATGTTATTTCTATTGTTATTATGTTGGTTACGAGTGTTTAGTTTTCTTGAGTGTTGGGCTAGCATCAGAGGTGTTCTAGCTCCCAAAATTTGTGGAGGGACTAAAGTACATGAGATATCCAAGACCCAGAAAGAGATTTTGGAAATTCCATCCAGTTTGGGAGATAACTAATTAATTAATATTTTTAATTAAGGACCCTAATTCTAACTTAAGTAAATTAAAATATTAAAGGTAATTAATTAAAACATGTGATGGAAATGACTCAAGTCACATGGATCAAGCCTTCTTGATCCAGGGGCATTAAACACTAGCCAGCAATGTAGGAGGTTTTGTCCACATGTTGTGGCTAGGAGGGTTCGAAATCATCTAAATTGTAACAGCTAGGTGTCAATACGTCAGCTGACTGTATCATTTAGAGTAGTTAGAGTTGTAGAAGTCGAATATTTCAGTTGGTCCATCTATCATGTTTCAATTAGTTGAATTATTGTAATTAGGCTTTTGATTTTCTAAAACGGTCCTCACAGAGGAAACGAAGAGACGCATTGTAATGCATATAATTTTTATTCCTCGGATGTATGGGAGGAGGAGAAGAGAGATTTCTGTAATAAAACCTCTATGTGTTAACAATTGTTTCCAGTTAAACAATTTCAGTGCTCGTTGGCCATTGAATTGTCTCGAACTATTAATCGTGAAGAATTGTTTAACGCGAGGCGATTGTGTACTGGTAATTCCGATTCTCTGTCTATTTTTTCTCGTGAATTGTTTGGATAAACTCTGCGAATTGAATTCCAACGCAGTCCTATGTCTGTATTACTATGAAACTCCCCACTAAATGATCGAACTGAACTCTATTGAAATAAACCTGAGTTGTGAACCTAAGTTAAGGCATACAAAGGATTACACAACCCGACATGAACCATGGTTAATCACCATAGCAAAACCGTGAACGAAATTGACGAAACCACCCTGCTCATATCACACCACTTTTCGGGAGCAAGCGATTTTCTCCCATCGCGAGTGATTCCATAGAACCGTCGACACATGGCAGAGGTGGACCCACGAAAACTGCCGTCTTTGCGTGCCATCGCACGTTAAAGATCGACCAAGGATGCCAAGTGATATCATGGACCGCTGTTGATCTGGGAAGGAGCCATCGGACAATGATTGTTTGATAAATATGCGCGGACGATAACCGAGGCACTATGCGTGGATTTGATTGGCTATTGATCATAGAAGTGGGGCTGGAGCCAAAAATTTATTATAAATTCATTTGATAAAAGCGTTGGACATTTATATAAAGTTCGGAGACATAATTTAATCTCCAAAGACTGGTAATAATGTTTGTTTATCAAATTCTTCGAATTTGATAAATAAAATCCTGAGAAAAGGAAGAAGACCACATGGAGGTGAAATAAGCAAATTGTGGAAATGCTGACAGAGCCACAGCTACAGTAACCAAGCTCTCCTCAGGGGTGACTTTCAGTCTTGTTGCCGTCATTTGTGGTATCAGAGCTGTTGTTTTGAGTTGTTTTGCAGAGAGTTGACATGGCAGTCTGAGTTGGTAGAGGTGCTGGCAGAAGGAGACCTGTTACCAATGCAAAGGTGTTGGGGATGTTGCAGAGGGTCGAGGCCAGAATGGATGCCATGGAGCGAAGACAGCCCAGAGATCCTAAAGACATAAGTGAACCTGAAACAGATGAAGCGGAAGAAAATGTTGAAATTCCTCCTGACATGAGGCTCCTTAGAACTGTTCTGGGGTCTGCAGTTAAGCCTAGAATTGAAGTGTCAAGTTATGCAGGGGGACTGAATCCAGAGGAGCTGGTGGACTGGATAAATGAAATGATTAAGTGTTTCGATTATGAAGAAATAAGTGAAGATAAAAAGGTCAAGTTTGCGGTGATAAAGCTGAAAGGACATGCTGCACTCTGGTGGGATGGAGTGTAGGCATAAAGAAGAATAGTTGGCAAGCAACCTATCAAGAGCTAGACCAGAATGATGGCTAAATTAAAAGGTAAATTCTTGCCTAGTGATTATCAGCTGACATTGTATAGGCAAATTCAGAACCTGAGACAGAGGTTGCTGATAGTAAAAGAATACACAGAGGAATTCTACAGAGTAAGCATAAGAGCTGGGCAATTTCAGGACACACCAGAGAAGACTGCCAGATATGTAAATGGTCTCAAGTTGGAAATCCAAGATGAGATTGGTCTCCTGTCTCCTAAGACAGTGGAAGAGACCTACCAGATGGCCTTGAAAGCAAAGGAGAAATTCCTGAGGAAACAGTCTGCCAATAAGAGAGGTACTTTCCGTGGAAAGGGAAGCCAGGGTGGTAGAGGAAAGCCTACTACACCCAGGGATGGAGCTAACAGTGGCTCACCTCAGAATTCATCTACAGAGGATGATGCAAGGGGCAGAAGGGGTTCTTACAGAGGAAAAGAAAGGGGAGGAAGAGACAGAGGCAGAGGTAGAGAGTTTAGGTGCTATAGATGTCAGTAAGTGGGACATAAGCACTATGAGTGTCCAGAGAATGTGGGTGTTGGTCCGAGGAATGCTGTTGTTTCCCAGGCTGGAGAAGAGGCAGAAATTGAGGAAGAAATTCTACCAGAGAGGGGAGAGTCCTTGGTGGTTAACAAGGTCCTGTTGAAGCAACCCAAAGAGGCCACTGAGCCTGCACAAAGGAAGACTCTGTTTAGGAGCATATGCAAAGTCCAAGGGAAATTTTTGCAGCTAGTCATTGATAGTGGCAGCACAGACAATCTGGTTTCCACTGAGGTGATAGAGAAGTTGAAGTTGAAGACAAGGGAGCATCCAACTCCCTACAGGGTGTCCTGGTTGCATAAAGGGCACCAGCTGGTTGTGAAAGAACAGTGTGAGATAGAGCTGCAAATGGGGAAATACAAGGACAAAGTCTTGTGTGATGTAATTCCCATGGATGTGTGTCATATACTGCTGGGTGGACCTTGGTAGTTTGACAGAGCGGTAGTGCATGATGGCAAGAAGAACACTTACAGTTTCTTCAAGGATGGGGTGCATCATACAATGATACCCATGGAAGAAGGAGAGCCATCCAGCAGAGTGATTGATCCGAAGACCTTGTTGCTGAGCGGGAAGGAATATCTGCAGCAGATAGAAGAGGAAGAGGTAAGTTTTTCTTTAGTTTGCAAACCTAAAGTAGTTCTTACTTCTACAAATATTTCTGATTTTCCAGTAGAAATCCAAGAGATGTTAGATGATTATTGTGACATTATTGTGGATGATTTACCTGATGAGATGCCACCTGTGAGAAAGATCAGCCATCAGATAGATTTTATCCCTGGTTCAAATCTGCCAAATAAGGCTGCCTACAGAATGACTCCCAAGGAAAATGAGGAAATCAGGAGACAAGTACAGGAATTGGTGGACAAGGGGCTGATCAGAGAAAGTTTGAGTCCATGTGCAGTACCAGCAATATTGAGCCCAAAGAAAGATGGAGGCTGGAGGATGTGTACTGATTCCAGAGAAATCAATAAGATCACAATCAGGTACAGATTCCCTTTGCCCAGAGTTGAGGATTTAATGGACTGTTTGAGTGGTGCTAAATATTTTTCAAAGATAGATTTAAAAAGTGGATACCATCAGATTAGAATAAGAGAGGGTGATGAGTGGAAAACTACCTTTAAAACAAATGAAGGACTGTATGAATGGATGGTAATGCCTTTTGGGTTGTCAAATGCACCTAGCACTTTCATGAGACTTATGAATTAAGTATTGAAAGAATTCATTGGTAAATTTGTGATAGTGTATCTGGATGATATATTAGTTTTCAGCAGAACTAAAGAAGAACATTTAAGGCATCTTAATCATGTCTTGAAGAAGCTGCACCAAGAGAAACTGCTGATAAATTTAAAGAAATTCTCATTCATGAAGGAAGAGTTGGTGTATTTGGGCTTTGTTGTTTCTGCAGAAGGATTGAAGATGGACCCAGAAAAGGTTAAGGCAATTGTGGAGTGGCCTTCACCCAGGAATGTTTTTGAGGTAAGAAGTTTCCATGGACTTGCTAGTTTTTACAGAAAGTTTATAAGAAACTTTAGTAAGATCAATGCACCCATAATTGAGACAATAAAGAAGAGCAAACAACCATTTAAATGGACTGCTGAAGCAAAAAGAAACTTTAAACTTTTGAAGCAAAAGATAACTGAGAAGCCTGTTTTGATTCTGCCTAATTTTACTAAACCATTTCAAGTGAAGTGTGATGCCAGTGGGGAAGCCATTGGAGCTGTGTTGAGTCAGGATGATAGGCCTGTAGCCTATTTCAGTGAGAAGCTAAATGACACCAGAAGAAAGTATTCCTCTTATGAGAAGGAATTCTATGCAATTGTTCAGGCATTGAAAAAGTGGAGACATTATTTGATGTCCAGGGAATTTGTATTATATTATGATAATCATGCTTTGCAGTATATTGTACAGCAGCCCAAGTTGAATCATAAGCATGCCAAATGGGTTGAGTATCTCCAAGGTTTTAACTTTGTTTTGAAACACATAAGTGGCCAAGAAAATAAAGTAGCTGATGCTTTGAGTAGGAGGCACATGCTTGTTCAAGAAACTAATTTTGAAGTTGTAGGGTTTGATTTTCTCAAGGAATTGTATAAAACAGATCCAGATTTTAAGGAAGCATTTGAGGCTTGCAGTAACCCTGTTCTAACAGATAGAAGCCAGTGGCTGGATTATTTCCTGCAGGAGGACTTGTTATTCAGAAGAAGCCAACTGTTTGTACCAAGATGTTCCATGAGAGAAAACTTGATCAAAGAAAAACATAGTGGTGGACTTGCTGGATACTTTTGTACTGATAAGACTTATGAGCAGCGGAATCACTTTTATTACTGGCCCAAGATGAGAATGGAAGTGGATAAGTTTGTGAAAAATTGCAAAATCTGTCAATATGCCAAAGGAAGGAGCTAGAATGTAAGATTGTACACTCCCTTGCCTATTCCAGATAGGCCTTGGGACATGGTGAGTATGGATTTTGTCCTAGGATTGCTCAAGACTCAAAGAGGGAATGATGCAGTCTTTGTTGTGGTGGACAAATTCTCCAAAATGGCACATTTTATTCCATGCTATAAAACTAGTGATGCCACCCATGTTGCTAACTTGTTTTTCAAAGAAGTTGTTAGATTGCATGGGTTGCCCAAGAGCATTATTTCAGATAGAGACACCAGATTTGTGGGTTATTTTTGGATGAAACTGTGGAAGAAACTTGGTACCAAACTGAGTTTCAGCTCAGCTTATCATCCCCAGACTGATGGACAAACTGAGGTAGTGAATATGAGTCTGGGAAATTTGTTGAGAAGTCTTGCAGGAGAGCATCCCAAGCAGTGGGACCATATTTTTCCCCAGGCAGAATAAGCATTTAATGACTCACCAAACAGGAGCATAGGGAAGAGCCCATTCCATATTTTTTATGGAATGCACCCCAGAGGAATATCAGAGTTAAGAAATCTGGGAAGGGTAGAGCTAAGGAGTGCAGATGGTGAGGAATTTGCTTCAGATATCCATGCCATACATGAACAAGTGAAACAACAACTACAAGAAAACATCATCAAATACAAAAACAGAGCAGAATTGAGTAGAAACGAGGTTCATTTTGAAGTAGGAGATCTGGTTTTGGCACACTTGAGAAAGGAGAGATTCCTAAAGAAGCAATATAACAAACTTAATTTCAAAAAGATTGGGCCATGCAAGATACTTAGAAAGTTTTCTGCAAATGCTTATGAGATTGAATTACCCCCTGATGTTGGAATATCTCCCATTTTTAATGTTGCAGATTTGTACAAGTATGAAGATGATGGTGCAGAAGAAATATTAGCAACCAAGGGACAGATTGAGTGGAAAGAGCAGCTACCTCCAGCGCAACCGTTGCAACCAGAGAAGATATTGGACAAAAGAGTGTTAAGGAAGACCAGAGGACAAGAGTACTTTCAGTACTTAATCAAATGGAAGGATAAGCCAGAGGAAGATGCCGCTTGGATGACCGAAGGAATGTTGCAGAAGATAGGCAGATCAATGGAAGAGCTTATGGACAGAAGCCCATGAAGAAAATTTCCCTTGGGAGTCTGATTCAGGGGCATTAGACACTAGCCAGCAATGTAGGATGTTTTGTCCACATGTTGTGGCTAGGAGGGTTCGAAATCATCTAAATTGTAACAGCTAGGTGTCAATACCTCAGCCGACTGTATCATTTAGAGTAGTTAGAGTTGTAGAAGTTGAATAGTTCAGTTGGTCCATCTGTCATGTTTCAATTAGTTGAATTATTGTAATTAGGATTTTGATTTTCTAAAACGGTCCTCACAAAGGAACCGAAGAGATGCATTGTAATGTATATAATTTGTATTCCTCGGATGTATGGGAGGAGGATAAGAGAGCTTTATGTAATAAAACCTCTGTGTGTTAACAATTGTTTCCAATTAAACAATTTCAGTGCTCATTGGCCATTGAATTGTCTCGAACTGTTAATCGTGAAGAATTGTTTAACGCGAGGCGATTGTGTACTGGTAATTCTGCTTCTCTGTCTATTTTTTCCCGTGAATTGTTTGGATAAACTCTGCGAATTGAATTCCAACGCAGTCCTATGTCTGTATTACTATGAAACTCCCCACTAAATGATTGGACCGAACTCTATTGAAATAAACCCGAGTTGTGAACCTGAGTTAAGGCATACGAAGGATTACACAACCCAACATGAACCATGGTTAATCACTGTACCAAAACCGTGAACGGAATTGATGAAACCACCTTGCCCATATCGCAACACTTTTTGGGAGCAAGCGGTTTTCTCCCATCGCGAGCGATTCCATAGAACCGTCGACACATGGCAGAGGTGGACCCATGAAAACCGCCGTATTTGCGTGCCATCGCACGTTAAAGATCGACCAAGGATGTCAAGCGATATCATGGACTGCCGTTGATCTGGGAAGGAGCCATTGGACGGTGATCGTTTGATAAATATGCGCGGACGATAATCGAGGTACTGTGCATGCATTTGATTGGCTATTGATCATAGAGGTGGGGCCGGAGCCAAAAATTTATTATAAATTCATTTGATAAAAGCGTTGGCCATTTATATAAAGTTCGAAGACATAATTTAATCTTAAAATATTGGTAATAATGTTTGTTTATCAAATTCTTCAAATTTGATAAATAAAATCCCGAGAAAAGGAAGAAGACCATGTGGAGGTGAAATAAGCAAATTGTGGAAATGCTGATAGAGCCACGGCTACAGTAACCAAGCTCTCCTCAGGGGCGACTTTCAGTCTTGTTGCCGTCACTTCTTTTAATATTAGCCATCGATTCAATATTAGATCATGGTCGTTGGTTTCCCAATGATAAATTATAAAGGAAAGGCTTGGGGTTAGTTGGAGAACACACACACGGAGCTTGAGCATTGATTCTAAGCCAAAATTCTAGGGCAGGGTTTGGTAATAATTTTGAGAAGTGTTTCAGCTGCAGCGAGGGGTAGTATTGGCTAAGGGGATGGTCTGATATGAGTACCAAGAATCAACAAGAGGTAAAGAGAAGAAACCAAAGACAACGTAGAGAAGCAGAGCTAGCAACAGCAGTTACATAACAGCTGCGTAAAGTAGAGAGCAGCTTCAGCTACGCATGCCAAGAAAGGGTAGCGTTGGGGAGTAGGGGACCCTCCAGGGTTATGCAGAGACCCTTCTAGGGTAGCGTAGGGTCTATGTCACCCATTTTGGGGTTACGCAACCCTCTTCAGGCCAGCATAGAGGCACACAGAGGCTGACACGGGTGATGTAGGGGCTTCAAGGCAATGCTAGGGTTTATAAGGCTAGAAATTTGCTGAGTCTTCTAAATCCCATTTGAGGGTGTGGATTAGTCAAGTTTTTGGTCTCAAAACAATAGGTTAGCTGCAGATCTATTATTTTTCTCTATCAGGTCAACCAGTAAGGTGCCTAGATTTGTTGTATTAAAAAACTACTTGATAATATAAACCCTCCTACAGCCTCAAGAACGGTTTTCCCGTATTGGGTTTCTCTGGAGACAGTTGTCCAGAAAATCTTGTGTGTCACTTTGTCTATGTTCCTGCATTTCTATTTTTAGATCTGAATCAGTGAAAGTCTATTATATGTTTACTTCGATGTTAATCTAAATATTTCAGCATTAATAACTTGTTTAGGTAGGAGAAGTGTAACCAGATCTAACTGTAGAATTTCTGCATAAAGTAACATTAAATTTTTTTCACATGGTATCAGAGCGATTGCAGATCTAGAAGGGTTACTAGTAGAAGACTGAAGAATATTTGCTGCAAAAAGCAGCAGAGAGAGTAGCAACAGCCGCAGAAAGCCAAATCTGAAGGGACAACGTAGCAACAGAGGAAGCAGAGCCACGCAAAGGCCGGAGTGGCACACGGTCCTATGCAGCCTCTAGGAAGGTCCATGTAGTTACTGTGTAGAGGCAGTGTAGAGATAACGCTAGGACTATCTGCTCACGCATAGGCCAGCTAGGGTGACACAGATATGAAGCTGTGTTGATTCAGAAGTGCAGAAAAAGTGTTGCAGAACTTTAGAAGTTGCTGGTGGGGTTATATTTATGAAGATTCATAATTTAGCCTAAGCACTAGGTGACAAAGAGTAGGAGGAGATCAACTTCTTAGAGGCTTTCTAGCCAAAAAAATCTATAGATCGATCTGAGGATCGAATAGATATGTTTCGTTGTTGATTTGGCAGATTTCCAAGAGAGGAAATTAGTTATCAGAGGGAGCATAGGGTGCCTTTTTCGCCAAGGACCCCAGATTGGAGCTTCAGTAGAGAAGAGAGGAGAGGAAGCTCTATTCCGACAGAGTAGATCAGAGCAGATGGCACCTCATGGAATACGTGATCAAGATAGGTTGGATGACCTGTCCAACTTTGTAGTCTGGAAGGCAAGAATCCTGGTAGTCCTGGAGGCATATGGTCTAAGGGACCATGCAAAAAAGGTCATGGCCATGCCGACCAATGTAGATCTAATGAAGAAGCATGAGGAAGCTGTGGCACATGCCAAATGTTTCATAATGGGATGGGTTAATGATGCAGGAGCATTAGGAAAAGAGAAATACTTTGTATTTATTAACAGTTAGGGGTTTTCCTATGATATTTAACTCTGGTTTGAAGGTTGGTTGCAGAATTCAGGTTGAAGAAAATCTCAGCGGGAAGAAGCAGATCATAGCCGGAGTGCAGTAATGAAGGAGTCCAGGAAAGGATTCTAAGAGAGAGTAGCAGAACCTGAAAATTCAACAGAGGTTGAATAAAGTTGCAGATGAGTGAAGCATGAAGGAGCAGTGGGGAAATGCTCAAAAGGGTTCTAGCCGAGGAATGGTGATTACCAAAAGACCAGATCCAGAAGAAGGGATTGGTGAGGTAAGTGGTAGTAGGAGAGTTTGTTGTTGTAGAGGCTTTGTGCAACTCATGGGTGAGAAACTCATGGCGAATGAGATGACTACTGAAATTCATAAAGGAGAGAGCAGAGGTTCAGAGAAAGGCCATAGTAGAAAGCGGGAGAAAGATGCCAAGGAAAATGGCATAAGACAACAGTTCACTGATGAAGAGTATGAGAAAGAGAAAGCTAAGATAACAGTTCATCTTGAGTTATTGATGAAGTTGTTACATGAAAATATGAAAGACCAAAGACATGGTTGGAACATGAGGAAGAAAGTGAAATGGCAAAGACTACAAGTAAAGACGGATCCACAGATAAACATGCAGTTAACAGAAGAGCTGAATAAGCTTGAGCAGATGATGAGTTATTGGGAAAATCCAGATCAGCTGGATAATGTGAAATCTTGTATTTTTGTAGCTGACAATTGTGATGTGATTACAGGTTTTACTAAGGAGGATGCGCAATCTTGTGAAGCTATTACAGTACAAGAGGAATTTCTTGTGGATGCAGAAGAAGTGAATCAGTCTGAAGCACTGATAAGTGAAGTAGCAGTTGAGACTGTTGAACTTTGTGATTTCCAAACTGAAAGCTTGTGTGTGAATGCAGGGATTGTAAGTGATGATGATATGCTTCAGCAATGCCACAGAGAAATTGCATTGTTGGAATACTTGTTAGTAAATTCAGAGTATGAAATAAAGATTGCAGCAGAAGGCGGAGTTCAGTACAGTGAACGAAACCAGAAAGACATCATGGAAGCAGATGGTGTGAAGGAAGGACTGGTTGACAGTCTTGAGAGTTCTTCAGAGAATTCTTTAGGTAGAGATAATTAGCATACTGATGTGATGATTGAGATGGAAAATTCAGGAAAGCATACTGAAATGCTGGCAAAGGAGGACAAGGCACTGATGCCTTATGATTTTTATTTTAACGAGTGTTTTGTGAATGCAGGTATTGTTGCAGGTGCTGAAGAACATTTGACTCAGTTGAGTAGTCGAATGAAAGAGAAAGACGAGAATTCTGTGGAAATTTCAAATCCATGGGATGAGGACATTATGTTGCTGGAAATGATGCTGAATAATCAAAATTTAGTGCAGGAAGAATCTCAATTTCAGAATTGGGAATTGCAGATACAAGAGGATGAAGAGAACAGAAAGGAGTACACAATGTACCAGTCCAGTAAGTTGTTGATAGAAGAAGGCAGAAAATAATTTTTTCGTTGTAGAAGACAAGAGGGCATGGATGATTGGGCAGTGGTAAGAATGGAAACAAGCATAGAAGTAAGAACTGAACAAGTAAGAGCTCAGCAGGCAACAAGAAATCAACAATCTAAAGAATTATTAGACAAGGAAATTGAACTAATTAGAAGAATCATGATGAAAGTGTCTCAGAAGAAGACATCAGCAAGGAAGAGAAGTAGTAGCAGCAGCAAAATGAAGACAGAGACAGACTGTGAAAGTGCAGTGAGTGGAGCAAGGCAGCATAAGATATGGAAACCTGGAGAAAATCAGCAAGCAACAGCAGATGATGACTCACAGAACAAAGTGTGGGATCGAGGAAAACAAGGAAAAAGACTTAAAACGCATGATCAGGAGATCATGATAATTTTCAACCTTGGGAGTCTGATGCAGGAGCATTAGGCAAAGAGAAATACTTTGCATTTATTAAAACTTATGGGTTTTTAATTTTTTAAAAAGAGCTAGATTTTTATGAATGATTTGAGTGGGTTTTATGTATTTTTAATTAAATATTGTAAATAATTCTCAAATGTTTGAGAATATGAGAGAATTTGGTCAGTTGAGGATGTAAAGGGATGAGAGATTTTTCTAAATATTAATTTAGAAATTAGTTTCATTAATTTTGGGTGAGAGAGGATCCTTAGGGATTTAAGAGTGATTTTAGGATTTTGTTGAGATATTTGAGGGTTTGTTGAGTTATTATAGGGATGTGAACCTAAATTGGTTCAATTAAATTTGTATAAATTAATATGCCTCAAAGGAAAAATAGATCAGGTGAGATTAGAGTGTAGAATAGAGAAAGAGGTTATAAGCCTCCAAGCATTTGTAAGAGGGCCAATAGTTTGGAAATCAGGCCAAGAAGGAGGACTTCCATGTCAGGTTTGCATGATTAATGAAAGAATTTGATTTTTGAGTTAATTTCCATTGTATGGTTATGGGATTGTTGTTTATGAATTCGAAGACAATTGAATGAATTGAATTTTGTAAGGGATTGACAGTTCGATTTGAATAATCAATGTCGATATTGTTAAAAACCACAATGCAAAATTGTTGAATGTAGAAGACGTTGAATCGGCGTTGAATCTTTGCATGAATGGTTGTTTTTTTTTTCAATTGTATTTGAGTCCACAGTTTTGGGTATGGAGTAAAGCCTTTTTAGCAACTCTGATTTTTTGAAATCCATTATCTAATGGTAAAGGACTGATGGCAATTTAATATATGGTATAACTAAATTTTTGTTCTTAGCGCATGGATGGTTGAGCATAAATAGTAAAACGATAAGGTTGAATACCGTTTTATATGTTGAATTGAATATCCATTGCAATGAATCTCGAAATGGACGAAGGTCGATTTCATGAGTAGCTTTGCGATGAGAAGGGTTTTAAATTCTATAGTTGATACCATGTGGTTTACATATGTTAAAGAGCTGAAGCTGAATATTGAGACCGAACTCTGTTCCTTGTGAAATCCGTTGGTTAAACTGCAATCAAATAGAGTTTGATATGATAGGACATGTCATGGAAAGTCGATTTGAATGATTGTAGCATGGACGAGTTGCAGGAAACGTAGCGTTGAAGAAAGTGTGAAGCTGGAATGCAATTCCATTAAAATGGTAGAATCCTGAATGAAGCAAGAGAATTTCTAAGTGGTAAAGATATAGAATCTAGGCAAGCACATAAAGGAGCGGATTTGTCAGTTCGTGATGAATTGAATGCAGAAATTTAAAGGATTGAGTTTGCGTAGCATTTGGTCGAGGTTTGAGGTGTGGGCCAACGCACACATTTGCAGATGCATAACTAATGTGATGTGCTGGTAAGTCATGGTTGAATTTTATTCGAATTTTAATAAAATTCGAGTTATGTGAATTGCACAGTGAAAGATCGCGCGCAGGGCATTGGTTGAGATCGAACGTTGAAGGGATGAAGGTGTCATGGTAGCATTCGATTGAGGTTCTCCGTATATTTGTTCTGCGTATAAGAAGTTGGAGCGGAATTTAGAGTTGATTGAAGTCAAAATAAACTTCGTTGAGATTGAGTGAGGTCCAAAGCATGGATATCTGAACTCACAAAGTATAGAGGCAGAATGGTAAGTGCGTGGGTCAATTATTGTTCGCATTTGATTTTTAATCAAGCCTGAGTTTAGGTAATTTCCATAGAAAAAGTCGATGTGTGAAAGCGTTAATCAAACCTGAATAAGGTGAAAGGTGAATTATGAATTTGCAGAGGCGTTCATGGAGGTAAGCACATTTGTATTTGTATGGAGGTTTATTATTATGATGAGTGGGATTGGTACCTTATGCAGTTGAACCAAGTCAAATTGTTTATGTCGAGTATAAATCTTTGGCATGGGGAATTATTAAGTGCACGCGTAATAATTATATGCGATGGCATTATTTAAATAGGGTTTTATATTGGCATTGAGTTTACCAAGATTTGAATTTATGTATGGCAGCATTTCAAATTAATGCCTTGAGGGTGAGTAAATATTGGAATGCATGATTCCATATGCAATGGCACTTTAATTAAAGTGTAAAGGTTGATGAATGCATAAATCCATATGCTTTGGGATTTAATTAACCAAATTGGAACTTCTGAGTTTGATGTGATAAGCTTTGATTGAGGGTTTAAAATTAAACCAATGGGGTTTTTAAATTAAAATCTTTTCTTAAGATTCTTTGAAAAGATTTATGTGTTGAATGATTTGAAACATACTAGTTGGTGAATTAATGTTACAAGCTTCCGCGAAAGAAAATGTGTAAAACTGCCCGGACTTGGAGTCTTATCTGGGCATTTATTGGAGATGCATTTTTATATGTATGATATTGGAGAGATTTTGGGTTTTGCAGGGCAGCCTGCATCAGTTAAGGACCATATAGTTCCACACTGAAAATAAAATGGTTCATGAGATGTGGAAAGCCTTAACAAACCTATATGAGTAGAAGTTCGTCCAGAGGAAAATGCTTCTGGAGAATCAGTTGCAGTCATTCATGATGACCAAGGGAGAAGAAATGGAGCCCTTCCTTTTCAGATTACAGACGATTAGAGATCAATTGTATGCCATGGGTGTAAAGGTGGAGGATGATGTGATGGTAAGGACTTCACTCAATGTGGTCACAAAAGAGTGGGAAACCTTTGTCCAAAGTGTCTTAGGCAAAGTAGACCTTCCTGACTCGGACAATATGTGGGGAAACCTTTTTGAAGAAGAACTTCGTCATCAAGAAGAACTCCGCCAATTCACCAAGAGATAGTACAACATGGGGTGAAGTAAGGTGAAGAAGGAAGAGGAATAAGATGTAGCCTTAGCATCAAAGAGGTAGCAAGGGAAGAAGAAGCGTGATCTATCCATGATCAAGTGTTTCTAATGCAGCGAATTAGGGAATTTCTCCAGCAATTGTTCTAAGAAGAAGAAGGATAAGGAAGCTTCTAATTCCAAAGCTATTGTGGTGGACGATGGGTCAGAAGATCACGTAGCCATGAGCACTTATGAACCACGAAAGTGGGGCAACATGGATTTGTAGAGTAGCTACAGATGAGGGTGGGATCCTTGAGAAACTCATCTATTGGATCACATCTGAGCTATGGGAGCCTTAAAATAGTAGTGGGATAGGGGTGCAATTGGTGCAGAGAATCGCAGATGAAGAAAAGGTAGAGCTAAAAGCTGAAGAGAGTAGTGCAGTGCAGATGAAATAGAAGCGTAACAGCAGCGACACAGAGTCTGATGTGACTTCATTAGCGTAGAGCAAAGCTGAAGAAGCATAGAGGATTCAGAAGGATAGTGTAGCGTAGAAGCAACATAGGGGATTTCATCACAGGGGCGGATGTGAGTTTAGTAGTGCAGAGGGAGTCTGCTTATGCAACGCAAAGTTTTAGTTGTGCATCATAGTTCGGATGAAAACAAAATGCAGTAGCCTATGGAGCTTTAGTGGTCAGGATTCAACCCAATTGACTTGTCTGTCAAATATTGGGTAGGAGATTCAGTGGTTTCTTTCAATAACTGAAGTTATAGTGCAGCAGTTGGCAACACGATGCATGATATTGAGAGGGAGCTATAGTGGAGATGTGGCAGTGGCGGTGGCAGCGTCATGGGCAAGAGTACGGGAGAGAAGTAGTAGTGCAGTGATGAAGGGAAGCAGGGCAAGCATCAGTGTAGAGACCGATACCAAAGATAAGTGCAGAGATTAGGGGTGAAGCAGCGTTGTACTAGAGCTTATTCCTTGCTAAGAGGGAGTGTTGAGTTTTCTTGAGTGTTGTTGTAGCATCAGATGTGCTCTATCTCCCAAATTTTGTGGAGGGATTAGAGTACATGAGATCTCCAAGACCCAGAAAGGGATTTGGGAAATCCATTCGGTTTGGGATATAATTAATTAATTAATATTTATAATTAAGGACCCTAATTCTAACTTAGAAAAATTAAAATATTAAAGGTAATTAATTAAAACATGTGATGGAAATGACTCAAGTCACACGGATCAAGCCTTCTTTTAATCTTAGCCATCGATTCAAGATTAGATCATGGCTATTTTTTTCCCAACAAGAAAGTATAATGGAAAGGCTTGGGGTCAGTTGGAGAACACAAACATGGAGGCAGAGCATTGAGACTAAGCTAGAATTCTAGGGCAGGGTTTGCTAAGAAATTTCAGAAGTGTTTCAGCTGCAGCGAGGGGTAGAATTGGCTAAGGGGATGGTCTGATCCCAGTGCCAAGAATCAACAAGAGGCAGAGAGCAACAACTAGAGACAACACAAAGAAGAAGAGGAAACAACAATAGTTATGAAATAGTTGTGTAATGTGGAGAGCAACTTTAGCTACACAGGTGCTACACAGGCCCAGAAAGGGCAGCACTAGGCAATAGGGGACCCTCCAGGGTTACGCAGAGACCCTTCTAGGGAAGTGTAGGGCCTACGTCACCCATTTTGGGGTTACGCAACCCTCTCCAGACCTTCACAGAGGCAAGCAGAGGCTAACAGGGCTGATGCAGGGCAATGTTGGGGTTTCTAGGGCAAAAAATTGGCTGATTCTTGTAAATATCTTTTGAGGGTGTGGATCAGTCAAGTTTTTGGTCTCAAAACAATAGTTTAGTTGCAGATCTATTATTTTTCTCTGTCAGGTCAACCAGTAAGTTGCCTAGATTTGGTGTATTCAGAAACTACTTGATAATATAAACCCTCCAACAGCTAGAAGAGCAGTTTTTCCGCTTTGGGTTTTTCCGGGGACAACTATCCAAAAAATCTTGTGTGTCACTTTGTCTGTGTGCATGTATTTCTGTTTTTAGATATGAATCAATGAAAGTTTTTTATGTGTTTACTTCGATGTTAATATGAATATTTCAACATTAATAACTTGTTTAAGTAGGAGAATTATAACTAGATCTAACAGTAGAATTTATGCATAAAGTAACATTTATATGTATTGATCTATCCATGTTTTTACTTGTAAATGAATGCACAATGTATTCATGGTGAAATATATGGTATTGCAACTAATGATGTGGGGGATTAATGCTTCTTAGTGATTCTCAGATAAGTATGAGACCCATATGCTTCGTTCTATTGTTTATACCTGTAGCTTGTATGTTTGTGACATGCTTGATAAAATTCCTATCATGGCTAGGAGGGGTCTAGATGAGTTCTTAATTATGTGATTTCTTCCTTATCATTGTCCTATTTTTATTTCTCATCTCTAAACTTTTGATGAAGTTATAGGAAAATAACTGGGTTGTGGGCCTAAAAAGGTGGCTCAAATCCCAGATATATAGGAACAAAAATAAGTTTTGGGAGCCCTGACTGCTGGCATGCAGTGGTATGCCAGGGGATATATCCTCCTGGTCACTGGCATGCAATTTTATGTCTGCGGCTATGGCTCAAAGAGGTAAAAATTTTAGTGTGACCCAGGGGTAAGAGGCCCGAAGGACTGGATTACCTCCTCAGGGTGTTATTGTTGTTGTACAAGGTCTGTATGTGGTGTTTTTGTTAGTTTGACTTCCTTAAGTTCACCTAGGAGGTTGAATCTCATTATAGTAGCCTCTCGTCACATGTTTACCCTGGTTTTCCAGTTACTTGGGTAGATGTGGGAAGAGGGTGTTACAAAGTGGTATTGGAGCATGGTTCAACCCTTGGACTGGTTGGGTGGTGTTTCGGTCATGATTTTATGTTGGTTTCATATGTGTTTCCCATAGCTAGGGTGTATGTGCTTGTTGCATCTCTGTTGTGTTTTCCATGGTGTCAGTGGTGTCGCCATGGAAGTGTTTATGGTGTTGTTGTAAACATGTTTTCATGAGTGTATGACTGGTTATATGTTGCTCATGCTTGTGTATTGTTCATGCACACTTTCTTACATAATGTTACATATTGTACATGCATTTCTTGCTTATGTTAGGGTTACATATTAGTCATGATAAGGTGTTATCCGTGTATGATTTCTTATGTGATGTCATATTTTGAACATGAATTTGTCATTCATGATTGGTTATACATGTCAAGTAGGTGCATATGGTCAAGTTGCATTGGTTTGATTCAGGTTGTTGTGCATAAGGTCATTGTATGCAATTAGATCATCATTATGATATTGGTATGTTATGATGCTAATGTTTTGGCTAAGATAGAGCGAGAGATGCATACCATCAATATGAAGTTGCAGTATTGGACCTGGAGGCAAGAGCATGTTGTCATACAAGTTTGGTTGTTGGGTATGCAAGTATGTGATTCACGGTTGTTGTAAGCATTAGGGTTACTTATATGTTTGTCATTATATTATTATTAAGGTTACATATGTGATAAATGCTAGTTGATCAGAGTAGTCATATGCATTATGGCTATGTGCATGCTTATCATTCTATTGATGTTAAGATAGACACTAGTTAAGTAGTGTGATCATATGTACATGCATTGGTTAGTCAAGCATGGCATTAACTTGATGACTATGTTATATGTTTTTGATGAGCATGTTATAGGTTAAATTGTAGCTAGCTTGATGATTATGTTATATGTTGTTGATGAGCATGTTATATGTTAACTTATTGTTGTTATATGTTGGTTAACTTGATGATTAGGGCTATAATATTAGTATCTTAATGTTATATGTATCGTGCTAAATTGGACTGCCCTAGGAAAATGGTTAGGGTTATGTAATTTAGGTATGATTCGACGTATTTGTGATATTATGTCATACTAATCTAGGTTGACTGTGCATATGTGATTTTTATGCATGAATGTCATTTTTTTATGAGTCTATGATGTGAACATGTTAGCTAGTTACTATTATGGATATCATGACTGTTGTAGCATTTCTTGTTTTGAAAAGTTAGACATTTTAGAAGAAAAATGGAAAATTAAAAATGTTAGGATTAAATGTAAATAGATGAAAATCCAAAAATTGTTAGTACTTAAGGTGAAAAGAAAATCATCATATCAAAAAAATGTTAGGATTAGATTAAAAAAAAGAAGAAGAAGAAAGATTTGAAAATTCTAGGCACAGATAGAAGCAATAAAAGAAATGAAATTGCTTTGTTTCAAATAAAGAAAAAAGAGATTTTTGTGTGCATCTTGTTAGGATGCCAAAACCCAAAAATAAACTGGTTTGAATCACATTGTTTAAACATGATGAAACTATTTAAATTTATGTATTTAGATTAAGAAATAAATTTCACCAAATTGTATAATCTTGGTTTAACATAGATTTAGGAAAATAAATTGGCACCTAGAGTAAACACACCTCAAAATATTAGGATTAATTATGTTTTATTAGGGATTAATTGCTTCATTAGTGATTAATGATTTTTTAAATAAATAGCATAGTACCATTTATTGCTAAAGTGGCAACTCGAGAAACCTTTTATCGTTTGCGCTATCTCTGGAGAAGATCTCGATGGTTGATAATTTTCTCACCCATATCAACAACGGGGAAGTTATTTCGCACCCCCTCTCTTCGTTTCTCATTAATGGAAAGGGAGGGGTCTGAAAAGTGGTTTTATATATGGCAGGACCCTTGCAATGTGTCAACTCCATATCATTTCGCACCCCCCCGCTCCATACCGCTTACCATCATCTGGGCCCCTCTGAAAACCACCTATACTCTCAACATTTATATCACTTCCTTCCAACATTCATTTCCCACTTCCAATTACCTCCTTCCACCTATAACCTTTTCGTTACATTTCACCATATCGTTATCCACTCCCTTACCATTATCTGCAGTCGTTAAAGCCTCCATGGATTTTTCTCCAACAATAATCCAACATAACGGTAACCCATGCATGTATAAATAAACATCTACCTTCCTCGCGCCTGTTTCGAGGAAAATCACCCTAGAGGTTTGTTGGGTCAAAACCTCCACAGAGCAGGGCATGCTACTCAGAAGGACTCACACACAACCATACTTGAATGCAAAAAACTAGATAACAACGATAGCAGAACTCACCCGTAGTCCTACGTTCGATGCAGATCGCACGGGGTTCAAACCCCCATCAACCTTCCTTCCTCCTTCAACCTGAAAAACAAGAAAGAACGTGCACGGAAACCTAGTTGTACAGTATATATTTCTCCTAAACGTTAGTGTAATCAATGTGAAATATGATATAAACAACAATAACTACTTAATAATCAATCTTTCCACATATACAAATAGATACTAACACAGAAGTTCAGGAACAAGACGGTTCTTCATTATTATGAATAGCATGTACAGAAATAAAGAGTGGAGAGATCACCTAAATCCTTCCACGATCTTCGAGCAGACCGTTGTCCGGATTCGTCCCGCCCTTGCCTCGCTAAGAAACTTTCAAGACTTGTGCACTCGAGATGGCATATAAATGGATGAACATCTCCAGGAAACAAGGGTTTCCTATATAAATCTGAGAAAGTGTAGGAGGCACAGGGAATCATAATTGCACTGGGATTCCAACAGAGTATAATGTCTATAAAATTTCTCTCTCCCTTAGGCCATGCACATGAGGGGCTTTTATACTCCCTCAAAGTAGTTTCAGTCAGTTGGAAACATTTGGCCACGTACTAGGGTGGTTGACCTACTGGACTAACCATCAACCCAGTCCAAAAATAGGGAATTTATATATATTTTTAATGGTTTTAATGGCATACGTGGAAAAGTACATGTGGAATAGCGTATACACACGGAAAATTCTGGGCATACCCGCGTATGGGAATTTTAACATTGTTTTTTAGTGAATTTGTTCAAGTCTGTAGGAATGGGTGCCCAAAGCCATAAAGACAATCATGAATCACCTGAGGGTGAAAAATGATGCTATAACAGATGCCCCCTAATATATGAGGTCAGAAGGGGTACATGATGGCCGAAATGTATTATGCACAGAGAAAGAACTTCGCAAGGACAAGAGAGGACTTCACCAGATTTCAGCCTGCCAAAAACCAATGAAAGAAAACAGAGAGTCAACTCATGCTGAGGCGGGCATACCCATGCTCAGTCAAAAATACATCATATGGAAAGTACATAATAGATCCAAAATGTATACAAGTATAGCTGAACTGAAAGTACAAAATGAATCATCTGAGCATGGCCCGGAAGTACAAGTCTGAATCAATGTCCAAGTATCACATATAGAAAGCTGATCAATGATGTTGAAACTGGATGTCTGATCATATAAGTAACTGAATCTCCAAGTACCAAATCATAAGAGGTGGAACAAACGGTACAATCACGCAACTCGGGAGCCAACATATAGGATGCTGCTGTACTGACACTGCAACATATAAGGGTGAATGACATCACTGGCAGAAACTGAATGGACTGTCAAAAGTGAACCGAGAAATGCTGATGCAACCCGAGGTCTTCACCGATCACTATGGCACAATTCTACACAATGGGAATAAATGAGATGAAGTTGACCATGTGAGAAATCGTTGGATTACCGGTCAATGATGTATACCGTTAACCAACGCGAGACAACCCACCAATAATGAAAATGAGCGTCAAGGTGCCCCAGTACAATCTAACAAGTGCGAATGAATGAGTTGAAGTCGAACACTTGAAAGAATCTACCAATCGGGAGGCAATGATGAATCCCCACTGTCGATAGCGAAGAGTCTGCCACTGATGACTGCAAACCCTAAGGTACTGACAAAAAGACTCTAGACCTTATTCCCAGAGCAATGAGTCAGAGTCGATGGGAAAAGATCTGCTGGAAGGAAGGCATTAAGACATCCCACATCAGTCCAGCGCGAGTGTAACCCGCAGGCCAAGATTTGGAAGGAATCGGACGAAGTAGAGTGACGGAACCAAACTGAAGTACGTTTCCGACATGCACAAGATGAAGCTAGCGCACGAAAGAAACCCTCTGAACCAACCAATAATGAAAGCTGACACAGAGGCGAGAAATCCACCGATAGGGTCAAATGGAAATCAAGGTACTGCACGAATCCCAAGTGTGATAATGTGTGGCGTTGAAACGACCATAGGTAAGGCCTTTATGTGTGGTAGATGTGAGCACGGAGTCACTGTCGATGACAAACTATGGGCGAGTGCGGCTCTAGGTTTGCTCTCACAACAATATGTCATAGTCGATAGAACAAACCCGCCCGGCAAGAAATCTAATGAGGCCTTCTCCAGAAACCCGGCCACACCAAACGAGAAGACAAAACATCGATGTGATGCAGCAATCATGACAAGACGGAGTCTGTGTTGAATAATGAGTCGAGACACCGCGAGAATGGCCGACTCTGGTTAGACTTCCCTTGAAAAAAAACGACTCGTGATGACCATGGCAGTGGCAAAAAGTGACATATATAGAATATTATGCGGAGGCGAATCAAACTCTCCATATGATTGGAAGAGATAACCAACCAGGGGAGGACTGACAAGTGAAACATGGTAAAGGCTGAACCTAGGTCAAAAACTAAAACCATCCCAAATGAAGGAAATATATATAAGTATATGTGCTTTGTTCAAGGGTGACAAACGGACTCTGTACTGCCATCAAAACAATGAAGATACATCCCGTTCCCACTGTTTTTGTTATATTTGATTTTTTGTCTTTTTCATATAATAAGCCTGAAAAAGAATAAAAGAATGCTATGATACAATGGATAGAACGAGTATCAAGAAACAGATGCACTAGTTCCTGGGATTGGAACGATCCTATGCTCAATGCAAGGTGGCGGAAACTGGTAAGCGATACTCAGAGGAATGTTCCATCCATAGGTAAAAGGGTGTCAAGTCGCGATAGCTAAGTGCATGTAATGGTTAACTTGTACAGATAGACAAGGTCAAAAGTTGGCTTAAACATTGAGTCCGAATGAAGCCGGCTAAAGGCCAGGATAAACAAGTAGCCAATATGCAATGCAGTAATACAACTCAACAACACCAGGGAGCCTCTAGGGTAATAGCCAGAAAAAATGATAGTGAGGAAGAAGAAGAATGAAGCTTCAACACATAAGTCATGGCGGGACTAAAGAGGACTCCCGAGCCTACATAAAACACAGCATGGGCAACAAGTGATAGCGAGGAACTAACTAAGAAGCCCATGTAAAGGAAGGCTCTACCATCAAGTCATGATTGAATAATCAGCGAGTGAAATGGGTGTAATAGTCATGACCTGATGGGATCGACCCTATGGCAAGTGATCAGTATGGAGGCTACTATGCAAGATGCAATGGAAAGTGATTTCCCTAACCTATATGCCAGTGAAGATCATATACCTGCCATGATGAGTCAGTAGTCATGGATCAAAAAACCAGGAAAAATCTCAAATTCATCAAAATGTACCTGAAAACATACCAAACTGGGCACTTCCAAGCATCCGGGTTATGTAGCTTAAGATAGATTGAAAAAAATAAGCATAACAAATTTTTGCGAAAATTTTCAACTTTTTGGACATAAATAGACAAATTACCTCATATTTGGTTCATTGTTACATTGCTGATTTGAAAAAAAGTGCTCTGGATCAAAAAAAATCTTTCGTCAAATCAGGAGAAACCGACCGTCAAATCGCACCGAATTTTTCAGGTAAGCTCATCAATCATCCTTGCTATTCATTTTGTTCGTTCATAAATTAAAATTTAGTAATTTTCACCATAGAATTCCTTGCTAAAAATCACGGGTTTGTGCATACGCGGGTTGGTAATGATGAAGTCGCGTATACACCCGACTATGCACAAATAAAGTCGCGTATGCGCAGGCCCAAATGAAAAATGCGTAGCTAATGAAGGATTTATTGAAATTTTGCAGGATGACCATATCATGGAGAGAGCGTGAACACAGTGCAATTGATCAAGAAGTCATGCGAGATCGAGCATCGCTAAATATTCTTCAGAATTGCGGATTGCTCAAGTTTTTCAAAATGCCAAATATGAAGAGTAATGTCCAGTTGCTCGAAATGCTTGTGAACTATTGGGAACCGGAAGAAGACTACTTCATCATAGATCAGATGCCCATACGCATCGAAGTGGAAGATATATATTTTATTACTGGACTCTCCCAGAGGGGGGAGCCAGTAGACTTGCACGGGAAGCCCTTGGGAGGGCTAACCGTGGAAGATTACGTCCACGTGTACTGCGTAGAGGGTTCCAAGAAAGTGGGAACTCAAATTGCAATCAAAGATTTAAGAGACTTACACATAAAAATCCTCCTTTTTACCATTGGGAGAGTAGCAGGATCAGCTTCTCTTCACCAGGCATCCAGGACGCAAATGAGTATAGCAGTGGAGTGCTTAACTCATTTATATGATTGGTGTACAGCTCTACTGATGAACATGAAGCAACAATTGACTCCAATCCGAAAGGCAAAGACAATTTTTTTTGGATACGGTACAATTTTGATGACATTCTTCTTCGAGAAGATACCAACATTGAGACCTAGAGTGATCTCTACCATCAGCAGCCCTAGAGATCCAAGAATTGCCCATTGGGCAGACATGATGAAGAGATTAGGGGGAAGTGAAGTTCCCCGGACTACTTGGGATGATGAGTTCTTCCCTTGGTGGGGAGAACAAATCATCGCTGTGGACGACTATCCCTATGTTGGGATGGACTTTCGTGGCGATCCAGATCTTGTCCTTCCACCAGGCGCGGCATGGGGCGCAGTTGGTAAGTTTGCAATTTTTTGACTTATATAATTTTTTTGGATTTTTTCAAATATGTATGAAAAAATGAAAAACAAACATGTTTTTGATTGGATTCATAATGACTTTAAAAATGATCATGATACAGATATTGGACCAGTTCGACCTGAGGGTTTCCCGCGACACAAGCGTCGCCGAGGCGAAGCGGATACAGTGGATTCAGACAGGACCCTCCAGGCTGTACAGAGGAACTTGGAGGGATTAACCCACCAAGTACCTATGGTTGCAGTGGAAGATCTGCCGGAAGCCATCCAGCGACGGGTGGTAGGAGTGCCCCGAGACTGGGTACGGTTATTTCGTCGAGTTGCCACCGCGATCATGTTCTATAGGAACACAAATTCTGGGCGGGGACCTCAGGAGTAGATAGATATAATGTATCAAATGACTGTATATTATTTGAGACTGAACATGATCGGGCATAAGCCCAAATTTTGTATGATTTTATGGATCCAAATTTTGTAAATTTTTTGAACACTCTGATGATATATATACAACGATGTTTGATGTGATGTGATAAATGTATCAAAAATGTATGATGTTTTTAATGATTAAATTTTATTGTATGGAATGATTAATATGCCAATCAATTGCTTGATTAGCTAATGAGTCTGCTAGCCAATTGTCAGCTCGAGGAATATGAATTAAAGTTAAAAATTGAAATGATATTTGTAACAAACTTACCCTCAAGAACAACCGGAGTAAAAATGGATCTCGAACCCTATAAGTATTGTTCAACTGCGACACCACCAGCTGAGAGTCCAAGAAAACTACCAACGAATCAACACCCAAATATATTGCCTCCGAGAGTAGATAAACAACTGCAGTGTATTCTGCTATGTTATTGGAAGCAGGACCAATGCAAACCCCTCTTGATACTAACAGCTGACCGGATGGATAATGAAGTACCCAAGCCGCGGAAGCTAAGTTCCAGGTGTGTCTACTAGCACCATCAGCGAAACCAAAATGACTCATGACATCCAACACAACCTGTCCAAGCAGATCAAAAACATCACCATCCCATCAAAGATCGAAAATCAACCAGATCTGTACAAAGCAAAAACTACTATATACAAAAGCAACATGCCAAGCCGAAGCCTAGGCATAATACTTCTTCAAATAGAGCCCATTTCGGGGCTCCGGCAACTCGTTTCCTTTGAAATCAACCAAGGTGTATGCTCCTTTCTTAAGGAATTTTTTAACGATGAAGGGGCCATACCACATAGAGTTAAACTTTCCTGCCCCTAGGGCATCTTTTTCTTGGGCATAGACCAAAACAAGGTCACCTTCCGAAAAAACCCTAGGTTTGACCGCCTTATCGTACTGAGCTTTAACTCGGTTTTTATGTGCTTCATTCATCGTGGCGGCATCCCGACGCTGCTCATCGAGATGTTCCAGATGAAGGAGCCGTTCTTCAAGACTAGAAGTGTCAGGAATAAGTTCAACAACTAATTTAAGAGAAGGAATCTCGCATTCAATGGGAAATACAGATTCCAACCCGTGCACTAGCTGAAATCCAGTCACAGTTTTCACTGATGTCCTGTATGCCCAAAGTGTAGGATATAGCATAATATGCCAGTTGGATCTAGCTTTATCAATTTTCCTTTGAAGAATTTTCTTCAAGGATTTATTCACGGCTTCCACTTGCCCATTGGCTTGAGGATAATACGGAGATGAATGCTCCCGCCGGAAACCTAATTTTAGAGCCAACTCAGCCATCATGCTATTCTGAAAATGACTGCCATGATCAGTGACAATCTCTCTAGGAATACCAAAACGAGCAATAACCTGGTTGAAAAGAAAAAGAGCTGCAGTCTCACCATCATTCCCAAAAGTAGGCATAGCCTTGACCCACTTCGTAAAGTAGTCTACTGCTACAATAATGTACTTGTGACCTTTAGCTGAAGGCGGGTTACAAGTAGTATAATCAATACCCCACTTTGTAAAGGGACCAACAGTAATGACTGGAAAAAGCGGAGCTGGATGAGCGTGTATTTTTCGAGTATAAACCTAACACGGGTGACACTTTTTGACCGACTCCATACAATCTTTGAAAATCGAAGGCCAAAAGTACCCAACATGCAAAATATTTTGGGCTGTAGCAAGCCCAGATAAATGACCACCACAAGCTCCATTGTGGGAATCATTCAGCACAGCCACAGCTTCTTCGAGAGTTAAGCAGCGTCTCAGGATTGAATCAACCCCTCGACGGTATAAAGCATCACCAATAATCAAATAATTCTTGGCCAAGTGACGCAACTTACGACGCTCATCTTTCGAAAAAGTAGAGGGAAACTTCGCAGTCTGAAGATATACAATGATATCTCCATACCAAGGATCCTGTGAAGAGATAAGAAACAAATGTTCACCTGGAAAGGATTCATCATAGATCATCTCTTCCCCACAGGGCAACTCGGAGATCAATTCTGCGAAAACCAATGATTTCTTGGACTTGGAAGACATAAACTCAAGATCAAATTCCTGCAAAATCACAATCCATCTATTGTATTTTCCCCCAATCACTCGCCTACTGAGGACAAACTGAAATGGATTGGCTGCTGCCAAAACATAAGTTTTTCGTAGAATAATGTAATGCCGGAGTCGCCGCACAGCATGAACTGCTGCTAAAGCTAACTTTTCTATCGGAGTGTACCGGAGTTCAGGTCCTACCAATCCTCGACTAAGATAGTAAATAACATGCTCTGCAAGAGCATCATCCTCCTAAACCATCACCATACCAATGGTAGATTTTGTTGCTGCCAGATACAAAAGGAAATCCCTGCTATAATCAGGTGGACTCAATAAAGGAGCAGAGGTCAATGCTTTTTTCAAAGCATCGAATGAGTGTTGAGCGAAGTCATCCCAAAGAAATGGAACTCCCTTCTTCAACAATCTCATAAATCCCTTGGTAACTTCAGCATAATTTACGATAAATCTCAGAAGAAAATTAGACTTTCCTTGTAGACTTTGAAGCTGACGGATAGAGGACGGGGGAGGCAACCGAAGTATTGCCTCAACCTTGAAGGGATCTACCCTAATCCCTTCCCTAGACACAATGAATCCCAATAACCGACCGGATGTAACCGCGAAAACGCACTTGTTCGGATTCAACCTAATCTTATAGAAACAACATCGTTCAAATATTTGCTGGAGGTGAGCAGGATGATCCATCCTCTTTCGAGAATGAGAAGCTAAATCATCCAAATACACCTCGATAATCTTTTTGATGTCGTGGAAGGCATATGACATGGCCTGCTGAAATGTAGCCCCAACATTTTTAAGACCAAAAGGCATCTTCTTGTATGCAAAATTATCACAGGGACAAATAAAGGCAGTCTTATGCTGATCTTCAGGATGGATAGTAATATGATTATATCCGGAGAAACCATCCATGAAGGACAAAATCTCATTATCGGCACACTCGTCAATGATTTGATCGATAAATGGTGTGGGGTAATTATCTTTAGGACATGCTTTATTAAGGTCTCTGAAATCAATGCAAACTCGAATTGTTCCTTGTTTTTTATCTACGAGAACAGGGTTTGAAACCCATTCAGTCAAAGGAATAGGGAAAATGAATCCTGCCTTAAGCAGCTTCTCCACCTCAGCTTTGATAGCTGCTGCCTTCCTAGGATTGACTGGACGAAGTTTTTACCTCACAGGCTTAGCGTTTTCGTAAGTCTTGATCTCATGCTGGACGATAGAGGGATCAATACCAGGCATTTCCTCATAAGACCAAGCGAATACATCCCTATACTCTTTAAAGAGCTCGGTGTAAATCTGAATATCTTCACGGGAACATTCAGCTCCGATGAAGACATTCTCAATAATATTGGGATCCCTGGAAATGTTCACCGGGATAGTAGGAGAAATCACAGCCATGTTTCCTTCAGCATAAACCTGTGTTGGTGCTAAAGGGTTCAGGACTGGGTGAACAGGACCAGGAGACTGAGGACTTGGAAAACTTGTTTCAACTTCGCTCAAATCAGGTAAAAAGTAAGACTGATGATGCAAGTCATCCCACGGTCTATCTATACCAGTCATAGCTTCCAGGATGGCCTCTTCAGATGGAAGAGTGGTATTAAGGCAATCTTGGGCAGAAGAAGAACTAAGTGTCCAAGCCGGAGCCACATCTCCATCCAACTCTTCCGGTGAAAGAGGAGCTGGACTGGATTATGCAGAGTCAACAATAGACTGATAAGAAATCTCAGCTGCAGACATTGGAAATGCCATTCCACCCACTTCACCTTCCGCTAATGTGGCAGTAGGGGAAGGTAAGGTCCAAGGGTCCGAAAAATAATGAGTTATGAAGAACTCTCTTCGAAGAGGAGCCTTGGAGGATGAAATTGCATTTATATGCACCGTAGGAGGTGGAATATCGAAAGTACCCATCAAGGAAGGATACATTCCAAGCCCTAAATTCTCGACAGGCGCCTTAGTATTATCCAACTTAGGAACAGATGAGTCAGTAGATGCATTCGAGTCTACAGGAGGACAGTCCAGTTGATCCACTGTAACGATCCTCCCTTCGTGAGGGAAAAAAATAATCCAAAATAATGAGGATGCAATGGCATCCATATCATAAATCCAGTTTCTCCCCAACATAAGGTTGTAGTCCAAGCTTGCATCCACTACCTCAACCTCTATATTGACAGTTTTTCCCCCAACACAGATAGGAAAAGCTGGGACAATACCATGCGGTCTGTGAGAATGACCATCGAACGCAGTCAGAAGAGTGGTAGATGGAACAACTTTGGGAGATCCAATCGTCTTCCAACATGTGAGAGACATCACGCATGTGGAAGCACCCTCATCAACAACTGTCCGAAATATGTTGCACTTCCGGTACGACGATTTAATATGAAAGCCATATGATGGGGGAGTCTCTTCTTAAAATTAGACATATCAAAAGTAATCAGAAGATAATTTTTCAAATCAATAGCCCCAATGGCAGTGAGCAAAGCACTACACTGAGCTGGACAAGACTAGAGTACCTCTAAAGCCGACATAGCACAAGGAATTTGCGCTAGATCTTCCACAATAGAGTAGTTCTGGGCAACCCTAGAATTTGGATTAATCGTCGATCGCTTAGAAGACACTTTGGGCATCCGAGGCATAGACTCAACAGTATGCTTTGTAATGTGAAGCGTCTCAGTACCATCAGGAGTATCCTTAGCTTTCGAAGACTCTTCTCCGCCATATCCACGGGATCTCGTAGCGACATCCACGTGAGCACTCGTCATGAATATGTTCGATGGAATTTCCCCTTTCTGGGTGCCCCCAGAGGAAGCCCCAGGATTTTGATTCGTGCCAACAACTAACTGTTTCCCTTGGGGAAAAGGGTTTGTTAACACAGCCTGGGAACTAGAAGAACCCTGCTAAGCTAACAAGCACTGCGCATCCTGAATTTTAGGGAAAAGGTGCGTAAGGTGGTCTCCAGTACATAACTTGCATGGAAACTTCACTTTCCTTTTGTCCTTTGGACCCTCACCAACATGCTCGTTGGTTTTATTCGCATTACCCTTCCCATGCTTGCCCTTTTTCTTATTATTTCGTCCCTTCTTCTTCCCTTCGGATTCTTGATTTCCTTTGGGATCAGAAGCTTGGACAACATTTATGGACAAAGACTGGGAAGGCGATGACTCAGCAGGCACAGCCTGACCAGAAGGAGCAGATTGCAAAGAAAACTGTTGTAGTTGATTAAGCAGGCTGGCTAGACCACTATTGATCGACCCGACAAGCCCATCACCATGAGGACCAGGTTTAGTTTTGGATAAATCTAATTTGTAGCGAGGAGCGTTGGGCAAATATTTATGGAGGACCCCAGACTGAGAATAGATCAGTTCTAGCTGCTGGGCCCTAAAAATGGCCTGCTCCTCAGAAAATACCCCAGACAGGGATACATCTTTAGAAATGTCTGATTGCAGAGATTTCAAAAACCATTCCAAAAGGAATTCACCTAGAATATGAGCTTTAATAAGCCTCTTCCTTCTCCTCTATTCCTGAATGTGATTAGAAATGTGGGTTGCGTCGTTGTGCTTAAAATTAGCTAGGATTTCAGTCCCAGCGTCATATCGGACAGGCAACTAGAAATGGTTTAGAAATGTAACAGCCAGTTCTCCAAATGTAGCAAAACTGCCCCCAGTTAGCTCAATATACCATTTGGCGGCGTTTCCAGTTAAGGTGCATTGAAACAATATCAACCTAATAGAATCATCGATCAGGGAGTTAGAAGAACACCATAAATGGAAAGTGGTGATGTGGTCAGCCGGATCCTCTCCATTCTTTCCTTCAAACTTTGGAATGTCTGAAGGAAGTTTGGTCGAGACCGGAGGCCACCCTGGACTGTACCGAATCGGATCATTCGTCAATTTCGACAGATCTGGAAAGTTTAATGTTGCCAAAAAAGGTAAACGAGGTGGAGCCTGACGATTCCATCCTTGATAGGATGAATTCCCAACATTCTGAAAAGAATACCCTGGATTTGATGAGGCACCAGGTTGCCAGAAAGAACTCGTAGCAAAAGGAGAAGAACCTCCTCCCCACGCCGAGTTACCAAAGACCGGACCAGTTCCCCCCCCTGAAGTATTAAATGAAGAGGAAAGCCCCTGATAGGGGTTCCAGGCATTAGATAGAGGGGAAAAAGTCTGATAAGCACTCGACGAAGGGAAAGAAGCATTCCCTTGGTGACCAGCGTAAAACTGATTCCCTGCCCCCGCTGTAGTGAATAAAGGGTTCCAACCTGTAAAAGTAGTCGAATTCTGACCTCCAGACCAAGGGTTGAAACTCTGAGTCTGAGAAGTAAACGGAAAGGACCCTAAAGAAGGATTCAAACTAGGAATATGCCCAGTTCCAAAGGGGAACCCTTGAAAAGAAGCTGATCCACTAGCCATGGAAGACATGGGTGTAGATCCAGCTGCAGCAGCGGAAAAGGAAAAAGAAGGAATCCCACTAGTGGGCATTCCAAAAGAGAAGGGACCAGATTGGGAAGCATGTGCTTGGGTGAAACCAGAGCCAAACATAACAGTTCTAGAAGCAATCGAAGATATAGCAATAGTGCCCCCTCCTTCAATAGAAGCAGGAGTCTGAATGCCTGCAGCACTCACAGCAAAAGTCGCGTTCCCAGTCATGGCCATCGAAAGGTATGTATAATACGGAGGATCTTATGGTCTCTCTGACTCAGGTCCGATGTATTCAACAATGAATGGATAATTAGGAGGAAGAGGAGATGGAAGTGACATAGAGGGTTCAGGTACTTCCTCTATTTGAACTTCTTCTTCCTGCGGAAATAAAACTCGCGAGGTGAGCGGAACGCTCCTCTCGGAACCAACACCAGAATCAGCTACGAAACCTTCAGACCCTTGTGGAGGATCTCTCTCCACTGCGTCAGACGTCACAGGGTGGTACCCACCTGCTAAATCACTCCTACGCCTTCTTGAAGAAGGCTCTGAACTCTCGGGAGATAACCCTCGGATTCTCCTCGATCGACGAGGCGCTTGATCAGCCACTTTAACAAATTTTAATTAGACTCAAAAAGTATAAAGCTAGGCAAGCTAGGAGCAAAGAGCACTCACTACAAAAAATAATCCCTGAGATACAATCAAGCAAACAACCTTCAAGTATTTCCGCTCCGGGTGATTAGGACCGGACACCAAAATACAAGAAAGCGAAATATAGGACCTCCCGAAAGTAGTCTGGGATAATTACGGCCCAGGCCTACTAGCGAAGGTATCAGAAACAGTTACGCCAACCTCCTAACGACAGCCTTTGCCGGCTCAAGAACCCAAGCTTCGCAAGGGCACCCCCTAGAAGTACTGCTGAAAGTGATGCGATTTCGCTCAATTAATCAACTTCTATGTTTTTTTTGAGCGGCCTTGGAGAGTTAACTCTCCACTCACCTAATCCAAGCCCCTACAACCTAGCTATTTGGTGTATGACACTTAGAAAACTTGCTAGTTGATTTTAAATTATATCACTTATTTTAATTGGCTGTTATGTTAAGTCAAAGGGATACGGAAATGGAACTTATGGTGTTTTGACGCAGAAAAGAAATTAATAAAAACCAAACTACCTGCAAATGCAGTTATTGTCTTTCGATGAAAAGCAACTTCTACACAGGTTCTACGAAAAAAAAAAAAAATATTTTTCTTTTTAGATAACAAACTCACACTCGCAAAAACTATGAAAATGACTAAATGCTTAAGTGCACCTGATGCAAATCACTAAAAGAATGCAAATTCTAAGATGCAAAATCTCCTAAAGCAGAGAGAAAATTCCCAAAGATCCTTCAGTTTTATCTCTTTTTTGGTTGTCTAGAAAGCTAGTTCCCAAAATCAAAAACTCTTAATATAAAGACACCAAAATTTCTTGAAAACAAGAGGAAGAAATCAATGACAACTCCTTTCCAAAATCAAGTCGAAATACAAAGGCAAGAAACCTCAACAAAGCTTCAAAAGATATAGCAAAACGAAAACAAAAATACAAAAACAAAAGCAAACAACAAAGCAAAATGTTTTTTGAGCTTTTGAGTTTTATAAAAGAAGAGTTCGAAAAGACCAAGCAAAACTATCAAATCCCAAGCCAAACAACACTGAATTTCAAGCAAAAACTTCAAAAACCCTCCAAATCTTATAGGGCTAACTAGTAGCAAGATTTATATGAGCACAAGAAGACAAGAAAACTCAGTCACTCAACCTAGAAGAATAGTACAACCTTGCAGCAAACAAAAACTTCAAAGAACCAAGAAAGACTCTTCAAAAATTGCAACAAGACCTAGTCGACTGAACTCAACAAAACCAACCAAGAAATGGGAAAAAATCAAAGAGCAAAGCAAGACACAAAGGTAGGAAAGAGTAAATGAGCAGGCTCTTTGTTCTGATAAAGCAGAATAGCCAAGAATCCCCAGAAAGAGATCTTGGTACTCGAACCAGAAATGCCAGCACAAGAAACAAGACTTTGCCAAATAAGCTAGTTTTTAATCAAACAAGAGAGAGAAAAGACCAAAGACCACTTTCTACACAATCCAGAGGACACAAAGACACTGTAGGAACATGTCTCCACAGATAGAAAGGACTAAAAAGCCAAGATATCCAAAATTTCAAAATCTACCCAGGTATACGCTACTTGACAGTTTGACAACAAACGTGCATACGCGACTGTGCTAAAGGAAACCCGTGTATACGCAACTCCCTTTTACAAAAAATGCATGTATACGCGTCTGTGTACAGACAAACCTGCATATGCAAAGGTAAATAATAAAAAACAAAAAGGATCAAACCTGGATAAGAAACCAGGACTTCAGTCTGACTGAGAAAGCGTAAACTGGACTGGAAATAAAAGTTAAAACTATTGGAAACCTATCAAAAAGCTGAAACCACCCAACAGGGGAATCACAAGAATGTGATCCCCAGTGGAGTTGCCAGTTCTATTTCGGGGAAAATCACCCTAGAGGTTTGTTAGGTCAAAACCTCCACAGAGCAGGGCATGCCATTCAGAAGGACTCACACGCAACCATACTTGAATGCAAAAAACTAGATAAAAACGATAGAAGAACTAACCCGTAGTCCTACGTTCAATGTAGATCTCACGGGGTTCAAACCCCCAGCAACCTTTCTTCCTCCTTCAACATGGAAAACAAGAAAGAACGTGCACGGAAACCTAGTTGTATAGCATATATTTCTCCTAAACGTTAGTGTAATCAATGTGAAATATGATATAAACGATAATAACTACTTAATAATCAATCTTTCCACATATACAAATAGATACTAACACAGAAGTTCAGGAACAAGACGGTTCTTCATTATTATGAATAGCATGTACAGAAGTAAAGAGTGGAGAGATCCCCTGAATCCTTCCACGATCTTCGAGCAGACCGTTGTCCGGATTCGTCCCGCCCTTGCCTCGCTAAGAAACTCTCAAGACTTGTGCACTCGAGATGGAATATAAATGGATGAACATCTCCAGGAAACAAGGGTTTCCTATATAAATATGGGAAAGTGCAGGAGGCATGGGAAATCAGACTTGAACTGGGATTCCAACAGAGTATAATGTCTATAAAATTTCTCTCTCCCTTAGGCCATACACATGTGGGACTTTTATACTCCCTCAAAGTAGTTTTAGTCAGTTGGAAACAGTTGGCCACGTACTGGGGTGGTTGAACTACTGGAGTAACCATCAAACCAGTCCGAAAATAGGGAATTTATATATATTTTTAATGGTTTTAATGGCATATGCGGAAAAGTACATGTGGACTCACGTATACACGCGGAAAAGTCTGGGCATACCCGCGTATGGGAATTTTAACACTGTTTTTTAGTGAATTTGTTCAATTCTGTAGGAATGGGTGCCCAAATCCATAAAGACAATCATGAATCACCTGAGGGTGAAAAATGATGCTATAACAGATGCCCCCTAATATATGAGGTCAGAAGGGGTACATGATGGCCAAAATGTATTATGTACATAGAAATAACTTCGCAAGGAAAAGAGAGGACTTCACCATATTTCAGCCTGCCAAAAACCAATGAAAGAAAACAGAGAGTCAACTCATGTTGAGGCAGGCATACCCATGCTCAGTCAAAAATACATCATATGGAAAGTACAGAATAGATCCAAAATGTATACAAGTATAGCTGTACTGAAAGTACACAATGAATCATCTGAGCATGGCCCGGAAGTATAAGTCTGAATCAATGTCCAAGTATCACATATATAAAAAGCTGATCAATGATGCTGAAACTGGATGTCTGATCATATAAGTAGTTGAATCTCCAAGTACCAAATCATAAGAGGTGGAACAAACGGTACAATCACGCAACTCGGGAGCCAACATATAATATGCTGCTGTACTGACACTGCAACATATAAGGGTGAACAACATCACTAGCAGAAACTGAATGGACTGTCAAAAGTGAACCGAGAAATGCTGATGCAACCCAAGGTCTTCACCGATCACTATGGCACAATTCTACACAATGGGAATAAATGAGCTGAATTCGACCATGTGAGAAATCGTTGGATTACCGGTCAATGATGTATATCGTTAACCAACGTGAGACAACCCACCAATAATGAAAATGAGCGTCAAGGTGCCCCAGTACAATCTAACAAGTGCGAATAAATGAGTTGAAGTCGAACACTTGAAAGAATCTACCAATCAGAAGGCAATGATGAATCCCCACTATCGATAGTGAAGAGTCTGCCACTGATGACTACAAACCCTAAGGTACTGACAAAAAGACTCTAGACCTTATTCCCAGAGCAATGATTCGGAGTTGATGGGAAAATCTCTGCTGGAAGGAAGGCATTAAGGCATCCCACATCAGTCCAGCGCGAGTGTAACCCGCAGGCCAAGATTTGGAAGGAATCGGACGAAGTAGAGTGATGAAACCAAAACCGAAGTACGTTTTCGACATGCACAAGATGAAGCTAGCGCACGGAAGAAACACTCTGAACCAACCAATAATGAAAGCTGACACAGAGGCGAGATATCCACCGATAGGGTCAAATGGAAATCAAGGTACTGCACGAATCCCAAGTGTGATAATGTGTGCTGACGTTGAACACATGGGAAACCACTCAGTCAAAGACCCATAATGATGATTAAATGCTGAGCACAAGGTCACCTATCAATGATGGAAATAGGGCCAGGGTGTGGCTCTAGGTTTGTTCTCAGAGCAATATGTGGTAGTCGATAACAAACAAACCCGCCAGCAAGAAGTCAATGGAGACCTTCTCAAACCAGCATGAGCAGAAGACCAAAACATCTAATGTGATAGAACAAGATACTGACAAGATCGGAAAGGCCAACTGAATAATGAGTCAAGAGACACCGCAGAATGGCTGAATCTGGTTAGACTTCCCTTGAACAAAAGCACGACTCGTGATGACCATGGCAGTAAAAAGTGACATTGTATAAGTCTATTATGCAGGAGGCAGAACAAACTCTCCATATGCTTCGAAGAGATAACCAACCGGGGAAGGACTGACAAGTGAAACAAGGTAAAGGCTGAACCTAGGTCAAAACTAAAACCATCCCAAATGAAGGAAATATATATAAGTATATGTTCTTTGTTCAAGGGCGACAAACTGACTCTGTACTACCATCAAAACAATGAGGATACATCTCGTTCCCGCTCTTTTTGTTATATTTGATTTTTTTTGTCTTTTTCATATAATAAGCCTGAAAAAGAATAAAAGAATGCTATGGTACAATGGATAGAATGAGTATCAAGAAACAGATGCACTAGTTCCTGGGATTGGAACGATCATATGCTCAATGCAAGGTGGCGGAAACTGGTAAGCGATACTCAGAGGAATGTTCCATCCATAGGTAAAAGGGTGTCAAGTCGCGATAGCTAAGTGCATGCAATGGTTGATTTGTACAGATAGACAAGGTCAAAATTTGGCTTAAACATTGAGTCCAAATGAAGCTGGCTAAAGGCCAGGATAAACAAGTAGCCAATATGCAATGCAGTAATGCAACTCAACAACACCAAGGAGCCTCTAGGGTAATAGCCATAAAAATTGATAGTGAGGAAGGAGAAGAATGAAGCTTCAACACATAAGTCATGGCGGGACTAAAGAGGACTCCTGAGCCTACATAAAACGCAGCATGGGCAACAAGTGATAGCGAGGAACTAACTAAGAAGCCCATGTAAAGGAAGGCTCTGCCATCAAGTCATGATTAAATAATCGGCGAGTGAAATGGGTGTAGTACTCATGACCTGATGGGATCGACCCTATGGCAAGTGATCAGTATGGAGGCTAGTATGAAAGATGAAATGGAAAGTGATTTCCCTAACCTATATGCCAGTGAAGATCATATACCTGCCATGACGAGTCAACAGTCATGGATCAAAAACCGGGGAAAAATCTCAAATTCGTCAAAATGTATCTAAAAACATACCAAACTGGGCACTTCCAAGCATCCGGGTTATGCAGCTTAAGATAGATTGAAAAAATAAGCATAACAAATTTTTGCGAAAATTTTCAACTTTTTGGACATAAATAGACAAATTACCTCATATTTGGTTCATTGTTACATTGCTGATTTGGAAAAAAGTGCTCTGGAGCAAAAAAATTCTTTCGTCAAAACAGGAGCAACCGACCGTCAAATCGCACTGAATTTGTCAGGTAAGCTCATCAACCATCCTTGCTATTCATTTTTTCCATTCATAAATTAAAATTTAGTAATTTTCACCATAGAATCTCTTGCTAAAAATCACGGGTTTGCGCATACGTGGGTTGGTAATGATAAAGTCGCGTATACACGCGACTGTGCACAAATAAAGTCGCGTATGCGCAGGCCCAAATGAAAAATGCGTAGCTAATGAAGGAATTATTAAAATTCTGCAGGATGACCATATCATGGAGAGAGTGTGAACACAGTGTAATTGATCAAGAAGTCATGCGAGATCGAGCATCGCTAAATATTCTTCGGAATTGCGGATTGCTCAAGTTTTTCAAAATGCCAAATATGAAGAGTAATGTCCAGTTGCTCGAAATGCTTGTGAACTCTTGGGAACCGGAAGAAGACTGCTTCATCATAGATCAGATGCCCATACGCATCGAAGTGGAAGATATATATTTTATTACTGTACTCTCCCGGAGGGGGGAACCAGTAGACTTGCACGAGAAGCCCTTGGGAGGGCTAACCGTGGAAGATTACGTCCACGTGTACTGCGTAGAGGGTTCCAAGAAAGTGGGAACTCAAATTGCAATCAAAGATTTAAGAGACTTACACATAAAAATCCTCCTTTTTACCATTGGGAGACTAGCAGGATCAGCTTCTCTTCACCAGGCATCCAGGACGCAAATGAGTATAGCAGTGGAATTCTTAACTCATTTATATGATTGGTGTATATCTCTAATGATGAAGATGAAGCAACAATTGACTTCCATCCGAAAGTAAAAGACAAAAAATTTTGGATACGGTAGAATTTTGATGACATTCTTCTTTGAGAAGATACCAACATTGAGACCCAGAGTGATCTCTACCATCAGCAGCCCGAGAGACCCAAGATTTGCCCGCTGGGCAGACATGATGAAGAGATTGGGGGGAAGTGAAGTTCCCCAGACCACTTGGGATGATGAGTTCTTCCTTTGGTGGGGAGAACAAATCATCGCTGTGGACAACTATCCCTATGCCGAGATGGACTTTCGTGGCGATCTAGATCTTGTCCTTCCACCAGGCGCGGTATGGGGAACAGTCGGTAAGTTTGCAATTTTTTGACTTATATAATTTTTTTGGATTTTTTCAAATATGTATGAAAAAATGAAAAATAAACATGTTTTTTATTGGATTCATAATGACTTACAATGTAAACATGATCATGATACAGATATTGGACCAGTTCGACCTGAGGGTTTCCCGCGACACAAGCGTTGCTGAGGCGAAGCGGATACAGTGGATTCAGACAGGACCCTCCAGGCTATATAGAGGAACTTGGAGGGATTAACCTGCCAAGTACCTATGGCTGCAGTGGAAGATCTGCCGAAAGCCATCCAGAGATGGGTGGTAGGAGTGCCCCGAGACTGGGTACGGTTATTCCGCTGAGTTGCCACCGCGGTCGTGTTCTATAGGAACACAACTTCTGGGAAGGGACCTCAGGAGTAGATAGATATGATGTATCAGATGACTGTATATTATTTGAGACTGAACATGATCGGGCATAAGCCCAAATTTTGTATGAATTTATGGATCCAAATTTTGTAAAGTTTTTGAACACTCTGATGATATATATACAGTGATGTTTGATGTGATGTGATAAATGTATCAAAATATATGATGTTTTGATGATTAAATTTTATTGTATGGAATGATTAATATGCCAATCCAGTGCTTGATTAGCTAATGAGTCTGCCATCCAATTGTCAGCTCGAGAAATATGAATGAAATTTAAAAATTGAAATGATCTTTGTAACAAACGTACCCTCAAGAACAACCGGAGTAAAAATGGATCTCGAACCCGATAAGTATTGTTCAACTGCGACACCACCAGCTGAGAGTCCAAGAAAACTACCAACGAATCAACACCCAAAGATATTGCCTCCGAGAGTAGATAAGAAACTACAGTGTATTCTGCTATGTTATTGGAAGCAGGACCAATGCAGACCCCTCTTGATACTAACAGCTGACCGGATGGATAATGAAGTACCCAAGCCGCGGAAGCTAAGTTCCGGGTGTGTCTACTAGCACCATCGACGAAACCAAAATGACTCATGACATCCAACAAAACCTGCCAAAGTAGATCAAAAACATCACCATCCCATCAAAGATCGAAAATCAACTAGATATGTACAAAGAAAAAATACTATATACAAAAGCAACATGCCAGGCCGAAACCTAGGCATAATACTTCTTCAAATAGAGCCCATTTCGGGGCTCCGACAACTCGTTTCCTTCGAAATCAACCAAGGTATACGCTCCTTTCTTAAGGAATTTTTTAACGATGAAGGGGCCATACCACATAGACTTAAATTTTCCTGACCCTAGGGCATCTTTCTCTTGGGCATAGACCAAAACAAGGTCACCTTCCAAAAAAACCTTGGGTTTGACCACCTTATCGTACTGAGCTTTAACTCGGTTTTTATGCGCTTCATTCATCGTGGCAGCATCCCGACGCTGCTCATCGAGATGTTCCAGATGAAGGAGCCGTTCTTCAAGACTAGAAGTGTCAGGAATAAGTTCAACAACTAATTTAAGAGAAGGAATCTCAGATTCAATGGGAAATATGGATTCCAACCCGTGCACTAGCTGAAACGGAGTAAAGCCAGTTGCAGTTTTCACTGACGTCCTGTATGCCCAAAGTGTAGGATATAGCATAATATGCTAGTTGGATCTAGCTTTATCAATTGTCCTTTGAAGAATCATCTTCAAGGATTTATTCATGGCTTCCACTTGCCCATTGGCTAGAGGATAATACGGAGATGAATGCTCCTGCCGGAAACCCAATTTAAGAGCCAACTCGGCCATCATGCTATTCTGAAAATGACTGCCATGATCAGTGACAATCTCTCTAGGAATACCAAAAAGAGCAATAACCTGGTTGAAAAGAAAAAGAGCTGCAGTCTCACCATCATTCCCAAAAGTAGGCATAGCCTCGACCCACTTCGTAAAGTAGTCTACTGCTACAATAATGTACTTGTGTGCTTTAGCCGAAGGCGGGTTACAAATAGTATAATCAATACCCCACTTTGTAAAGGGACCGACAGTAATGACTGGAAAAAGCGGAGCTGGATGAGCGTGCATTTTTCAAGTATAGACTTGACACGGATGACACTTTTTGATCGACTCCATACAATCTTTGAAAATCGAAGGCCAAAAGTACCCAGCACGCAAAATATTTTGGGCTGTAGCAAGCCCAGATAAATGACCACCACAAGCTCCACTATGGGAATCGTTCAGCACAACCTCAGCTTCTTCGAGAGGTAAGCAGCGTCTCAGGATTGAATCAACCCCTCGACGGTATAAAGCCTCACCAATAATCAAGTAATTCTTAGCCAAGTGACGCAACTTACAACGCTCATCTTTCGAAAAAGTAGAGGGAAACTTCGCAGTCTGAAGATACACAATGATATCTCCATACCAAGGATCCTCTGAAGAGATAAGAAACAAATGTTCATCCGGGAAGGATTCATCATAGATCATCTCTTCCCCACAGGGCAACTCAGAGATCAATTCCGCGAAAACCAATGATCTCTTGGACTTGGCAGACATAAACTCAAGATCAAATTCTTGCAAAATCACAATACATCTATTGTATTTTCCCCCAATCACTCGCCTACTGAGGACAAACTGAAATGGATTGGCTGCTGCCAAAACATAAGTTTTTCATAGAATAATGTAATGCCAGAGTCGTTGCACAGCATGAACTGCTGCTAAAGCTAACTTTTCTATCGGAGTGTACCGGAGTTCAGGTCCTACCAATCCTCGACTAAGATAGTAAATAACATGCTCTGCAAGAGCATCATCCTCCTGAACCAGAACCATACCAATGGTAGATTCTGCTGCTGCCAGATACAAAAGGAAATCCCTACTATAATCAGGTGGACTCAATAAAGGAGCAGAGGTCAATGATTTTTTCAAAGCATCGAATGAGCGTTGAGCGAAGTCATCCCAAAGAAAAGGAATTCCTTTCTTCAACAATCTCATAAATCCCTTTTTAACTTCAGCATAATTTACGATAAATCTCCAAAGAAAATTAGACTTTCCTTGTAGACTTTGAAGTTGACGAATAGAAGACGGGGGAGGCAACCGAAGTATTGCCTCAACCTTGAAGGGATCTACCCTTATCCCTTCCCTAGACACAATGAATCCCAATAACCGACCGGATGTAATCGCGAAAACGCACTTGTTCGGATTCAACCTAATCTTATAGAAACGACATCGTTCAAATATTTTCCGGAGGTGAGCAGGATGATCCATCCTCTTTCGAGAATGAGCAGCTAAATCATCCAAATACGCCTCGATAATATTTTTGATGTCGTGGAAGGCATATGACATGGCCCGCTGAAAGGTAGCCCCAGCATTTTTAAGACCAAAAGGCATCTTCTTGTATGCAAAGGTACCCCAGGGACAAATAAAAGCAGTCTTATGCTGATCTTCAGGACAGATAGTAATATGATTATATCCGGAGAAACCGTCCATGAAGGAGAAAATCTCATTACCGGCATACTCGTCAATAATCTGATCGATAAATGGTGTGGAGTAATTATCTTTAGGACATGCTTTATTTAGGTCTCTGAAATCAATGCAAACTCGAATCGTTCCTTGTTTTTTATCTACAGGAACAAGGTTTGAAACCCATTCAGTCAAAGGAACAGGGAAAATGAATCCCGCCTTAAGCAGCTTCTCCACCTCAGCTTTGATAGCTGCTGCCTTCCTAGGATTGACCGGACGAAGTTTTTTCCTCACAGGCTTAGCGTTTTCGTAAGTCTTGATCTCATGCTGGACAATAGATGGATCTATACCAGGCATTTCCTCATAAGACCAAGCGAATACATCCCTATACTCTTTAAAGAGCTCGTTGTAAATTTGAATCTCTTCACGGGAACATTCAGCTCCGATGAAGACATTCTCAATAATATTGGGATCCCTGGAAATGTTCACCGGGATAGTAGGAGAAATCACAGCCATGTTCCCTTTAGCATAAACCTGTGTTGGTGCTAAAGGGTTCAGGACTGGGTGAACAGGACCAGGAGACTGAGGACTTGGAAAACTTGTTTCAACTTCGCTCAAATCAGGTAAAAAGTAAGACCGATGATGCAAGTCATCCCACGATCTATCTATACCAGTCATAGCTTCCAGGATGGCCTCTTCAGATGGAAGAGTGGTATCAAGGAAATCCTGGGCAGAAGAAGAAATAAGTGTCCAAGCCGGAGCCACATCTCCATCCAACTCTTCCGGTGAAAGAGGAGCTGGACTGGATTCTGCAGAGTCAACAATAGACTGATAAGCAATCTCAGCTGCAGACCTCGGAAATGACATTCCATCCACTTGACCTCCCGCTAATGTGGCAGTAGGGGAAGGTAAGGTCCAAGGGTCCGAAAAATAATGAGTTCTGAAGAACTCTCTCCGAAGAGGAGCCTTGGAGGATGAAATTGCATTTATATGCACCGTAGGAGGAGGAATATCGAAAGTACCCATCAAGGAAGAATACATTCCAACTCCTAAATTCTCAATAGGCACCTTAGTATTATCCAACTTTGGAACAGATGAGTCAGTAGACGCATTCGGGTCTACAGGAGGACAGTCCAGTTGGTCCACTGTAACAATCCTCCCTTCGTGAGGGAAACAAATAATCCGAAATAATGAGTATGCAATGGCATCCATCTCATAAATCCAGTTTCTCCCCAACAGAAGGTTGTAGTCCAAGCTTGCATCAACTACCTCAACCTCTATATTCACAGTTTTTCCCCCAACACAGATAGGCAAAGCTGGGACAATACCATGCGGTCTGTGAGAATGACCATCAAACGCAGTCAGAAGAGTGGTAGATGGAACAACTTTGGGAGATCCAATCGTCTTCCAACATGTGAGAGACATCACGCATGTGGAAGCACCCTCATCAACAACCGTCCGAAAGATGTTGCACTTCTGGTACGATGATTTAATATGAAAATCCATATGATGGGGGAGTCTCTTCTTAAAATTAGACATATCAAAAGTAATCAGAAGAGAATTTTTTGGATCAATAGCCCCAATGGTAGTGAGCAAAGCACTGCGCTGAGCCAGAAAAGACTGGAGTACCTCTAAAGCTGACATAGCACAAGGACTCTACGCCAGATCTTCCACAATAGAGTAGTTATGGGCAGCCCTAGCATTTGGATTAATCGTCGACTGCTTAGTAGATGCTTTGGGCATCCGAGGCATAGACTCAATAGTAGGCTTTGTAATGTGAAGCGGCTCAGTAGCATCAGGAGTATCCTTAGCTTTCGAAGACTCTTCTCCACCATAATCACGGGATCTCGTAGCGACATCCACGTGAGCACTCATCATGAATATGTTCGATGGAATTTCCCCTTCCTGGGTGCCCCCAGAGGAAGCCCCAGGATTTTGATTCGCGCCAACAACTAACTGTTGCCCTTGGGGAAAAGGGTTTGTTAACACAGCCTGGGAACTAGAAGAACCCTGCTGAGCTAACAAGCACTGCGCATCTTGAATTTTACGGCAAAGGTGTGTAAGGTGGTCTCCAGTACATAACTTGCATGGAAACTTCACTTTCTTTTTGTCCTTTGGACCCTCACCAACTCGCTCGTTGGTTTTATTCGCATTACCCTTCCCATTATTGCCCTTTTTATTATTATTTCGTCCCTTCTTCTTCCCTTTAGATTGTTGATTTCCTTTGGGATCAGAAGCTTGGACAGCATTTATGGACAAATATTGGGAAGGCGATGACTCAGCAGGCACAGCCTGACCAGAAGGAGCAGATTGCAAAGACAACTACTGCAGTTGCGTAAGCAGGCTGGCTGGACCACTATTGATCGACCCGATAAGCCCATCACCATGCGGACCAGGCTTAGTTTTGGACAAATCTAATTTGGAGTGAGGAACATTGAGAAAATATTTATGGAGGACCCCAGATTGAGAATAGGTTAGTTCCAACTGCTGGGCCCTAAAAATGGCCTGCTCCTTAGAAAATACCCTAGACAGGGATCCATCTTTAGACATTTCTGACTGCAGAGATTTCAGAAACCATTCCAAAAGGAATTCTCCTGGAATATGAGCTTTAATAAGACTCTTCCTTCTCCTTCATTCCTGAATATGGTCAGAAATGTGGGTTGTGTCGTCCTGCTTAAAATTAGCTAGGAGTTCAGTCCCAGCATCATATTGGACAGGAAACTGGAAATGGTTTAGAAATGTAACAGCCAGTTCTCCAAATGTAGCAAAACTGCCCCCAGTTAGCTCAATATACCATTTGGCAGCGTTTCCAGTTAGGGTGCATTGAAACAATCTCAACCTAATCGAATCATCAATCAGGGAGTTAGAAGAACACCATAAATGGAAGGTGGTGATGTGGTCAGCTGGATCCTCTCCATTCTTGCCTTCAAACTTTGGAATGTCTGAAGGAAGTTTGGTCGGGACCGGAGGCCACCCCAGACTGTACCGAATCGGATCATTCGTCAATTTTGACAGATCTGGCAAGTTTAACGTTGCCAGAAAAGGTAAACGAGGCGGAGCCCGAGGATTCCATCCTTGATAGGATGAATTCCCAACATTCTGAAAAGAATACCCTGGATTTGGTGAGGCACTAGGTTGCCAGAAAGAACTCGTAGCAAAAGGAGAAGAACCTCCTCCCCACGCCGAGTTACCAAAGACCGGACCAGTTCCCCCGCCTGAAGTATTAAATGAAGAGGAAAGCCCCTGATAGGGGTTCCAGGCATTAGATAGAGGGGAAAAAGTCTGATAAGCACTCGACGAAGGGAAAGAAGCATTCCCTTGGTGACCAGCGTAAAACTCATTCCCTGCCCCCACTGTAGTGAATACAAGGTTCCAACCTGTAAAAGTAGTCGAACTTTGACCTCCAGACCAAGGGTTGAAACTCTAGGTCTGAGAAGTAAATAGAAAGGACCCTAAAGAAGGATTCGAACTAGGAATATGTCCAGTTCGGAAGGGGAACCCTTGAAAAGAAGTTGATCCACTAGCCATGGAAGACATGGGTGTAGCTCCAGCTGCAGCAGCGGAAAAGGAAAAAGAAGGAATCCCACTAGTGGGCATTCCAAAACAGAAGGGACCGGATTGAGAAGCATGTGCTTTGGTGAAACCAAAGCCAAACACAGCAGCACTAGAGGCAATCAAAGATATAGCAATAGTGCCCCCTCCTTCAACAGAAGCAGGAGTCTGAATTCTTGCAGCACTCACAGCAGAAGCCGTGTTCCCAGTCGTGGCCATTGAAAGGTATGTATAATAAGGAGGATCTTTCGGTCTCTCTAACTCGGGTCTGATGTATTCAAAAACAAACGGATAATCAGGAGGAAGAGGAGATGGAAGTGAATCTAAGGGTTCAGACACTTCCTCTACCTATACTTCTTCTTCCTGCGGAAATAACACTCACGAGGTGAGCGGAGCGCTCCTCTCGGAACCAACACCAGAATCAGCTATGAAACCTCCAGACCCTTGTGGAGGATCTCTCTCCACTACGTCGGACGCCACAGGGTGGTAACCACCTGCTAAATCACTCCTACGCCTTCTTGAAGAAGGCTTTGGACTCTTGGGAGATAACCCCCGGATTCTCCTCGATCGATGAGGCGCTTGATCAGCCACCTTAACAGATTTTAATAAGACTCAAAAAGTATAAATCTAGGCAAGCTAGGAGCAAAGAGCACTCACTACAAAAAATAATCCCTGAGATACAATCAAGTAAACAACCTTCAGGTATTTCCGCTCCGGGTGATTAGGACCGGACACCAAAATACAAGAAAGCGAAATATAGGACCTCCCGAAAGTAGTCTGGGATAATTACGGCCCAAGCCTACTAGCAAAGGTATCAGAAATAGTTACGCCGAACTCCCAACGACAGCCTTTGCCGGCTCAAGCACCCAAGCTTCTCAAGGGCACCCCCCAGAAGTACTGCTAAAAGTGATGCGACGTCTGCCTCAGGTACCACGGGTATTCCCCCCCGCAGTCACCTATGTGGAACCTAGGAGTGGAAACTATGGGCACCAATCCGTATCAGAAGCCGGGCGGAACGGTCTTGAGGTTAGATTCAGCAAATCAGAGAGGAGGTATCTCTCTTCTCAGCCTTCACTTCCCCTCGCGCTTGACTCTCTGGAGGAGAGCTTTCCCGGTCCACCTAACGGAGTTGGATTTCGCTCAATCAATCAACTTCTATGTTTTGTTTGAGCGGCCTTGGAGAGTTAACTCTCCACTCACCTAATCCAAGGCCCTATAACCTAGCTAGTTGGTGTATGACACTTACAAAACTTGCTAGTTGATTTTAAATTATATCGCTTATTTTAATCGGCTGTTATGTTAAGTCAAAGGGATACGGAAATGAAACTTATGGTGTTTTGACGTAGAAAAGAAATTAATAAAAACCAAACTACATGCAAATGTAGTTATTGTCTTTTGATGAAAAGCAACTTCTACACGGGTTCTACGAGAAAAAAAAATATATATTTTTCTTTTCAGATAACAAAGTCACACTCGCAAAAACTATGAAAATGACTAAATGCTTAAGTGCACCTGATGCAAATCACTAAAAGCATGCAAATTCTAAGATGCAAAATATCCTAAAGCAGAGAGAAATTTCCCAAAGATCCTTCAGTTTTATCTCTTTTTTGGTTGTCTAGAAAGCTAGTTCCCAAAATCAGAAACTCTTAATATAAAGACACCAAAATTTCTTGAAAACAAGAGGAAGAAATCAATGACAACTCCTTTCCAAAATCAAGTCGAAATCCAAAGGCAAGAAACCTCAAAAAATCTTCAAAAGATATAGCGAAACGAAAAAAAAATACAAAAACAAAAGCAAACAACAAAGCAAAATGTTTTTTGAGCTTTTGAGTTTTATAAAAGAAGAGTTCGAAAAGACCAAGCAAAACTATCAAATCCCAAGCCAAACAACAATGAATTTCAAGCAAAAACTTCAAAAACGCTCCAAATCTTATAGGGCTAACTAGTAGCAAGATTTGTATGAGCACAAGAAGACAAGAAAACTCAGTCACTCAGCCTAGAAGAATAGTACAACCTTGCAGCAAACAAAAACTTCAAAGAACCAAGAAAGACTCTTCAAAAATTGCAACAAGACCTAGTCGATTGAACTCAACAAAACCAACCAAGAAATGGGAAAAAATCAAAGAGCAAAGCAAGACACAAAGGTAGGAAAGAGTAAATGAACAGGAGCTCTCTGTTCTGATAAAGCAGAATAGCCAAGAATCCCCAGAAAGAGATCTTGGTACTCAAACCAGAAATGCCAGCACAAGAAACAAGACTTTGCCAAATAAGCTAGTTTTCAATCAAACAAGAGAGAGAAAAGACCAAAGACCACTTTCTACACAATCCAGAGGACACAAAGACACTGCAGGAACAGGTCTCCACAGACAGACAGGGCCAAAAAAAAATAATCTAAAATTTCAAAATTGACCTAGGTATACGCGACTGGACAGTTTAGAAACAAGCGTGCATACGCGACTGTGCTAAAGGAAACCCGCGTATACACGACTCCCTTTAACAAAAACTGCGTGTATACGCGTCTGTGTGCAGACAAACCCGCGTATATAAAGGTAAATAATGAAAAACAAAAAAGATCAAGCCTGGATAAGAAACCAGGACTTCAGTCTGACTGAGAAAGAGTAAACTGGACTGGAAATAAAAGTTAAAACTATTGGAAACCTATCAAATAGCTGAAACCACCCAACAGGGGAATCACAAGAATGCGATCCCCAGTGGAGTCGCCAGTTCTGTTTCGGGGAAAATCACCCTAGAGGTTTGTTGGGTCAAAACCTCCACAAAGCAGGGCATGCCATTCAGAAGGACTCACACACAACCGTACTTGAATGCAAAAAACTAGAAATCAACGATAGCAGGACTCACCCGTAGTCCTACGTTCGATGTAGATCCCGCGGGGTTCAAACCCCCAACAACCTTCCTTCCTCCTTCAACCTGCAAAACAAGAAAGAACGTGCACGGAAACCTAGTTGTACAGCATATAATTCTCCTAAACGTTAGTGTAATCAATGTGAAACATGATATAAACGATAATAACTGCTTAATAATCAATCTTTCCACATACAAAAATAGATACTAACACAGAAGTTCAGGAACAAGACGGTTCTTCATTATTATGAATAGCATGTACAGTAGTAAAAGTGGAGAGATCACCTGAATCCTTCCACGATCTTCGAGCAGACCGTCGTCCGGATTCGTCCCGCCCTTGCCTCGCTAAGAAAATTTCAAGACTTGTGCACTCGAGATGGCATATAAATGGATGAACATCTCCAGGAAACAAGGGTTTCCTGTATAAATCTGGGAAAGTGCAGGAGGCACGAGAAATCAGACTTGAATTAGGATTCCAACAGAGTATAATGTCTATAAAATTTCTCTCTCCCTTAGGCCATGCACATGAGGGGCTTTTATACTCCCTCAAAGTAGTTTCAGTCAGTTGGAAACAGTTGGCCACGTACTGGGGTGGTTGAACTACTGGAGTAACCATCAACCCAGTCTGAAAATAGGGAATATATATATATTTTTTAATGGTTTTAATGGCATACGCAGAAAAGTACATGTGGACTAGCGTATACACGTGGAAAAGTCTGGGCATACCCGCGTATGGGAATTTTAACACTGTTTTTTAGTGAATTTGTTCAAGTCTGTAGGAATGGGTACCCAAAGCCATAAAAGCAATCATGAATCATATGAAGGTGAAAAATGATCTTTATAACGGTATGGTATGGATGTTGATCCAGGATTGAGACACACAGATCCATGGATGATCATGGTTATGTGGAACATATGGTTAATTATAATTTATGGATGATACATGATTTGTAAGATTATATGTTCTTAATATCATACTAAGCATGATGTGGCAAGGGACTTGGTCATTTCGAACAAGGATGCTCGAGTTATAAATGAATGCGGAATTCTTTTCTCCAAAACCAAAATGATTATGGAATTCATGCATAATCCTTGGGAAAATGTGAATAAGTTAATTGTGAAATTCATTTGATTCCTTTGGTATATGAGATTGTGATGTGTGCATGTCTTGGAAGAAGGCCTTACCAATGAACCATCAGATGGGTATGAGCTCACAAACAGTACCTTAAGGTGAAGCGCAGAGTTTCAAAGTACAGTAAATGAAAAGCCATGGAAATTAGGGCGCGGATTCATAAATCCATGAAATATAAAAAGGTGGGGTCTTGGATATATAATAAAAGGATTAAGGCACAGATTCTTAAATCCATGAGAGATAAAGAAATGGAGTCTTGGATCTATAATGAAATGTTTAGGATGTGGAGTCCTGAATATTTAAAAATATCAAGGTGTGTAGTCTTTGACCTTTAGAGTAGATCAGGGCGTGGAGTCCTCAATCTACTAAGGAATGGAGATGCATGCAATATGGGTGTGGAATCCCTATTCTCTGGAAGGAGAATACCACTCATGGGAAGCTTAGGGATGAATTTCCTTAATAAAATCTCATTCCTGACAATTTTGGAGTGGCTTTCTAAAAATAGAAATTCAGGTCTAGCATCTCAAGTATGACTTTCCAAAAATAGTAAATCACCTCTAGTCAATGGGTAATCAAGTATACTTGAAGGAAAATCCTTAAATTATCATTGATGAATCTGAATAGTTCAATCTCGACTTAATCCTCAATATTATTAATATTATTATTATCTTTTATGAGACTATGATAGTATTATTAAAAGGCAATTTTATCTCCTCAATCACTTGACACCTCTCTCCTTGGTAATTCTCATGGCCCTATGTAACTCTCTCTCTCTCTTTTAACAATACGATACACTTTCTTTTATGCACTCATCAAAGAATGGCATATTCCTCTTGCATTCATTAAAGACATGTCATAAAATATTCCTCTTACACTCTCTTTAATGCATATTTTACACTCTCCTTATCTAAGGCATGCATACCTATCCTTAATGGCATGAGTTACACTCCTCTAAATAGAATAAAAGGCATACATATTACTCATTCTTTATGACAAGAATTTGTTGCTCCTCCCATATATGTGTCTCATATATTCTGACTTGAGGGGGGGTGAATTGTGATACCAAGAGTTGGAGAGATTTATAAAAGAAATAAACAAAAATTGTGAGAGGGAGAGACTTGGAGGGTAGCCAAATGATAATTTAAATTGATAAGTAGCTTGACCCGATGGAGTTGACCATGAGTGGGATTGAGAAGAAGTGAAACTTGTCTTCCTCAACCCGCCTTGTATATCTCTCTAAAGCTATATTTTGGTACCACTTCTGAGCTCTTACAACTTGGGGGTTCCATGGGGACAATTTCTCCCTGGATATCGTTGGGTGGAAAACCAGGTGGTTCACAATGAGTTGGTAAGGATATTGGTGCTACATCATGCTCTCATTGGAGATGGAGCATACATCCATCCTTTTGGAGTTGTATAAATTCACTGTCATGTATTTTGATCGAATTATATTGTATGTTTTTGTAGTTCATTTCATGTTTTTTGCTTATTTGGTTGTTGATTGAAACTTACATGTAGATGAAGTGTTGCATACCAAATGCTGAAGAAATTTTGTAATAGTTGTAGAAGTTTTTTGTGTACAATGTTGAATCGATTGACAACAGGTCCTAATGGATGAAGCATTTAGGCTAGCATGAGTTAGATGAAAAAAAATTAATGACTTAGATTTTGTTTTTCCTTCTCCTTGTAAAGTTTTAGATAAGTTTAAACACTATATATTTAATAGAAGTAATAAATGAGATTGTTGGATTTTTTGTTGTTGTTTTTTTGAATAATCACATTTCTGGGAATTTATGTTGCGATTCATCTCAACTTTAGGGGGTATCCATACAAATTTTCCATGTCACGCCGACTTTGATTTGAAAAATCAAGTTTTTAGACTCTGATTCCCAAATATTCTTTGTTTTGTAGATTTTTTGTTGCCTGTATGAACCGCCTATTGTTTTTTTTTTTTTTTTTGCTGTTTTTTTTTTTTAATCTTAGATTTTCTTGGTGATATATAATGATGAAACTAATCTATTCTAAGCACTTGAATTTTTTTTTTTAAAGTCTCAATTGTTAATTCTTTGAAATTTTAAATAACTTTATGGCAGCTTGTTTTGTGACTGCCAACTGTTTGTCAAAATTCTCCAATGGTTTTAGCTTACAACGCTGCGAGCTATTTGAAAATTTTCCTAAATATTTATAGTGATTTATGTTCCTAAATTGTTGCTATAGATGCATGAATTAAAGTGCTTGATAATCTACTTATATGTTTATTTCAATTATTGGCATTACTGACAATAAAAAATTAAGTTATGTAATTTTGGATTCATATTAGCTAATTTTTGTGAAATCGCCTTAAGAGATTATGGTTGTAATTTATTGACAAAATGCTATAAACAAATTCTTTTATTTTTATTAGCATGATATTTTCATAATGCCTTTAAATGGTTGTAGCAAATTATGTTTATGAATTGTCCATAAAAATGCCTAAGGTTAATTTAGGATTTGCAGCCAAGGTGTTTCTAGTGTGATAACTCCATTGAATTAAAAAATCATGTTGAAAACTAAAATTTGGGGTAAGTAAATTGTTGCTATGTTACCTCACATATGACTTCCTAATTATTGGATACAGGTCAATAGAATTTTAATTATCCTTTTAAGAAAACAATTCATAGGCATGTTATTTAGAAAAAAATCAAATTAGTCACTCTTGAACACATTTTTTTTTTTTAATTGCGACATAAGTAACAATTAGCTTATTGGAAATTGTGGTTCATAAAGTTTGACATTTATTCATCCCACTAAAGACTCTATATTTTTAAATGTGATTTTAGGTTTGAACTCATGAGCCACTCTAAACTATTGTTAGTTAGGCGATCGAATCAAAAATTCATATTGTTTATGAACTTGATGAACTGCTTTCTTGGAATTTGATTAACTAGTAAATTGTTAAGATAATAACATGTTTAGAAGATGAACATTTTATGTGTTTAAAGAGGTATGTGATTAATGAAAATATTAGTTGAGTTCTCGTTTTACAAGAATATGTGCTTGTGATATTTTTGAGGGAGAAATTGAAGGAGAGTGAGATCAAATTTTGATGAATTGGAATTCTTGCATGATTTAGAAGCCTAAGATGATTGTATTGTATGTGGAATGAAAGAGTGTGTGTTAAGCCGCTATCTTAATAGTGTAGCCCCTTATTATGTTAGTGTAGCCCCCATTATTGTTATTATTGTACCCCTGTAACCCCCATATTGTTATTATTGTGCCCTTACATTATTATTGTTAGGTCGGCTAGGATTACATTGTGGCCCCACTAGGATTATATTGTGGCACCATGGACTCCTATATATAGAAGGAGGTTTTGTTCATTTGTATCATCCAAGAATTGTTCATTTATGTAATGTATTGGAGGTTGCCCCCTCGAAGTGGCTCATTTCTAAGGCGTTGATATCTCTTTTTTTCTCTTTTTGGAGCTGGTTACACAACATTTGGTATCGAAAGCTTTGGATTCTAGGGTTTCGCTACTCCAAACGAGTCATCATGGCATTTTTGCTATAATTTTTTTTCTACGAAGGTTCAGAAGCTGAAATATTTAGAGCATGAAGCCAAAATCTTGAGGAACATTGTCGCAAAATTTCAGAACTTGGTTCACAATATTTTTGGAGATATGATCTGTGGAAGGTAGTGCTTTTTCAGGCTCCTGAATTTCATCTCAAAGAGGTGATCGTGGGAAAAGTTCAATAACTCTCTCTCTGGGCATCGGATTGGAGTGCCGTAAAAAGTGGCTGCAAGTACACAGACTACAGTTTCTTGTCTATAAATTTCAGAGCTGAAGGAGGCAACAGTGACACATGGCAATTCGTACAAGTTCACTCTACTGAACCGGTCCATAATAATGTCATTGTGGGAGATTGGACATAACTTTGCCTTGAAGAGTCCAAATCAGGTCAGAACTGTGGCATTTGAAAGAAGATTCATAGGGCTACTTTAGGGCTAAATTTCAATTATTAAGGATCTGAAATCACATAGATAATTCAATTTCAATATCGATATTCTCAAAAGCAAGAAAAATATGTGTATTTGGTTTTTAAAGTTGCATAACGTTTGTTTGAAAAGGCAGGTTGAAGTGATTCCAAGGGAATATTTTAGAATTTTTATCAGTATTGGGTTCTATAATTCCTCTAAAAAATAATTCCATACCAATTAAGCCCTCAAAAAGCTATACTATGATGTGAAAATTTGAATAGGCGATTTGAAGTTCACCACGATTCTCCTGATAACACACTATTTTATATTCATGCACAATACGAGAATCTCTTCTACCATTGATCATTAATTGCGGAAATAAAAACAATCGCATGCGCACATTAAAACCATAAACAATCACACATATGAACACAGTATTTCATGGGAAAGCTTAAAGCTCAAAACCCCCAACTATCTGTATATTATATGTCATAGAGATCATGTAACAATCATCATACAAAACTCCTCACAAGCTCTCGGTACGATCTCAATTTGCTACACACTAATCAAGCTAGATCTAGCAAAAAACGTGCTCCAATCTCTGCCACCTGATAGCCTGCCTCTACTGCGCAAACAATGCTTGATAATAGCTCATAAATAACTTCGAACCACCTGGATTGTACTGCGCAATCCTCATTGACATCTCCGATTACTAGTTGTTGCAAATCATGCAACAATATAGTCACAACTGATAGTCACACTGCTCTTTCACCTATCTCTTCACTGGTCTCCACTGAAACTGTCCATGCACTGAAGTTAACTGATGTATTCTTTAGTTGATTAATGAGTTTATAATTAGTGAATTAATTAATAATTAATTCACACCACTCACACTAGTGTATCAATCAGTTAGACTAGATACAACTAGCTCAACTATGTTTAGATTAGTTAAACTGAACACAACTCCATTAACTTCCTCAATCAACTCCACCAAACTCTCTCACATGAGTTCTAACTGAAGTATCCATGCAATAGCTCCACTTAACCCTCGGGAATAGCGTAATTCCTTCTGTCAGCTCCTGTGCCACATCTGTGCACTTAACTGAAGTGCTCCAAGAGAATAAGATAATGTTTAGAGTCCAAATATTATTAAGAGCTAATAATATTCGACATATCTATTTTTAGACTGGCAATCTAAAAATAGATTCCGCCCAATATGTCTAAAAATAGAAGTCCATCTATTTTTCAACTTGACCAACCATCCACAAATAGCATCCTGCAAATCATAGAATATGATCGACATGTCTAAAAATAGACATAGTCTAAAAATAGACTTTGCGCCAAAAATAGCCTGCGGGCCCACTTAGTGAAGGCGACTTCTTTCCACTAAGCTCATCATCTTGTTGCGATCTCAACATATGACGGATGAAGAAGAAGAATTGCAATATGAGATATCAAAATTACCGGTACCAAGTGCTTCAAATTTAGATAAGAGCGATTTCAGTGACATAGATGGTTTAAAAGAAGAAATGGAGGCTAAGTTGGATGGTTTGAAGGATCAAATAATAGCAAATATGGATGATAAATTAATTGAAGATCACATCGAGCATCAACAACAAGTTCTCCAACTCTCAAAGGATAACCCAACTTTGGTGCAGAATCTAATGAAACAACGGGAAGATCAACATCACATCGAAAGAAGTTATGAAGCAGTCATAGAAACAAGAACTCGACAAGTACGATCAATTTCAGAGTATCTCAGCAAGTGGAAGAACTTTCCTATAGAAGATTCCACATGGGAGGATGAGAATTTTATACAGAAGCATCAAGAAATAATCAAGCGTTAAGGACAACACTTGTTTGAAGGAGAGGGGCATGTTAAGTCCCTATATTAATAGTGTAGCCCCTTATTATGTTAGTGTAGCCCCCCTTATTGTTATTATTGTACCCCTGTAACCCCCATATTATTATTATTGTGCCCTTACATTATTATTGTTAGGTCGGCTAGGATTACATTGTGGCCCTGGACTCCTATATATAGAAAGAGGTTTTTTCATTTGTATCATCCAAGAATTGTTCATTCATGTAATGTATTGGAGGTTTCCCCCTCGAAGTGGCTTATTTCTAGTGTTGATATCTCTTTTCATATTTTTGGAGTTGGTTTCACAACAAATGTTGGATTTAGGAATTTTGTGCTTGGATGTATAGTTGTATCGATATTTATTAGTCCTACCAAATGTTGTAATCATTTGAGATGGTGGTAATTCTCTTTAAAAAAAATGGTTTAGCTTTAGGCTAGAAATTCCCTTGTGATAGTCTAAATCTTATTCAAATTCAAGAAGATTCTTCACATTTTGAGAAATGCATGGTTTTCATAGCATGTTTTTCCGTACGTATTAATAGTAAAGAATAAGTTCTGAAACAAAATGAATTGATTATTTACTGAATAGAAATCATGAGTGATTTTATAGTTGGAAAACAAATTGATTTGCAGTTATCAAGGTAGATTCATTAATATAGATATCGTATTTGCATAATTGTGAAATTTGTTCTTGATTACAAGCCGCTTTCAAAAAAATATCATTAATTTGCTTTCGGAATGAAGATCTTCTAACAGAGTCATTCATAATTGATTCTCAAGTTAGAGAAGTGAATAATAATGAAGATTATGGGAACTAAAGGAATGGTCTATGATACTTAAGTGGGTCAATGATGACTGTATGGAACCTTAGCTTGTTAGTTTAAAAAAGAAAGAAAAATGGTGCCTTGAACCTCAAATTGTGATTGTTCCTAAATTTAGTAAAGTATATAAGTAGATCCTAAAGATTTTGATTGCAAGGATGTCTTATGGAATTAAAAGTGGGAAACTTGTATTGAGAATACATAGATCAAGTGGTATGTAAGAGTGGGTTTTGTATATGACACTATATTTTGTTGCGTAGTTCCACTGGCAATTGTATGTGGATGATTTTATGCTTCTTGTATGCAAATTTAATTGTGAGATGGGATGGACCATCATTGTTGTTTATACAACCAATGTGTGAGCTATTTATAGATGGCAAGCTCAACATACTATAGAACCAAGAAGATGACACATGTAGGATTCATGCAGACTATGAGAAAGAAAAACATGTAGAATATCGAATTATTATAGATAACTTAAGTAGATGTCATATCAATTACATAAAATAGTATTTTTATATGGTACTATAAATTGTATGGTTGGTTTTGATATATAAATCTTTGATATTTTATATCAAAACATGGCTTATATAGCGTGGATATATTTTCTACTTGATTAAGAATCCCAATGTTTCAGTTTTCATGGAGTTGCTTCCAATTTAGCAAACATTAAATTATGGATTGGCATGAAGAAACATATATAAAATACATATAAATAAGGTTAACACCTTATTGATTGGAGAATAAAAAAGAACTACGTATCTTATGACTGTAGGAAAAAATTTGGGCCAAGTTTAGCCCAAGAGCGGGAGTATGTAGTGTCCCTTCTTGGTGAGATAGCTTTGATGACACTTAGAGAGGGTGATTTTGATATAATGATATAATATTATGCATGACAGACTTATGTACATGCTTATATGCTATAGACCTAGTTTGGGTCACCTGGTTGTTGTGTGCTTATGATAATATCTATGGTTGTGTGTATAAGAACTGATTTTTGATAAGAGCATATTATTGATGTTTTCTCTTTTGGTATCCTAGTTTGGACATAGTTGTATGACATGGATGGTGATCCAGGATTGAGACACATAGATCCATGGATGATCATGGTTATGTGGAACATATGGTTAATAATGATTTATGGATGATACATTATTTGTACTAAGCATGATGTGGCAGGGGACTTGGTCATTGCCAAAAAGGATGCTCGAGTTATAAATGATTGCGGAAGTCATTTATCCAAAACCAAAATGATTGTGGAAGTCATGCACAATCCTTGGTATAATGTGAATAAGTTAATTATGAAATTCATTTGATTCCTTCGATCTATGAGATTGTGATGTGTGCAGGTCTTGTAAGAATACCTTACCAACGAACCATCAGATGGGTATGAGCACACAATCAACACCTTAAGGTGAAGCACAATGTTTCAAAGAAGAGTAGATGAGAAGCAACGAAAATTAGGGCACGAAGTCCTAAATCAATGAAATATAAAGACGTGGAGTCTTGGATATATAATAAAAGGATTAGGGCATGAAGTCCTAAATCCATGAAATATAAAGACATGGATTTTTGGATCTATAATGAAATGTTTAGGGCACAGAGTCCTAAATATTTAAAAATATCAAGGTGTGGAATCTTGGATATTTAGAGTAGATCATGGCACGAAGCCCTAAATCTTCTAAGGCACGGAGATGCATGCAATAGGGGTGCAGAATCCCTATTCTCCGGAAGAAAAATACCAATCATGGGAAGCTCGGGGATGAATTTCCTTAATAAAATCTCATTCCTGACAATTTTGTAGTGACTTTCTAAAAATAGAAAGTCATGTCTAGCATCTTAAGTATGAATTTCCAAAAATAGTAAATCACCTCCAATCAATGGGTAATCAAGTATACTTGAAGAAAAATCACTTAAATTATCATTGATAAATCCTAATAGTTCAATCTCGACTTAATTCTCAAGACTATTAATATTATTATTATCTTTTATAAGACTATGATATTATTATTAAAAGGGAATTATATCTCCTCAATCACTTGACACCTCTCTCCTTGATTATTCAAAATAGAGTGTGTAGTCAATTTAGTGTCCTAAATCGCTAACATAAATTATCAACCAGGGCTAGTAAACTGATGAAGTGTGGTGCACTATATGTGCTTAAGTGACCTCTTCCTTACTTCGTTGTATGTATTTTATTGATTTTTTTGGGGTTTTGTCTTTTTAGTACTTATATTCAAAAGATGAAATCAAATCTATGTCAAAAAGAAAAGAAAATGAAACCTTAGACTCAAAACAGAGTGTAATTGTAAATTCTATCCCTAATTAGGAAAATGGTGAAAAACGGAACATTCTAATCCATGGATATCCTAGCTTGCAAATGAACATGAAATGTAACTCAACATAATACAACCAAATCTCTTTCATCTAATATTGATATGTTGGAAGAGTTTTTTAAGAAAAAAGAATGATTGTAAGATAATGAGGATCTTTTAATCTAATTGCAAAATAGAAAATGCTAATTAACTCAACATGATACAACCAAATATTTTTCATCTAATATTGATATGTTGGAAGAACATTTTAAGAAAAAGAATGATTGTAAGATAATGAGGATCTTTTAATCTAATTGCAAAACAGAAAAGTAACTTAAAACATTATAGTGAAATCTCATTCATTTGATAAAGGTTTGTTGGAAGAGTTTGAGAAAAAAATTACTATAATGTAGTAAGGATCTCCTATGAAATGCTGAAACAACTTATAACATTACAACTAAATCTCATTCATGAGTTAAAGGTTTATTGGAAGAGCTTTTTGAAAGAGATTAATCATAATGTGATAAGGATCTTCTATGAAGCAAAACAATCAATAACTCACAATACTACAACTTAGTCCCATTCGTGAATTACAGGTTTATTGGAAGAGCTTGTGAAAAAGACTAGTTACAGTGTAATGAGGAATCTGATCTAAAATTGTGTGAACAAAATATTTCTTATACAGAGATAGACAGTAGGGGCTTTTACTGGTTATTTCACCTTTACTAGAAAGGATGAAACCAAAAGCTTCTGGCCCTCTTACTGACTCTGCCTAAAGAAATATAATGTAAACACTAAAAACTAAATAACAGAAAATGAAACGCTAATAACTCAAAATATCACAATTGAATCCCATTCATTTAATAAAGATGTTTTGGAAGAGCTTGAGAAAGAGACTAACTGCAATATCATAAGGATCCTTTATCTAAGCAAATGACATAAAAAATAATGCTAAAAGCTATGATTTCAGAAAGCAATCTAAGTAAGGAAATATGACAAAATAGAATTGAAAGCAACTTATCTAGAAAACATGCAAAACCTCCTTGAATAGCAGGGGCGCTCTACTACCAATTTGATGTAATCCTTAGCTTCAGCTCCTTAAAATTGTAATCAAAACAGCATCAAAGAACTGAATTTCTTTATTGAAAACCTCACAAATCTACATCCCATTCCATTTTAAACTTTGTTACAAAAGACTCTCTATTCCTTTCTCTCCTTCTCCTATTTTTCACTACTTTTTCATTACCCATGATAGGAGAAAACTTCTCCTATTTATACAAAATATGAGGAGTCATCTCATTAATGGGAGTCCATGAATCTCTCCCTCCATCTCTAGAATTACAATCAAAATAGGAAATGATAAGACACATGTCTTTCTAGAGTTTCAACACAACTTGAGGAATGAGACACATATCCTCTTAGAGTTTCAATACAACAAGGAAGTGAGACACATATCCTCTTGATCCCATAATCTTCTCCAACCAAATTCGAATTTGGCCTTAGAGTGCCACATAAGGGTCTTCTAGAAGTCTCATTTTGACCTACACATGTCACAAAACTCATAACACATACATAGATATATGAAACTATGTTAATTTTCTAGTTTCTAATCATAAATTCACTTTAAATACATAAAATAAATAACTTTGGAAGACAAGGATCTTAACCCATATATTTATGAAAATGGTTACTTGATGTAGGGTTTTAGGTCAGATGGATATGAAATAAGAGCTAAATGGTTATGACATAATGGAAATATGTATGAATATGGAAAACACTTTTGAGACTTAACATACCCCCCAACTGAAGTTGTTACATGTCCTCATGCAACTATTGCAATGATTCATTTATCCATGAATTGATCTTTTATGAGTTTTGACTCATATAGATTTGTTCCAAACTTTGCTTCTTGATATTTTCTTTTTGGAAAAGTATAATACATTTGATTACAACATTGTTTTTTTAATGGTTGGTTCTTGTGTGACAACTAGTTTTTTTGAGCAATGGTTCTTGTGTAACAATGCTTTATTTTCTTTGTTGCATCAAAGTTCATGAAAACATTTAGAATCAATTACTTCATCAATGAATTGATCATTTGCAAGGCATATAATCTTTTGGATCATGTTGCAACAATAATTGGTTGGGAAGTATATGTCGGTGGAAATGAAATGAAAATGTGTGATAGTGTATGACATATGGATATGAAATGATGTCCCTTCCCCCCCCAACTAAAGATATGACAATGTGAAAAAGGGAGTGAGGAATTTTTCCAAAGTTACAAATTTAGCATTCTAATGAATTACATGACTAAAAATTAGAAAACAACATGCCTTCACTTACCTTAAATGTGGATGAGTTGTGTATGTGTGGTGGCTGCAAAATTCTGATCATATTCTTCTTCAAGTGGCTGAACAAGAAGAGTCATGGATAAAGAGATAAGATGATTTTTTATTGCTCCTACTAAAACTTGTTGAATCTGCTCCAAAATGCTGAAAATAATAGTCTTCATGTCTTCAAAACTCATTGGCACAATTCCTACTATGTGAAAAGATGTTCTGATGTCGAACATAGTAGGAAATTGTTGACTTAGTGGCCATTAATGGATGCCGCTAGTCAACACGATAACTCTCACCATTGATGACAATGAGAGTCAAGATGGCAAACACATCTTGCTAGGTACGAATGATTTTGCTGATGTCGAGTCACTTAAAAGATCTAACGAACAAGGGACATTAATGTATTCCCATTGTTTGTTAGCATGAGAACTTGCCATTAAGGCATGCAAGCCTCAAGGTGTTTTTACAAAGAACTTAGACTCAAAGGACTATGGACTCAATAATTTGTATTGAAGCAGGGCTTATTTGCGAAATGAAAATGACAAGAAATGGAAGATTAAAATGGAAGATGGCAATGGAGAGTAGAAATGGCAATGGGCAATAAGCATGTGAATGAGCCTCTTGCTTTTATTTGTGGGTTATGAATGGACAAAAAGAAATGGAAAGTGGATGTGAATGTAAATGGAAAATATGAAGTGAAATGAGGTAAATGGTTTATTATGAGGTATGGATGTGATGGAGACAATAGTATCTAAAAGTTTTTCAAGTGTTTGGATCTGATTTTGCATCAGCATATTTCCTCTTTGTTGCTGATCATCCTCTTATGAAACAAATTGGTCTCTTAGAGAGACACCATTCTCTTGTAGTCATTTGTCCTTCCTCCTGGAACCTACAAAAAAAACTAATACTTCTTCTGCAATGGAATGTAAGATTATCAAAGGATAGAGGTGATCAATCTCTCTAATTATGATATTTACACACAAAACTAAGAATTTGTATTAATGAAACAAGTTCTCAAAGGAAAAATCAAAAGAATTTATACATGTTTTGGAATTAGTGCCTCAAGTTGAATGTTGCTTTTTTCAGCAATTTATTTCATTATTTCATTATTTTCAAACTCTAATGATGGATTTCTCACTGTGTAGATCTTGTTGAGACCTTTCCAACGATACTTGAATCATCAAAATCTGATTTTGTCTGAGAAAGTTAGGTTGATTTGAACAATGAGGTTTTTTTCAGCTGCTAAAAATCTTGAATAAAAAGTTAGTCATTCATCTTTCATCATCAGTCCAAAATTAATCAATACCTTCAGAAAAGTGAGCAAATAACTTATTCATTTCATTGATTCAAAATTATTATTATTATTATTTTATTTTTTTTATTATTATTTTTTTTTTTTTTAATGAAATAAAGCATGGATGAAATAATTGTCCTTCTGAATATTTTTGAAACAAATTCATGCCAATGCCTCTTTCATGCAAAATAAAAATAAAAAGCTTGAAATTTCTAAAGTCAAATTCCTAACTATGAAAGAGATGAAGGCAGAGTCTTTTTCAATTTATACAACATGCATTTGATGCACATGTGATAATGTGTTTGCCTCAAATAATCCATTTGTCACTCATCATGTGCCACCACACATGAATTCTGCCACATTTTCCTTCAAATAAGGAAATCAGTTCCTTGATTATTTCTCAAAATTGAATTTTATAAAACCGTCACTGTTTTCATAATAAATAGAAAAACATTTTTCTCTCACGCACACTGCAAATTAGTGCTCCGAAGAACCCTGAATTTCTCCCAAATGGCTGCGAATTTCAGAAAGTTTTAATAAGATTACTTAATTCACCCCGTTCCCGAAAAAACCCATGTTTTAGTTTTTTCTAATTCACCTCAGTGTGCTCAGACAATTTGTTTTAAAATCGGGTGTTTTTGACAATTACGCATTTCGTTTTCTGGCAATTACTTGTGGTTTGATTTGTTTTTATTTTGCAGGTTTTGAAGTGTAATGGCTTGTATCTCACAGAAAATTTTAGATTGATCTTCCTCATTCCAATCACTTGCAATGGAATCTAGAATCTTCTCTTCATCAACAGTCTGAAATCTTCTCTTCATCAGCAATTTCTTCATATGATACACTTCCATTGTATGTCCCTACAATTGAATTTGTAATCTTCTCTTCATCAGCAAATTGCAATCTTCTTCTCATCAACAATTTGCAATATTTTCCTCATCAACAATTTCTTCATGTGATATACATTCATTGTGTGCAAATTGTTTTAAAAATGATTTCTAATAACTGTTGTTTGAGGAAAAACGAATATGAAAAAGAGAAGGTTCTTTTTTTTTTTTTAAATTGCAGTGCATGGGTCTTTGTGTGGATTGAAGGTCTGCATATATGCGTAAAGCCAAGCCAAAGAATGGCCTCATGCGTATGCGTGGGCTTATTTCCATGAGTCATTTTTTTTTTAATTTTTTTTTTTTTTTAAATTGATTTGTTAATAAAATTATGTATGTTATATTTTCAAAAATTTAAAAATACACATATATATTTCATTAAACAAAACAATGTATTGGAATTTTTTTCATTTTTTTATTTATTGAATCAATTGAAATGATGAAGTTTATATTGTCTCCTTTTCTTTTCTTTTTACATAACAATTCTTTTTTTGATCCTCCAGAGCACACAAAGTACAAGAGGAGAGCATACTCAAGAATTTTTTATTTTTTTTTTACATAACAATCTTTTTTCTGATCCTCCAGATCACACAAAGTGCAGGAGGAGAGCATACTCAAGAATTATTAATAAATTTTTTTTAGATGTAAGAAATAAGGTCTCCTAATTACACTTCCCCGGCAATGGCGCCAAAATGTGTAGTCAATTTAGTGTCCTAAATTGCTAACATAAATTATCAACCAAAGCTAGTAAACTGATGAAGTGTAGTGCATTATATGTGCTTAAGTGACCTCTTCCTTACTTCGTTGTATGTATTTTATTGATGTTTTTGGGGTTTTTTCTTTCTAGTACTTATGTTCAAAAGATGAAATCAAATCTATGTCAAAAAGAAAAGAAAAGGAAACCTTAGACTCAAAACAGAGTGTAATTGGAAATTCTATCCCTAATTAGGAAAATGGTGAAAAACAGAACATTCTAATCCATGGATATCCTAGCTTGCAAATGAACATGAAATATAACTCAACATAATACAACCAAATCTCTTTCATCTAATATTGATATGTTGGAAGAGTTTTTTAAGAAAAAGAATGATTGTAAGATAATGAGGATCTTTTAATCTAATTGCAAAACAGAAAATTCTAATTAACTCAACATGATACAACCAAATCTCTTTCATCTAATATTGATATGTTGGAAGAGCTTTTAAGAAAAAGAATGGTTGTAAGATAATGAGGATCTTTTAATCTAATTGCAAAACAGAACAATAACTTAAAACATTATAGTGAAATCTCATTCATTTGATAAAGGTTTGTTGGAAGAGCTTGAGAAAAAGATTACTATAATGTAGTAAGGATCTTCTATGAAATGTTGAAACAACTTATAACATTACAACTAAATCTCATTCATGAGTTAAAGGTTTATTGGAAGAGCTTTTTGAAAGAGATTAATCATAATGTGATAAGGATCTTCTATGAAGCAAAACAATCAATAACTCACAATACTACAACTTAGTCTCATTCGTGAATTAAAGGTTTATTGGAAGAGCTTGTGAAAGAGACTAGTTACAGTATAATAAGGAATCTGATCTAAAATTGTGTGAACAAAATATTTCTTATACAAAGATTGACAGTAGGGGCTTTTACTGGTTATTTCACCTTTACTAGAAAGGATGAAACCAGAAGCTTCTGGCCCTCTTACTGACTCTGCCTAAAGAAATATAATGTAAACACTAAAAACTAAATAACAGAAAATGAAATGCTAATAACTCAAAATATCACAATCGAATCCCATTCATTTAATAAAGATGTTTTGGAAGAGTTTGAGAAAGAGACTAACTGCAATATCATGAGGATCTTTTATCTAAGCAAATGACATGAAAAATAATGCTAAAAGCTATGATTTCAGAAAGCAATTTAAGTAAGGAAATATGACAAAACAGCATTGAAAGCAACTTATCTAGAAAACATGCAAAACCTCCTTGAATAGCAGGGGCCCTCTGCTACCAATTTGGTGTAATCCTTAGCTTCATCTCCTTAAAATTGTAATCAAAACAGCATCAAAGAACTGAATTTCTTTATTGAAAACCTCACAAATCTACATCCCATTCCATTTTAAACTTTTTTACAAAAGACTCTCTATTCCTTTCTCTTCCTCTCCTATTTTTCACTACTTTTTCATTACCCATGATAAGAGAAAGCTTCTCCTATTTATACAAAATATGAGGAGTCATCTCATTAATGGGAATCCATGAATCTCTCCCTCCATCTTTAGAGTTACAATCAAAATAGGAAATGCTAAGACACATGTCTTTCTAGAGTTTCAACACAACTAAGAAATAAGACACATATCCTCTTAAAGTTTCAATACAACAAGGAAGTGAGACACATATCCTCTTGATCCCATAATCTTCTCCAACTAAATTCGAATTTGGCCTTAGAGTGCCACATAAGGGTCTTCTAGAAGTCTCCTTTTGACCTACACATGTCACAAAACTCATAACACATATATAGATATATGAAACAATGTTAATTTTCTAGTTTCTAATCATAAATTCACTTTAAATACATAAAATAAATAACTTTGGAAGACAAGGATCCTAACCCATATATTTATGAAAATGGTTACTTGATGTAGGGTTTTAGGTCAGAGGGATATGAAATAAGAGCTAAATGGTTATGACATAATGGAAATATGTATGAATATGGAAAACACTTTTGAGACTTAAC